>OX422209.1:526340994-526803494 GCA_949130495.1 Sambucus nigra
AATTTTTAGAAACTTTTAAAATTGCTCTCATTAATTAATTTACGATTTTGGAAACTTGCGAGTAACTTTTTAGAAACTTTTAAAATTGCTCTCATTAATTAATTTACGGGTTAATGTGTAGTCGCCTTACTCCGAAAAACAAAACATAAAAGGATGTATAATGGGAAAAACACTAAATTTCATAACTTGAATAACCAATTACATTAAAAACGGAATTTTTGAAAACTGAATTACTGAGAATTCTTCCGCAGGTGGTCTGCGTTCCAAGGATTTTTGAATTCCTCTCCTTCTAGAGTTTCCAAGTGATAAGTTCCTGGTTGGATGACCACTGAGATACGGTATGGACCATAACAATTAGGCTCCAGTTTATTGATCTTTTAGATTACTTTCTTGAGTAATGGATCTCCCTGCTTCAGGTTGGTCGGCTTGACCCTTCAATTATAAAACCTTGCAGTCCTTTGTTGGTACGCAACCATCTGAATAACAACATCTTCTCGAACTTCTTCTATCATGTCCAGATCTAGTCGCCTCATGATATCACTTTTGGATAAATAAAAATTAAATACCCTATGATTCGGTCAACCTATTTCCACTAGCACAATTACCTCAATGATAAAATCTAGCATGTATGGGGTTTTCCCCCATTGTTGTTCTGAGAGTAGTCCTATATACCCAAAGGACACTGTGGAGTTCATTAATCCAGTTGCCTCTAGCATCATACAACCTTTTTTTCAACCCATTTAGTAAGGTTTTAATTGATGATTCCTGTCTGTCCATTGCACTGTGGGTGCCCATGTGCTGAATGAAGTTTCTGGATGCCAGACCTAATAAAGTATTCTTTAAATTCTTCATTATCAAATTGAATGCCATGGTCGGTGATGAAAGGCAGAAGGCATGCCATACCAATAAATGATATGCTTTCATATGAACGGGAAGACCCTCTGATAGGGCATATCAATCAAAGACTCAACTTCCACCCATTTGGTGAAGTAATCAACTGTTATAACTAAATATTTGAACCTTACCTTGGTGGTCAACAATGGTTTGACCATGTCAATTCCCTAGATAGTGAAAGGCCATGGAGAAGTAATGGGTGTTAGACTTGCTCATGGTCTTCTGTGGATGGTAGAAAACTTTTGGCATTTATTACACTTCTTGGTGAAAGCAACACAATCTGCTTTCATCGTTGGCCAATAATGTTGATGTAAAAAACTGGACTTGATGATAGATAAATATGAAATAAGAAATAAGACAAAGGATTTTAAAGTGGTTTAGCCTTAGGAAAATGGCCTACGTCCACTGTTTTGTATTGCTGGGTATTTTGCCTTAATCTTGATGATGATCATAAATGATCAATCCTCAATCGCCCCGTTATGGAGGGGATTACAATGCATTTATAGCCCTTGGGCTGTCAATATGAATAAACAATGAACCGTTATTCAATAGACATATACATCTATACATAATTAGAATGTTCATTGAATCTGATGTTCATTGAATCTGTTATTGTCGCTTGATCTTCTTGACCAGATGCTCTGCACGCTAAGTAGCTCGGTATTCCAAGTAGCTCGGTACGTTAAGTAGCTCGGGTGCTGAGTTGCTCGGCACGCTATGTTGCTCGTCCAGTTTAGTTGTTCGATGAATATATGTTTTTGCCACGTAGGACAACACGTATTGTCATATAATTGGTCCACGTTATCTGACTAATTTTTGTATCAACAAATAATAACCTTGCATTGCTATTCGTTGTCTTAGAGACCTCCCGACTATGTGGGATCCATATGATCCTTCATGAACCTCTTTGATCAAATCATTTACTTTGTTTGGATGAACACAACGAAGTAAGGAAATAGTGTATCCTCGTCTATACAAGACACCTTTTTCTAACATATAACTGGCTGCTTTGTACCTCATCTTCCTAGCCTCTTTCTGATCGGATGGCAGTTTTCCTCTTTTAATATACTTTATAATTGGATCCATCCATGAGGTACCTAATTCCACAGAGACGATGCTGATTTCAATTCCATCAATGCTTCTATGGGAAAAAATTTCCACCGAGATTATTCACTTAAGTTTTGTTTAAGTTGCTGAAGCAAGCCGGTCAAGAGCATCTGCTCTAGTCTAGGAATACTTACCATCCTAACTGAAATGAACAAAGAAATAAACTCCATTATTTTTTATGATGTCTCATCATATTTTCCCTTTTAACACCATAAATATATTGTATTGGAATGACAATCAGTTGAGAATCACTATGCACTAATACTTAGTCGACTCCTAATGATGAAGACAATTCTAATCTAGTGATCAATGCCTTATAATTTAACTCATTATTAGAATCCTTGAATTGGAATCTCAGGTAATATTCTGTATCTAAGTTATTGGGAGTGTTGATGATGAGATCTGCTCTACTTCCAGTAGCACATGAAGATCCATCTATAAATAACTGCCAGATTGGAATATCATCGGAGAATTATTCTTCGGCCAATACTTCATGTTTTAACATCTTCTTGCTCAGTTGAATCCTTTTTTGATCAGTCAATAAGTCTCTTATTGATCGGTCATAATCTCTGTTTGCTTTTGAGATAAGCTATCTTCTGAAGAAATCTTCTCAGCATGCAAACGTAGATTATATTGCTCCTCTGCATATGTGAATTCGGTAATGAAGTCTACCACTGCTTGGCCTTTTATTGCCACTCTGAGTTCATAAACAATTTCATATTCTCCCAATTCTACTTCCCAATATATTAACCTTCCAGACTTCTTAGGTTTATGCAATGCTTGTGTAAAACCCTGTATTTTTAATATTTTTAATTATGGGATTAATTGACTTAAATGAGAATTTTTTTTTATAATTAATCTGGATTTTATTTAAATAATTACTAGTGTGACGGGAGTTAGTACTTATTGATATAAGTTATATTGAATATTACTTAGTGAGTGAAGTGATATATCATCATGAAAATATTAATGTTGTCGTGAGTGAAAAAAAATAATATGACAATTATGGAATTTAAGTCGGAACACGCGTGTGAGTCGTGTTGGGACTAAATTAGTAAGATAAGAAGTAAAATAATTATTCGTCATCCAAATGATCATTTCGAGTGCGCCAACATGTCCGAGGGTTCAGTTTAGGTTTTAGGATAGTTTTGGGCCAAACCGACACCCCAGAGGGGTATTTTTATCTTTTGAAAAATTTAGGCAAATTAATGGACGAAAATTAGGAGTATTATATCTGCATGTACATGAGAGAAGGTTAGGTTTTATCATTAGATAAAAAGAGAGAGTCCAAGAGGAAGAAGAAGAAGGGATTTCTAAGATCCCCAAGACCAAAAACCAACCGTCCTCCACCAAAAATACCGTCAACTTATAGATCGAAGAGAGAAGAACACATCTATACCACTTTCATTCAACGATTCAGATATTCTCAATAAGGCAAGTGGTTATCTCGCTTTAAATTAGTGCATATATTACACATGTTAGTGTAGAATTGATGATATACACCTATTATGATTATTTTTGGATTGGAATTAAATTGTTAATCAAGTTTTGGTTAGAAAATTTATGGAAGATGAAATACTATATGTAGAGGCTATGAATATGGAATGTTACATGAAGGAAAACGATTTTTATTTTAGGTTTTGAGTGGATAAAATTATTGATGATGTAAAACTAGGGTTTTTGATATTTGATCATAATCCCTTCACCCATATATGAAATTTAGTGAGGTTTGATGGTTAAAAGATGTTAGGACTCATTTATATGTATGTAAAATGGCTTTGGGACTGTTTATTATGAGTTGAATGAACTTTGATGTGAATTGGGTGAACAAAAATGGGCTAAATTGCAGATTTCCTAAGGTAGGAGACGAACTGGGCAAAAGTCGTTCGAACGACCTGGGCAAAGGGAAAGTCGTTCAAATGACATCGTTCGAATGAGAATCCAACGAGAATTCAGAACTTAGTTCATTCAAAGTTTCGAACGAGATATTGGGCACTTCGAACGAGATTTCAAAATTTTGGGAATTTACGGGAAGAGCTGGAATTTGGTGAAAATGATTCGAGAACTATGAATTACTCAAGTATATGTAGGGCAAACGTATTTTTTAAGCTAGTAATATGGGCGTAGGTGTATATAGGGATAAGAGGGACTCCTTAGTGATATTCATATTAAGCGATGCGTTACTTTAGAGAGAATAGTCGTAATGGTAAGATATCGTGAACAATGTAAGAACGATAACTCGTGTAAATCTGAAATATATAGGTGGTGTGATCCTATTAATTGTATGGGTTGTGTGTACCTATTGTATGAATTCTTATGTGTATGACATACCTACCATACTTTCTATTACGGGAGGTCTTAGGAAGGGGACAATCTTATCTTGATGAGCCTTCGGGGGGGATTTATATTGCTACCTAAGGACATAGGTCTGGGAAAGACTTATTTGTGAGTTAATAAGTTTGCAGTCACGTGGGTGAATAGGTATGTGCGTAGCCCATGGGTCTGGGAATTATGTTCGCCTCCATTGTATGTGATATGTGTTGATGCTATTTCAGAGTGATTCGAAATTCGTAGTCCTTACGTGCGTGATGTACCAGGACCGATAGCAGAGTATGTGTGCACAGCAAGTTTAGCCTTTTGGAGTGCCGCATATATATATATACATACTTGAGATTATTCTACTGTATAGTTTAGTAGATGAGAAAGAATACAATATTTAATATTAATTAACAATGCGAGAACTTGAATGATTAATGAGTTATTTAAATCCGTATAAGCTAGCATTATAATTATAAGAATGTATTACTCGGATGTTATAATTGATTACGATGACTTAGGCATTGCAGTAAAGGACTTGTTCTAAGTTAGATAAGTGGGATAGTGTGATTAGGAGGGGATTAGGAGTCTATGCTAGGCGTTCACAATAGTTGAGAGGTGAGGATCTCAAGTGAGGGCACGAGAAACTAACATGGATATAATATTTACTGTTTAATGAATTTTAAACACTTGTTGATTTTTTAACTGTTTTCAACTCGCGCTATGACCCGTCTATTGCAAATCTTTTCTCTTGTCAAATTATTCTCGGTGCCCAGCCATATGGACACCAAGGATAGGAAGTCGATTCATTTGACGAGCTATAGCTGCTGTGGAAGTTACATGACTTAGGAGTAAACGCTTCTATGATTCTCATTCCTGCATATTGAGCTCCTCTATTTCAGTTAGGGCATATTGCCCCCTTTTCTTGTTCAGACAGTTAGAGACTTGTGAATCTATTTAGTTTTTCTTTCAGTTGTTGATTTACTTTATTGGATTATTGTATGGGGATTTAGTTTGGATATGTTTACTCCAGTCACTTTTATTACACTAGTCATTTTAATTCAAACAAGATTTGTTTTAAATGGTGTATGGTTTGTAATTGGATAAAATTGGTTTTATGTTAATGGATAGTTTTGGCATCAACCTTTTTAAATATTAGGTGGTTAGTGTTAACAATAAAGTTTTGCGACAGTGATGCATATTCTGAACCAACTGGATATTCTGAATTAATGTAATAAAGGACTGACCACCCAGTATTTAATTAGGCGAGGTGTCACAGCTTGTCGCAAAGGAAAATCCGTGTAGACGACAATGGCGTGGGCTTGAAAATATGGTCTCATCCTCCTGGAAGCTTCAATGAGAGCTAATGATAACTTCTCCAGGCATGGATATTTTATTTTTTGCTCCTCGAAATGCCTTGCTGGTATAATTTTCCTGGTCTTTGAACTCCTCCATCTAGTCGAATCAAAGCTGAACTCATAGTTGACTCTGAAATAGCCAAGTATAAATATAGTTTTTCTCTAAAAACTGGTCGGGAAAGGAGTGGGGTAGAACCCAAGTACTTCTTCAAATCCAAGAAGGGTTTCTCACATTCGTCAGCCTACTCAAGGGTACTTCTAAGCACCTTAAATAATGGAATACATTTATCAGTTGCTCGGGAGATAAAACGATTCAATGTAGTTACTCTTCCTGTCAGCTTTTGAATATCTTTCTTGTTGGTCGGGGATTGCATTTTAAGCAAGGCTTTAATTTTTTCGGGGTTTTATTTTATTCCCCTTTGATTGACAATGTACCCTAGGAATATTCCTTCATGTACCCCGAAGATACATTTGGTTGGGTTAAGCTTCACCTGATGTTTTTCCATTGATCAAAGGTTTGAGCCAAGTTTGTAATGTGGTCGACAACAAATATTCTCTTGGTGAGTATATCATCTACATATACTTACATGTTTTTATCGATCTAGTTTTCCCAAACCTTATTCACTAGTCTTTGATAGGTAGCTCCAGCATTCTTCAACCCCAAAGTCATGATATTGTAACGATAAGTTTCTCATCTGGTAATAAAGGAAGTGCTTTTCTTGTCTTCAGGTTTCATCTTAATCTGATTATAACCAGAATAAGCATCCATAAAACTGAGTAATTCATGACCTACTGTAGCATCGAGCAGTTAATTAATCCTTGGTAAAGGAAAGTGATCTTTTGGACATGTCTTATTGAGGTCTATGAAGTCAATACACATGCGCCATTTGTTATTTTTCTTTTTGACCATTTCCACATTAACCAACCAACTTGGGTACTTGAAATCTTTAATGAACTGTGCTCGCTGCAATTTCTCCGCTTCCTCCTGGACTGTCGTATTCTTCTCAGAGCTAAAAACTCTTTATTTTCGCTTGATCAACTTAGAGCCTGGATATATATTAAACTCATGGCACATGAAATTCGGATAAATTCCTGGCATATCTTCGTGGCTCCAAGCAAACACATTTTTCCTTTCTCTAAGGAATGTAATTACTTCCTGTTTGAGAGAAGGATATAATCTTGAACCGATCTGGTTGTTCTTTCTGTCTTATCATTATCCGGTACAAAAAATTACGTTTCTTCCATAACTTTACCCTTTATTATCTTCTCTTCTTCCTGGGGATCTAGAGTGTCAATGTGGAAAGTGGTCGTACCCTTCATTTGTATTTCCTATCGCCGAGACAAATTATAATAACATTCCTCGGCATCTTTCTGATTGCCATTTACTATGACTATTCCATAATTTATCGAAAATTTCATGCATTGATACACTGTAGATGACACAACTTCTAACTACTTTATTCCCACTCTTCTTAGGATGATATTGTAAGCCGATGAGACATTTTTATCTAATACAAAGAAATTTTTATCTAACACAAAGAAATGATTTTTTTCTCTACTTCTAGCCATCCAGGTGCCAACCAAAATTTTCAGCTTGATCATTCCCAATGGGTATATTTTTTCTCCTGCAAATCCAATGAGAGGTTTATGATATGGTTCTAGCTTTCTGTCCTTTAGCCCTAAGCTTTAGAAACAATTGTAGAACATTACATAAGCTAAACTCCCATTATCAACCAATATCCTTGTAACTCTGCCATGATGAACCCTATATGTGATAACTAATAGATCATCGGGAGGATAAAGGATCCCACTCAGATCGTTCTTGGAGAATCCGATCACCAGCTTATCTTTATTGAATTTCCTTGGACGATTATCACTTGATTTAGCCATATCAATTTGTCTAACAGTTGGGTATGCCTTGGCTTCATTTAAGTAAGCTTTCCTTTCTATAATTACGTCTTCTACTCTAGTATCTCCTCTGGTATTGAAGTGGCATCTAAAGGATATTATGCTAACCTCCACATCTGACTTATCTGGTTTCTTTAGTAGGTATAGATCTTCTTTAAATCATCGTTTCTTTCCATTTTATTGTCATACCTTGCTTGGTCAGGAGATTCAGACCTCTTTCGATCATTTTAGTTGTTATTCTATCAATGAACTTCCTCAATTTTCCACGTTGAATAAGATTCTCAATCTCATTCTTTAGTGCAATGTAGCTTTTGGTGTTATGCCCATGATCCCTGTGGAAATCACAGTACTTGGGCTTATCCCTTTTGTTCGGGGTGTCTTCAACTTTCTAGGCCAATTAAATTCTCTGTTTCATTTGATTTCCTCCAGGATATGGTGAACACCCTTGTTGAGCGGGGTATATTCATCATACTTCTTGATTCGATCCAGTTTTTTGTCTTTTTGGTACTTCTTGAAAGAATTAGAGTTATTTTTATGACCTTCACCCTTGGTCTAAAGAGCTTCTTTGGCTGCCATATCTTCCTCGGCATTCATTATTTTTCCAGCTTTAGCCATTAATTCTGTCAGGATTTTGGGGGGATTCTTCGCAAAAGCATAGTAAAGATCTTTAACGAGTAATCCACTCATAAATGAAACAATGGTTGTTTTCTTCTCATAGTCCACCACCTCTAGTTTTTCATTGTTAAAATGTGTAATATACTTTCTAGTACTTTCTCTTGGCTTATTTCGCACTATCAAAAGATGAGTGACACTCTTAATCGGCTTAGCCCCAAAGAAAAAATTATCTATGAATAATTCAAGTTACTGATGAAATCTAGATATTTTACTTCTAAGGAGATTATTATACCAGATTTGGGTTAGCCCTGTGATAGATTTAGAGAAAGATCTACATCTCATCTCAGCAGGCACTGAATAAATGTTGGCAGTAGCTTGATATTGCTTTATGTGCAGGATTGGATCAGTTTTCCCATCGTACTTGGGAGCAACTACTGGTGGCTTGAACTTGGATGGAGTAGGGTAGTTCACGATAGACGAAATAAAAGGCGAGTTTTTAACGAAACTTCTTTGCAATGGATTCTTAGTTTTGGCCATTTCACCTACCGATATTCTAACCGATGCATGGATTCCTTACAAGGCTATTCTTCTGGCTTAGATTTGGCCAATGGAGATTTAGTGGATTTACTGTGCCTATGTGCTAAACTCTCCTCCTAAGAGGTCTGATTGGCACGCATAAAGCCCCTCATACTAGCCCTAGATCTTATGTACCCTTCTCTGTATTCACGATGATGCTCTTGCTCCCTATGATGTCCTCTAGTTGCTCGGGGACCTAGACGATCAAAAGTAGACTCCTTGCTCAGCCTCTATAGGACACTTTGTCTTTTTTTGGAAAATGATCTACCATCATAGTAATCCGTTGATTGGAATGAAGAAGTTACTCCAAGACTATATGACCTATCATGAGAAGAATGAGAATGTAACTCCTTTCATATCTATCTTGTGGAGGTGGCATATCCCTTCTAAAATTTGAATACTTAGCTTGCATAGTGCGGGCTAATTGCTTAACAAACTATTGCATGCCTTCTTTCCCTCTCGCAAGGTTGAGTAAAATTCCATGTAGATCTACCGCACTAGGAGGAGAAGATGGAATAATGACATTGCCTTCATTTCTAGCGCTATATTTTGGGTTAGTCATTTCTTTGAAGGAAAAAAATAAACATAGGGTAGAGAACGACGATGGACAAACGTTCCCACAAACGACGATAATCTATTGATGTCTAAAAGTGTATTAAATCCATATTTATAATCACAGAAAATAATATAGTAACTCAAATCACACACACAAGAGAAGAGATTTTTAGAGTGGTTCAACTATAAAGTAGCCTGCATCCACTGTTGGTTTTTTCAGTAGGGTTTACTATAGCTCAGTATGACGTACATATGAGTGATTCAAGTTTTCCTTGGAGATAAGGGAGTAGTTTGCATTTATATGGGCGTAAAACCCTATAAATAGAGCACCTTTATATTGACAGGCGTTTACATCTGTGTACAATAAATGAAACTCTTGGAATTCAGTGCTGGTTGGCATCCCATCCGAGTAACTATTGGTATTATTATTGATTATCCTTCTAAAAGTCTAAGTATCTCTGATGCCGATCAAGGAGGTTGGTAGGCTACGTAGGAGGACATGTGTACATTCATCATTAGTCTACGTAGGAGAGTAATTATTACATACAATATACCCATTCGAGCAAAATCCATTAATCTAGTCACAGTCACCTACGAAATTAAGTTGGGTTCAATGCGGCTCTGAGTTTGGGTGGTGTAATTGGAACAACTTCCTAATGGTGTTCTTATAATTTGTAAACTAAAAAAGTATTCAATCTATTTTCTCTCTCTATACTCATATTTGAGCCGAGAGAAATTTATAGCCATATAATTATCTCAGTCAAATTTCTCGAGTTACAACAAATCGTTTCAATTGATATTTTTATGGAACAATAGGACTTCATCGTCCGAGCCTCTTAGTGAGTCATTTTTGCGGTATCATCGAACCATTATGTTCAACCAGTCTAGAGTATTCAGTTTAGCTCTTATATAATGCTTATTGAATGTTAAGTTTGTTGAGTCTTGGTTTGGTGTGTTTACGTGTTAAAGTCGAGTATACACCCAATCGATCCTCAATTGAGTTTTAATGGGAGTTATTAGTGCCTGATTTGAATTATCTTAGCTTAATTAAACCAATCATTATAACCAAAAATTAAATAAGAAAGAAATAATGTAGAAAGAGATGAGGGAAAAAGAGAGGGACACAAGGGTTTACGTGGTTCAGCCTAGTGAGGTGCCTAAATCCACAGGTAAAATGTCATTTTGCCTTAGGGTTTAGTAAGTGCCTCTCAAGAACACTATAGGGTTTAGTAAGTGCCTCTCAAAAACACTATAGGGTCATTGCATTTCCACTATATTTATATGACCTTCACTCCCAATTATTTTTCCTCAAAATTTTCCAATATTTTAATGTGGTCCCAACCCATGTGGCTCCCAACACATGGAGGGTAGTAAATGTGGTTAATCGCATTAATGGGCAATTTGAAACCCATATATGGATAAAAGAATTTATGTATTGCTATAGTTGGGGGACGACAAATGATAACATTTATTATCTAAAGACCAAATTTTCAAAAAGGACTCTGGTAGTAAATTTACCTAATTCTAATAAGAATTATTTGGATCACGAAGTGATAGTATATGACTGGCAGTTTTCCCCTCTTCCCGAAGGAGAGGATTACGATGGACCCCTTTTCCCTCAAGAGGGATAGGGCATAGGTAGGCACTTATTTATTATTGTGTATGTTCTCTCTATTTGGTCTTTCAACTAATTATGTTACTAACAACATCTTTTGTCATTTTATTTTGCAGAAAAGAGAAAGAAAGATATTCCTCATCCATTCGAAGTCAATTTCACCGACTTGAAAATTATTTGATCAACCCAGCAAAGAATAGGGAAAGATCATCCTTGCTTAGCATCCATTCTCTCGGATACCAGAACTTCATCACTTTCTTCGTCGCTCTCCCCACTAAGGATATTCCCTCATCTCCCATTGATATAGAGGAGCTAACTTCCACCTCCTCGACTGCTGAGTTAAAAACTCCTCATCAAGCTGAAGGAAGTTTTTCTGCTGGAGATACATCTTCCTCCTTTGAATTTTTAAACCTCATGCTCGTGCCGACTATAGTTTTATCCCTATAGATGGTGAGAGAAAAATCCCCAACCTCCTTACTGGTTCTAAATCTCCTCCTCCTATTGAGAAGAAAAAGGCAGATGATAGGGGTTCTAAACACCTCGTGGTAATTGATCATGCTGTAATGAAGACCTAAGAGCCTTAGTTTAAGAGGTTGAAGAAGTATCTATTGTTACCTTGGAGATAACATGGAAAAATCAGGCTGACCAGGGCCACGATGGTTCCCCTTCTATTACTGTGAACCCAGGCCTTGCCTGAGGGCTAATTGGGTCAGGAGTCCTTCCAGTTGATGAGGCTTTTTCTATTGCTCTTTCTAAGGCAAGGTTATTAGAGAGGGCCAACCATAACTTGACTTTAGTAAAAGTTAGTCAGTGTTTCCTCTTTTCTATATATATCCATATTATTCATTCATTGACTTTTATAACTTTTGGATTTTGTAGTTCATGGTTGATTATAATCAACTATTGAGGAGGGACGACTAACTGCGAGATCCTCTGTAAACATAGAGGCTACCTTCCAAGGCATGAAATAATATATGAAGGCTACTAAAAAAGCCTATAAAAGTTATATGAAGCCACCAAGAAGCTGGAGAATGGGAAAGCCAAGATGGGAAGGCCAGGATGGGAAGGCCAAGATGGGAAGGCTAGGATGGGAAGGCATGAAAACTACTTAAGAGGCTAAGAGGATGGAGGAAAATGCTAAAGAACGGGTTGTGGAGTTAAAGGCTAAGGCCAAGAAGGACAATGGAGAGGACTACACCCAGGGATGGGATAAGTCATTTTCCACCACTGCTATAAAAATGGTGGACTTAAAGAAGTCATCCTTTAAGAAATGATGGAATGACGCCCCTACTGAGGTTGGCACAGCCTTGGACTTTGAGCTCTTTATTTAGCAGAACCCGAGCATGCCTCTAGATATTGAAAATGAGGTGGATGATAAGTAAGGAATGGATTATGTGCCCCTGTAACTTATTGTGTTTACTGGTTGCCCTAAGGAGGAGGTCAGTCAGGAGAAAGAGAAGGTGTAGATCGATAGGATCTTTTTGATTTTGCCTTGTATTTTTAATTTTGTAGTTCAAACAATGCTCAATTTGTAACTCATATCCATAGTTTTAATAGTTTCTTTTTATTTCCAGTAATGATGTTGTTTTATTTGAGCACCCACTTTGCTTTCCATACATATGCAATATTCCATTCCTTTCAGTTTAATTCCACTAAGGCTATCTTGGAAAATGCCAAAAGTGGACTCTCTAGGAGAAGTTCTTAATTATTAGGGGCAGGTTATGAAAAGATTGATGAAGAGGAAATATAGGAGGTGCTTGTCCTAGATATCTCCAATCTGGCTAAAGAGGTATACCTCTAAATGCGCAGGTTGTTTTATCAAGCCGTGGAGACCAATGCCTCATATTATGAAATGATATTTCAACTTCAGAGCAATCATAAGGAAGTAGTTGTTAATTAATCAGCTGGCTATGAAAAGAAATTTTCCTTCCTCCGGAGTGATAGTGGTGTTGATAAGAAATTACAAGATTTGTTCTCAACGTTTTTTGAAAAGGAATTCGTTCTGGAGTCCGAGGTAAAAAGTGCTCGGGAATTGGCTTGTCTCCTGGAACAAGAGAATAATATGTTATGGGATGAACTTAAGGGCATAAAGAAGGCTTTTGACGCCAATTAGAGTGAAGGGGCATTATTTCTGGAGCAAGAGAATGCTCGATTGATGGAAGATCTAGAAAAACTCAAAAAATCAAAGGGGGCTAACCATCCAGGCAATGTTGTTGTTTCTCATTCGTCTATTAAGGAAGAGAAAATGAAAAAGACTTTGGCCGACTAAGCAAGTCTGATAAACAACAGTTGGCCACTATCAAAAGGTTGAATGAGAAAGTTGATCATCTCAGTTATCACATTTATAAGTAGCCTCGTACCATCTAGATTAATAGCTATGATGAAGTTTTATCACACTTGGGCAAGGAGATAGAACAAGCCTAAATGGAAGGTTATAAGTAGGGATGGATCGATGCTCTCACTGTCTTGAAAGTTCCGAGGGAAAACACTTTAGGTATTAGCATAATCCTGAATGCTTGGACCATCCTACTCCTCCATTCAAGATGGATGCTGCATAAATTCCTACAGATGCAATCCCCATCATCTTGATCAAAAAATACCTAGGGGATTATGGTCTGTGTGGAGATGATGTGCTCAGTCTTCCCCCATACTTGGTGGACAAGCCCAATTCTAGTAGACAATCTAGACTTAGATAATTAATATCAACTGTTCTTCCCCCTGCTTTAGATGTTCCTCTTATTAGGATGGAGAAGGTCCTTGGAAAAAGCCAAGAAGAATAAGCAGCTTATGTTTTTAATTCCTTCTTTGTAATAGCGTATCATGGGCCTTTTCTTGCAAGGATACAAAAATAATGAATTATTTAAATAAAAGTTTGCCTTGAATAAAACTTGTATTGCTCTATTGTATGATCATGGACTACTAGAAGTTTAGTCTTATGATTATGTGGTCAGCGTTAAGCCAACTAATACGTAATACCCCGTACTTTTAAAGGTATTTAAATTACACTGTGGACGTAATTTGGTAATTTGAGAAATTACTGTGAATGGTAACTCTGAAATTTATGAGTGAAATTAAATAAATTTAATATTATGAAATGAATAGTAAATATTAGTTTTCAAGTGTCGGATAAATATTTACATGGATTATATTTTCTTACGAGACTAAGTATATGAGTGGATTATTTTTATTACATGTCGCAGTTGGGTAAAGCGAGAAAGGAAAATATTTTAATTGGAAAACACGCGTATTGAACCTATTGGGTTTAATTAGTGAATTTTAGTTAAGTAACTCGGATGGAGATTTCGAGTGCGCCGTTGGGTTTGTAATGTCTGAAATAGTGATAATAGAGTATCCGGGGGTAGTGCTTAGGTCCCGAGGATTTAAGGACTAGTAGGGACTCGTAATTGAGTACACGAGTCATTTTACGATTGGGTACACACCCAATTTCGGGTTTAATAGACAACCGCCATTTCTTCCCCAAAATCTGCCCTAAGAGAGAGAAAGAGAAGAGAGAAGGAAGAGAAGAGGAAGAAGAGAAGAGAATAAGGAAGAAAGGGAATTCCAGGCCAAACTTCGCGGGATTCGACTCGGGGTCATCGGATTTTATACACGAGGCAAGTGTTTAAATTGCTTTACGATTGAGTGTGTTAATTTCTGATATTGTAGTTGGTATAAAACTAAAGATTTTTGTGTTGTATTTTTGTGGATCAAACGGGTTTTTGGAAGATTAAAACGGATATGACTCGATTAATACCCAATTTGAGAAACTTTGCATTCATTGAAATTAATTGTTGAAAATTGGTTCTAGGATGATTAGAACCCCTTTGATGTATATATATGCTGTTGATTGAGGTTGGAGGATGTTAGAAGAAGAGATAAAAGCTTGGGGTAAGGTTTAATAGCTGGACCGCTTCTCGGAGAAGAAGCTGCCCAAATCGATCGATCGATGCTTCAGAAATCATGGCAGTTTCGGTTGGTTATGTATATATGGATTACATTTCAGATTTAATTATTCATAGCTTGTTTATTTGAGAAAATAAATATACAACAAGGGAAAATTATTCCTAACAATTTAAGGAAGATAATTGGAGTTAGGAAAGTGTAAAAATGTTGTGGCACATAATGTGTATTTTTGAGGAAAATAAATTGTAGAGTGAGACATTTGGGGTTCCTAAAAATAGTATGGGGACTTATAAATAATTATTCAAGTGAGATGTGTACTTTAGGTAGTGTGGGGACTTATAAATAATTATTCAAGCGAGATGTGTACTTCAGGTTAGTTGAAGGTAAAATCCAAGACCTAGCCAAATAGGGGTGTTCGTGAGGAGAAATACTTAAAGAGGTATTTAGGTGGGCAATTTTATATAAGTAATTGTGCGCGTAGAAAAGGTATTTATATACCAACATTAGTTAAGTAAAATCCTACGAGGTGACTAGGATGAAATTTAGGATACGTACTACAAAGAATTGAGTAATTACCCGGCGCGTCTATGGACGACGATTATTATAGGTAATGAGATACCTAAGGAATTAAAATACGTAGTGTGTATGCTATTTAATTATTATGAATTGGTACATTCAGGATTATTTATACAGATCTATGAAGTGATTAAAGAACGGTTTGAATATTAAATAAGAGAGTACGTATTGGGGTAGTATTTTAAGTGTATGAATGTTTAAATTATTACGAAAGGGAACACTTGAGGTTATTAGCTATTGCTATAGAGTTTGGAAATTATGGCTATATATATTGGGAAGTGATTTAGATTGTATAGAAGATGTCATTAAATTATGTATAATATAAAATGAATTAATATAACGATGTTATTGGTATTATCATCGTGCGGTGAGAAAATATAGGAAATAATATATTGAGGATTGGTTATAATCGATAAATGCGTAAGATATTCGAGATATAAATATACTACGTATGAGATTTATTATATGGGCTATGCGTATGCCCTAATATTATTACATATATGGGTTGAATAAATACCTATGGGAAATTTTGTATAGGTGAGATAAATACCTATCGTTATCATATTGTTGTGTAAATACCTCACTGATGTTATATTTACAAGTGGAATGTGTACCTATATTATTGTTTATTATGTGTATAACATACCTACCATACTTTCTATCACGGGAGGTCGACTTTCGGAAGAGGACAATCTTATCTTGTGTGCCTTCGGGGGGGATTTAGATTTGGTACCTCAAGAACATAGGACTACGAAGGGCTTATTTGTGAGTCGATAAGTCTGCTGACCGTGGGAGCGTAGGTATGTATGTGACCCATGGGTATGAGAACTATGTTCGCCCTCCAATATGTGTGATTTGTATTGATACGGTTCCTGAGTGATTTGGAATGTGTGATCCTTGTGTACGTGATGTACTGGAATTTGATATAAGAGTATGTGTGCACCGCAGCTTAGCCTCGGTGTGCTATATATGTATATATGTACTGAGAATAACATATATGTATACTTGAGATGTTCCACCGTTGCTTAGTAAATTAAAATGACTAAGCTACTTATATTATAGCTCGGTGGATTGATTATTATACTTGTTGGTTATAGTACATTGTTATATATGAGATGAGATATCATATAACGTAACCTTGGATAAGGTAAATGAATGAATAAAGTAATATACTCTTTCCAGTAAATTTATATCCGGATTTATATCTAATGAGAAATATATATATATGCACGGGATAGTATAAGATGTTATATGTACTGAGGGCCTAATGGATCCCGATGATCAACATCGCCACGTAGTAGTGTATTGGGGGGGTTACTTATTTGGATTTCGCTTCGCGAGACACCCCACGCACGAACATAACATAATGTTGGGAATGGGGAGAAGTTTAGTCCTTTGTACTCGGATTAATTAGGATTATTAGAAGATGGTAAATACATTAGTTAGGCAAGGTAGCTTAACTAGGTGGTCTAAAAGATATGCGATAGTTGTGCTCTATTAGAAGAGGGGTGAGGTGTATCTCATGAGAGTGCGATACCAGTTTAAATATGAGAAATATCATATCTCAAAAATATGGATTTTATACACTTGCTAAAATGTTTTCGAAACTCGGGCTCTGACCTATTTATCTATTTTCCCCTCTCTTACTATATCTATATATATATAAGTGTCCAGACACAGGGACGCATGGATGATGATTCCTTCGAGTCAGACGTTTGCTGTAGCAGCTGTGGATGCAGGCAGGTTTATTGTAGATGCTTCTATCATTGAAATCTAGTTAGGAGGTATTGTAGACATATTCAATATAATGTCCCAACTGTACTCACTTGTTCTTTTACTGCCTTTTTGTGCGACATTCGATTTGGTTGTATTATTTTGTACCGAGTGTTCGGTTACTTTATTTTATTTAAGTTATTGTATACAACTGTTGTAATTGTTTTATTTGAATGGTTTGGTTAAAAAGATTAGTTAATTAAAATTTGACGCCAGCATAATAGGATATTAGTAATTAAATTGGTTTTTGACAGTGATGCTGAGAATGAACCATATGAGACTCCTGTTTTAATTTGATATAGGAGTGATTGCCGAGTATTTTATTAGGCGGGGTTATCACAAGTGGTATCAGAGCATCAGGTTCTAGTGTCCTTAGGAATCTGTGCGGACGTACTAAGCTTTTAGCGTTGCTTTTGATTTGATATAGAGCCTTATGATTAGGATTGTTGATTCCTCCTATGAGATTTTGTTCTCCTGCCATTATGTAAGATTATCGTTAATCTTTTATGCGCTCATTTGGGATTCGTGAGCTGATCAACGAAAGGCGACTATGGAAGGCCATTGTGAGGGCAGCAGGAGGCAGACCTTAATTAGAGATGTAAGTTGATGTTGGGAATGAGGATCGCGATAAAGGTCACTTTCCTTGTGGCATTGTCAAGGATTGCTGCAACGACTACTAAAATATAGCAGTTATAATTATCAAGTACTGTTATAGTAAAGTGTGATGCTAAAACTTGAATTACCGAGTGAAGTTAAATTGGGGAAAAGTTTGAAAGGTCTTTGATAAGGAATGTACGTTGAAGTTGAGCTAGACAAAAGCAGTTTAGCTTTACCCAAAGGAAGTAGAAGGATCAGAAACTCTTGCTTAGAGTTGGGTATGGAAATACCCATATGTGAAAATTTGAGGAAAAATTTTTCACTCGTAGGAGCAATGTTGAAATGGTGGAAACGATGGTCACCATATTTTGGGGAGCATGATGTTTTGCTCATAAATGAATCTTACGAATAGTTTTAACTGCGAGTTCCTTTGATTTAGTAGGAATAAAGAGAATGCAATTTCTAGGTTATTCACATAAGGATCGGTCAGAGACCGACGGTGAATAAAGAGTGACATGGTTAAGTGAACTTAGTACCGAAGTAGGGGAGGTAAAATAGAAACAGAGGGTTCTTCTGTGGAATGATAGACTCACTAGTGATTGGACTTTTCTAAAGTGAGTTACAACTGTTTTAAGGCAAGGTATGTAGTCTGTCATAAATTAAACTTGTGAGAATTGGTGATTTTTAAGAGTTCTTATGAGAAGAGGACCCTTGGGATTCGAATAAGAATTTCGGATGTAATTGGGATATGACCTACTTGTAATAAGCTTGATATTTATTTATACTATAAGTAAGTGAATACGTATGTGAATAGAATCGAATTGTATATTCGGGAAATACGGGATAATGTTACGAGAGATATGCACGATTAGCCGGATTATAATATACATATATATATATATATATATATATATATATATATATATATATATATATATATATACGGGCATATTTAGACGTATATGTGTGATATGTTTATAAATATATATGTGTGCGATTGGTATACTTATATAATTTGATTTTTACCAAGTCGGTGTGATAGTCTGACCACTGGTACCCAGGATGATATGTAATTAATTCCCTAGAAGAAGATATCATCGAGAGACTGCATCCACTGAGTTATAGCTCCGAGGGATGGTTATTATACTTATATAGTGTATAATATATAAGTATGGATATACATGATGTGTATAGTATATTGTATATATACTTATGAGAGGTGTGAAACATATACTTATGGATATTATAAATAATGGAATGCAAGATAAATTCTAGATGAGCTCGCCTTTAGTATATGATTAGGTGGAACTTCGATAAGTAGATGTTTCCTTGCCATGATTTTTGTGCATGGGGACCTTATAGGTATGATTTAAGGTATGCATCATTTAATGTTGACCTGCGCTAAAGACTTAGGTTAATGCAAGCGCTTATGGTAAGGCTCCTTGATAGAATTAGGACTTCTGGCCACACTTTTGACGATAGGAGAGATGGGATTATCCCAGTGGCATATTTGAACTAGCGTACCTCCACGACTGATAAAGTTAAGTATCAATGTATAGGAGATGTTCCTTGTTTGGATTTCGCTTGCGAGACGCTCCACGCACGAACCTTAACGACGTCGGGAGTGGAGAGATGTTATAAAAAAAATGCAAGGATGTTGGTTTTGACGATAAGTCACCTAGTGTAAAATAAAACACTATAGACTACGAGCCGTTTAATGACTGTATAATTATATAGAGATATAAGTGCTACGTAGAAGCACTGAAATTGTTCTCTCACCGCAAGTATGTGGGTGAGGTAAGGTAAAGTAAATTAATTTGAGATTTATATCCAGGCCTTGAATAGAAGGAAAATTCAGAGAAAATACATTTTGGGTATGATGTTCATAATACTTTTACAAAAAGTAGGTGCCCTGATTAGTTGGACTTTCCATTTGGTCAAGATGGAAGGATATAGTGGTAGAAGTACGTTGGATGGTTAACGAGGTAGGATTTAGAACGTCCCGTTGGTTTCCCTTAGATCGTTATATCTCGATGACCGACGAAGCTAGGGAGTAGTGTATCGAGAAGGTTCCTTGTTTGGATTTTGCTTTGCGAGACGTCCCACACACGAAACCGAGAAAATGTCAGAAGTCGAGAGAGGTCTTGGGCACTAGGGATATAGTTAGAATAATACTCATGTTACGTGTGTTAGAAACACCTTGATCTTAGGACTACCACAAAGTAAGGCCAGTAAGACTAGTGGCGCTGATATAAATAGATTGTTGTGAGTTAACCACAAGAAGACTGGTGGGTTAACCTTAAGAAGGATTGAATTTTCAGGTTTCAGGAGAATTAAATTTAGCAATTATTCGGGTTAAAGGTACCCAGGTGTTAGTAACAGGACGATGAAATGAGGCCCATTATTTAGAGTGAGTTTTACGTATCAGACATTTACGATGGTTGTGCATATAGGCACAGGTTAAAAGGTATATGGGAACCTTGGTAAGTTAATTTTATATACCGCCTGAAATAGAAGTGACGTAGTACATAAAGCTAGAGATTGTAATGCAAGGCTATAAATGGATTTGAAATGGATTGGATGGAACGTCGTAAGAAGTACGCAATGATTTAATTACATTCGTACAATAGAAGTTGGTACACCTACGATAAGTAAAAAGACTGATGGGAATAGACAAGTGCTAGTGTAGTTTCCTTTTTGAGGGAACTTAGATGTCCTGATGTAAATGAGTGAGTTCTTGGAGTAACGGACCTCCGATGGGACCAATAAGTTAGAGCGGCGATTATAGGCTTGTTTTATTTATATGCACTTAAAGAAGCACTAGGTGCGATATGACGTTAGAGTCAACCTTACGATCGAGGTAGCGTTGTAACATATAGAGATTTGGTTAAGTTAGCGTGTTAGAGCATACGCCTTGAGATAGGTGGAATATGGTGGAAGACCATTGTGTTAGACTATATCTAAATTTGGTTAAACTAGAACGTAGTGTATATAGAGATCCTAGAGTAGTGGTGTACGCTATATCTAAATTTCAAGGACGAAATTTTGTTGTAAGGGGGGAAGTATGTAATACCCCATACTTTTAAAGGTATTTAAATTACACTGTGGACGTGATTTGGTAATTTGAGGAATTATTGTGAATAGTAACTCTGGAATTTATGAGTGAAATTAAATAAATTTAATATTATAAAGTGAATAGTAAATATTAGTTTTCAAGTGTCGGATAAATATTTACATGGATTATATTTTCTTACGAGACTAAGTATATGAGTGGATTATTTTTATTACATGTTGCAGTTGGGTAAAGCAACAAAGGAAAATATTTTAATTGGAAAACACGCGTATTGAACGTGTTGGGTTTAATTAGTGAATTTTAGTTAAGTAACTCAAATGGAGATTTCGAGTGCGCCGTTGGGTTCGAAATGGCCAAGATAGTCAAAATAAAGTATCCGGGGGTAGTGTTTAGGTTCCGGGGATTTTTGGACTAGTAGGGTCTCGTAATTGAGTACACGAGTCATTTTATAATTGGATACACACCCAATTTCAGGTTTAATAAGAGGCAACCCTCATTTCTTCCCCAAAATCTGTCCTAAGAGAGAGAAAGAGAAGAGAGAAGGAAGAGAAGAGGAAGAAGAGAAGAGAAGAAGCAAGAAAAGGAATTCCGGGCCAATCTTCGCGGGATTCGACTCGGGGTCATTGGATTTTATCCACGAGGCAAGTGTTTAACTTGATTTACGATTGAGTGTGTTAATTTCTCATATCGTAGTTGGTATAAAACTAATGATTTTTGCGTTGGATTTTCGTGGATCAAACAGGTTTTTAGAAGATTAAAAAAGATATAACTCGATTAATACCCAATTTGAGAAACTTTGCATTCATTGAAATTAATTGTTGAAAATTGGTTCTAGGATGATTAGAACCCCTTTGATGTATATATATGCTGTTGATTGAGGTTGGAGGATGTTAGAAGAAGAGATAAAATCTTGGGGTAAGGTTTAATGGTTGGACAGCTTCTCGGAGAAGAAGCTGCCCAGATCGATCGATTGATGGCCAGACATCGATCGATCGATCGATTGATGGCCAAACATCGATCGATCGATGCTTCAATAATCATGGAAGTTTCGGTTGGTTATGTGTATATGGATTAAATTCCAGATTTAATTATTCCTAGCTTGTTTATTTGAGAAAATAAATATACAACAAGGGGAAATCATTCCTAACCATTTAAGGAAGATAATTGAGGTTAGGAAAGTGTAAAAATGGTGTGGCACATAATGTGTATTTTTGAGGAAAATAAATTGTAGAGTGAGACATTTGGGGTTCCTAAATTTAGTGTGGGGACTTACAAATAATTATTCAAGTGAGTTGTGTACTTTAGGTTAGTTGAAAGTAAAATCCAAGACCTACCCAAATAGGGGTGTTCATGGGGAAAAATACTTAAAGAGGTATTTAGGTGGGCAATTTTATATAAGTAATTGTGCGCGTAGAAAAGGTATTTATATACCGACTTTGGTTAAGTAAAATCCTACGAGGTGACTAGGATGAAATTTAGGATACGTACTACAACAAATTGAGTAATTACCCTATGCGTCTATGGACGACGATTATTATAGGTAATGAGATACCTAAGGAATTAAAATACGTAGTGCGTATGCTATTTAATTATTATGAATTGGTACATTCGCGATTATTTATATAGATCTATGAAGTGATTAAAGAGCGGTTTGAATATTAAATAGGAGAGTACGTATTGGGGTAGTATTTTAAGTGTATGAATGTTTATATTATTACAAAAGGGAACACTTGAGGTTATTGGCTATTGCTATAGAGTTTGGAAATTATGGCTATATATATTGGGAAGTGATTTAAATTGTATAGAAGATGTCATTAAATTATATATAATATAAAACGAATAAATATAACGATGTTATTGGTATTATCATCGTGAGGTGAGAAAAGCTAGGAAATAATATATTGAGGATTGGCTATAATCGATAAATGCGTAGGATATTCTAGACATAAATATACTACGTATGGGATTTATTATATGGGCTATGCGTATGCCCTAATATTATTACATATATGGGTTAAATAAATACCTATGGGAAATTTTGTATAGGTGAGATAAATACCTATCGTTATCATATGGTTGTGAAAATACCTCACAGATGTTATATTTATATAGGTGGAATATGTACCTATATTATTTTTTATTATGTGTATAACATACCTACCATGCTTGCTATCACGGTAGGTCGACTTTCGGAAGTGGACAATCTTATCTTGTGTGCCTTCCGGGAGATTTAGATTTGGTACCTCAAGAACATAGGACTGCAGAGGGCTTATTTGTGAGTCGATAAGTCTGTTGACCGTGGGAGCGTAGGTATGTACGTGACCCATGGGTATGAGAACTATGTTCGCCCTCCAATATGTGTGATTTGTATTGATACGGTTCCTGAGTGATTAGGAACGCGTGGTCCTTGTGTACGTGATGTACTGGGATTTGAGAGCAGAGTATGTGTGCACCGCAGCTTAGCCTCAGGGTGCTATATATGTATATATGTATCTATAATAACATATATGTATACTTGAGATGTTTCACTGTTGCTTAGTAAATATAAATGACTAAGCTACTTATATTATAGCTCGGTGGATTGATTATTATACTTGTTGATTATAGTATATTGTTATATATGAGATGAGATATCATATAACGTAACCTTGTATAAAAGGTAAATGAATGTATATAGTAATATATCGGATATCCGAATTTATATGAATATGAATCGTAGTTTCTAATGATATATATATATATATATATATATACGTGATAGTATAAGATGTTATATGTACTGACGGACTAATGGATCCCGACGATCAACATCGTCAAGTAGTAGTGTATCGAGGGGGGTTCCTTGTTTGGATTTCGCTTCGCGAGACACCCCACTTACGAACGTAACGTAATGTTGGGAATGGGGAGAAGTTTAGTCCTTTGTACTCGGATTAATGAGGATTATTAGAAGATGGTAAATTCATTAGTTAGGTGGGGTAGCTTAACTAGGTGGTCTAAAAGATATGCGGTAGTTGTACACTGTTAGAAGAGGGGTGAGGTGTATCTCATGAGAGTGCGATACCTGTTTAAATATGAGATATATCATATCTTAAAAATATGGATTTTATGCACTTGCTAAAATATTTTCAAAACTCGGGCTCTGACTTGTTTCTCTATTTTCCCCTCTCTTGCTATATCTATATATATATAGGTGTCCCGACACAGGGACGTATGGATGATGATTCCTTCGAGTCAGCCGTTTGTTGCCGCAGCTGTGGATGCAGGCAGGTTTATTGTAGACGCTTCTATCATTGAGATCTAGTTAGGAGGTATTGTTGACATATTCACGCTGATGACCCAACTATAGTCACTTATTCTTTTACTGCCTTTTTGTACGACATTCAATTTGGTTGTATTATTTTGTACCGAGTGTTCGGTTACTTTATTTCATTTACGTTATTGCATACAACTATTGTAATTTTTTTATTTGAATTGTTTGGTTAAAAAGATTAGTTAATTAAAATTTGACGCCAACCTAATAGGATATTAGTAATTAAATTGGTTTTCGACAGTGTTGCTGAGAATGAACCATACGAGACTCCTATTTTAATTTGATATAGGAGTGATCACCAGTATTTTATTAGGCGGGGTTGTCACATAATATTCCTTAATGGTTACCAGTTTAGACAAACACAAGTTGTCATGCCTTAGGTTCTACTAACGTGTTTATGGTTGCTCAAACGGATCTTATCATTTTACCAAGTTCTCATTATAGTGACCATTTGAGACCGAATGTTTTTAGGTATTTTCCTTAACTCGGTCTGGTAAAACTTCTTGATCTTGACGCTAAGGAGTCATACATGAAGTTTTAGGTTTGGAACTTCTTGTTCGTCATTTATCAAAGATGAAGTCATACACGAAGTTTTTGATTTGAATTGTTGGAACTAGTAGCAAGTTGTTAGTTTGTTCTTTACTGTTTGAGATTGTACATCTCCCACTCTTAAAAAAATAAAAATAAAACATAAAACATAAATATAAAACTAACTTTTTGATGAAATTGGGTGTTCTTTATTGAAAGCGTAAATGAATTACATAAATAACATGAGATTACATTCCAATTGATCACTGGTAATATTTCCTTAGGTGCTCGGCATTCCACAAATTCTTGAATTATTCTCCTTCTAGGGTTTCCAAATGATATGTACCTGGTCGGACAACTGTTGAAATGCGGTATTGACCACGCTGATTTGCTTCCAATTTATTTCCTCTTTGGAGATTTTTTTTAACATGTAGTCCCCCTCTTTAAGATTGCTCAGCTTAATCTTCCTGTTGTGGAATCGAGCAGTTTGATGCTAGTATGATGCCATGCATAGTGTCGTATTTTCTCCGACTTCGTCAATCAAATCTAAATCCAACCTTTGCATAAGGTCAATCATGGGGGAATTAAGGTTCTGTGCCCTGTGATTGGGGAGATCAATCTTAGTTTGGACCACCGCTTCTCTCCCAAATGCCAATATGTAAAGGGAGTAGCTGGTAGCTATCCTAGGTGTGGTCCTATAGGCCTAAAGAACACTTTGCAGCTTATTGATCTAGTTTTCATTAGTATCATCCAACCTTTTCTTCAGTCCAATGAGCAAAGTTTTGTTAGTCGCCTCTATTTGGCCATCAGACTGAGGATGTAGAGGAAAAGAATGTAGCTTTTGGATCTTGGACTATGTATAATAATCTTCAAACTCCTAGCTATCAAATATGTGCCATGATCAGTGATAAAGGTATATGCCATACCATATCGGCATATGATTCTCTTCCATATAAATTGAAAGACTTTTTCATAGGTCATGTCTACAAGAAGCTCATCTTCTACCCATTTGGTGATATAATCTATCGCAACGACTAAATATTTGAACTTTCCTCTCGTCTTTGACAGTGCACCGACCAAGTCAATTATCCACATGGAAAAAGTCCATGGGGATGTGATCAACATGAGCACAGATCTAAGTTTTCAGTAAAATACAGCAAAACTCTGGCATTTATCAGGACGTCTTACTTAACCAACATAATCTTCTTTTATGAGTGTCCAGTAATACCCTTATGTGGCTGCTCACCTCATCAATGAACTTTTTGCTAATGGGCTCCACAAGATCCTTTATGCATTTCGTTAATCTGATTTTGTACCTCGACGGGATAGACACATTTGATTAGTGCGACAATTAATCCTCTTTTATACAGAATTCCTCCTTCCATAAAATAGCTAGCTACTTTGTACCTTAATTTCCTTTCTTCCTTTCGATCGACCAATAGGGTGCCTTTTAAATATACTCCTTAATTAGATCCATCCATGAGGAACCCAAATCCACCATGATCAAGTTGATGCTTTCTTCATCAATGTTTTTATGCATGAGGATTTCTACTGAAATGGTCCTTCTTAATTTAGTTTTGGTCACCTAAGCAAGCCAATAAAGTGCGTCTGCTCAAACATTGTCAATCCTTGGAATCCTGACCATTGTGACTGCCTGGAACTTTGATATTCTATCTTAAACTTTGGCCAAGTATCTTCTCATAAGCTCTCCTTTGACCCCGTATACTCCCAACACTAGATTGATAATAATTTGGGAGTCGCTGTGAGCTAGTACTTGCTCGGCTCCCAGAGAGAATGTTAATTCACACCTCGAGATCAATGCCTCATACTCTGCATCATCATTGGAATCTTTGAACTATAACCTGAGTGCATATTCCACGTCTATGTCATTTGGGGTATTAATTATCAGCCCAACACTGCTTTCAGTGGTGCATGACGATCCATCCACATACATCTTCCAAATAGGTAGCTCTTCTTTGAAATCTTCTTCAATCAGGTTTCTATAATGGAATATCTTTTAACTCTATTATAGGTAGCATGCAATAATTTCTCACTTCGTGGATGTTTTCAATATGTCTTCCTCTTAGTTGATTATATCAGTCATGGAGTTATCTTCTAGAGAAGTATGCTTAGGTGTTTAAATTTTTGAGCTCTATTCCTTAGAAGTTTTCTCGGTTGGATTTACTACTGAGCTCTCTTCTGTAGAAGTTTACTTAGCAAGTTTTTCTTCATAAGTAAACTTTGATATGTAATCTACCACTGCCTGGCCTTTCACTGTTATTCTCGACTTATAGTGTGTATCATACTCTCCAAGCTCCACAACCCAAGACATCAATCTCCTTGGCTCCTCTGGTTTGTGAATGGCTTGGCACAATGGCAAGTTCGTGTAGACCACAATAGTGTGGGTATGGAAATACGGTTTTATTCTTCGTTAGGATTCAATGAGAGCTAAGGCAAGTTTTTTCAGACTTGAGTAATGAATTTTTTTTGCTTGAAAGTACTTGTTGGTATAGTAGACTAGTTTCTACACCCCATACACTAGTAGAATGAGTGTCGAGCCAACTACTAACTCAGATACTGCCAAATATATATAATGTTTCTCTCCCATGAGTGGCGGGGAGAGCAACGATGGAGACCCCAAATATTTCTTTAACTTTAAGAAGTCTTTCTTACACTCTTCATTCCACTCAAAAGTCTTCCTTATCCCCTTGAACAAGGATAGGCACCTATCAGTAGCTCGAGAGATAAATCTGTGAAGGTTTGCTACTCTTAAGGTTAACTTTTGCATGTCCTTCTTATTTGTAGGATACTGCATATTTATCAGCACTTGAATTTTATCTCAATTAGCTTAAATTCCTCTTTGGTTCACTTTGAATTCTAGGAACATTCCTTCCTATACGCTGAACACACACTTAGTTGGACTGACTTTCATTTAGCGCTTTTCGAACCGATCTAACATCTAATCCAAGTCTTCGATGTTTTCATCTTTTTTTTTACTTTTGGTGAGAATATTATCCAATATACCTCCATGTTTTTTATGATATGCTCTTCGAAACCTTGTTCACTAGCCTTTGGTATGTTGTCCCAATTTTTTAGCCTAAAGGGCATAACGTTATAGCAGTAGGTACCTCAGCTAGTGATAAAATAGGTCTTCTTTTTATCTTTTAATTTTATTTTGATTTGGTTGTACCCTGACTATGCATCTATGAAATTAAGAATTTTATATCTGGCAGTGGCATCGACTAGTTAATCAATCCTTGGCAAGGGGAAGTTTTCCTTTAGACAACTTTATTGAGATCTGTGAAGCCAACACACATGTGTCACTGGTTATTTTTCTTCCTGGCCATAATCATATTGGCCAACCACTCGGGATATTTGACGTCTTCATAAAGACTTGCTCTAATAGCTTTTCCACCTCTTTCTGAATGGTTATGTGTTTCTTGGCGCTGAAGAAATGTCATTTTCCTTGACAATGTCTAAGTTCATGGCATATGAACTTTGGGTCAATCCCCAGAATATCCTTGTGGGTCTAAGAGAACACATTCTTTAGTTGTTTGAGGAAATTTATTAACTCCTGCTTGAGGAATAGATCCATGGATGAGTCGATCTGTGTTTTCCTATCTCGGTGCTTGTCAAGGGCTATAATCTCTATTGCCTCTAAAACTTTTCCTTTGACCAGGTCGGCCTCCTCGTGCTGATCTATGGTCTCTATCTGGTAGGTGGTGGTTAGTTTCTTCACTTCTCTCTGGTCGAATGAAGTATAATAACATTCCCTTACCTCAATTTGGTTTTTAATAACAACACCGACCTCATAATATATAGGGAATTTCAAGCACTCGTGTACAATGGATAATACAACTTCAAACTATTTTAGGCTAACCCTCCTAAAGATGATATTGTTAGCCGACTGAATGTTCTTATCTAGAACGAAGAAATGAATCCCCTCAGTTCGGCTGATTGGCCAAGTGCCAATTATGACTCATAATTTGATAGTTCCCAAAGGATATACTCTTTCTCCAGTGAAACCTATGAGGTGTCTGTGATATGGATTCAGTTTGTTATCACGTAATCCCAATACTTTGAAGGAATCATAAAACATGAAGTTGGTTGAACTACCATAGTCCACTAATATTCTAGAGCTCTTGCTTCATGCACCATCATCGTGATGACTAGAGGATCATCATGAGGATAAAGCACCCTCGAAAGGCCATCTTTGGAGAATCATATCATTAACCTCTCTTTTGTCACTTTCCTTGACAACTATCAACATCACCGACAAATTGATTTGTTGAATGTAGGATCACGCTTTGGCTTCATTCAGGTATGCTTTTCTCTCGATTATTTTGTCGTCTTTACCAATGTCTCCACCTGAAATAAATTGACAACCAAAATAAATTATTTTCACCAAGACACAGGCTCCCTGGGTCTCTTTGATATATTTGGATCATCCTCAACATCATTATCTCTATCTTTTTTTTAATCATCACCTCCGTTACAAAGAGATTTTGATCATCTCTGGGCTTCTCTCTCTTCTGACCTTAATCTATGTCAACGAATTTAGAGAGTTTTACCCTTCGAATCATACTTTCTATTTCGTTCTTAAGGCTATACAACTGTCTGTGTGATGCCTATGGTCCTTATGGAATTCACAATACTTGGATTTATCTCTCCAATTTGAGGGAGACTTTAGCTTTCCAGGACATTTCAAATCCTTACTTCCTTGGATTTCCTTTAAAATATGATGTACGTTAACAGTGAGGTGAGTATACGCATCATACTTCTTGGGTTTTTTCACCTTCTTATCTTTCTGCTCTTTCTTCTCAAAGCCTTTATTGCTATCGATCTTAGAGTTGTGAGATTGTTTTGAAGCCTTGTCTTCCTCGGCATTCATAATTGTGCCTACATTAGCCATGAATTCATTCATGGTCTTAGCTGATCTTTAGCTAGGGAATAATATAATTTCTTAGGTAGTAATCCTCTCATCAATGCAGTTATTTTTATCTTTTCTTCGTAGTCCATAACTGCCAGCTTTTTGCTATTAAAGTGAATGTTATATTTGCACGTAGTTTCTCCTGGTCACTGGCGAACACTCAATAAATGAGCTACCCTCTCGATTGGTTTGTCTCTAAATAATAAGTTATTGATGAACATCTTCGCAAGATATTGAAGGCTGGATATTTATCGTCGGGGCAATTTGTTACACCAAATCTGTGCTGACCCGATAGTAGTGGTAGAAAATGCCTGATAACTCATGTCGTCTGGGTCTGAGTATATGTCGAAAATATCTTGACATTATTCCACATGAATTACATGATCATTTTTTCCCTCATACTTGGAAGTTGCCACATGTGGTTTGAACTTTGTAGATATTGGGAAGTTCACAATTACTGGGATTGAAGGTGATCCCTTTACAAAACTCCTGCGCAATGGGTTTTTGGATTTTGCATTTCCTCCAAATAATCTCCCAATAACTGAATAGAACCTTTCCAGGGATAATAATTTGGATTGTGTTTGTTTGAAGAAGTCTTAGCTGCTTGATCATCGGTTTGTGTTGAGCTCTCATCCTGAGAAGTCTGCTCGGCACGCACAGATCCTCGCTTGCTAGTTCTTGACTTGATAGGTCTTTCTCGATGATATCGTGATCTGGAGGGCTCTCTATGATTGTGGACCCTAGAAGACCGGAGACTTAAATGATCAAAGGATGATCCTTTGCTTAGCCTATCCAGGGCGCTCGGCCTTTGTTGAGAGTGTAAATACCCATTGTAATAATTAGTAGATATGGTCGCACCAGTGCGGTAAAAGTCGTCATTAGTGGATCTAGAATATCTAGATCTATTCCTTTCCTGTCTAGTTTGCCTATCCCTATAAGGTTATGGAGGTAACATATGTCCTCTGGCAGTCGGACCAACTGTGGGCGTAGTTTAAATCATCTAGTTAGCTATCTTACGATCTCGTGCATAGCCTCTTGGCCCTTGGCTATGTTCAGTGTAATTATCTATAAATCCCTTATACTAGGAGGAGGGGCATAGGGGTTGAAGTCATGGCTAATGACGTGACTACCTTATGTATTTTCTAACAATGTTCAATTATTGATGGCAAGTGATTTAAATTCACAACTTGCTGGGAAATAGGTAGGAAACAAATAATGGACCGTCGCTTCCCACAGACGATGCCAATCTCTTGGTGTTTAAATTTGGTTTGATTATTTGGATTAGTCATAGCTTAATTAAACCAATCAGTATAACCACAGATAAAATAAGAAATAAATAAGATAGTGCGAGATGAAAGACACAGAGAGGGACACAAGGGTTTACGTGGTTCAGCCCAATGAGACGCCTACATCCACGGGTACAATGTCATTATGTCTTAGGGTTTAGCACATGCTTCTCAAGAATGCTCTAGGGTTTAGATAAACTGTTCGCAGTTGCCCTTAGCCGAGAGAGGTAATGAGCTATTTATATTCGTCAAGGTTCTAAAAAATGCGGGGCGTGATTGAGGCGTGGAGGCCAAGCCTTAAGCCTTAGAAGCCTAGGCGTAAAAAGGCATTTAGGCCTTCTTAATATATTTTAATATATTTTAACCATAACAAAGCTATTAAAATACAAAAATTGCACAGATCATAAAAATATGTCTGAATATATGCAAATTAAAATACTATTTGATTATTTTGGATGGGATAATGGTCCAGTTTGTAAACAAATTCTTTAAAAGGCGACATCGTTTCACTAAATCATTGTTGTTTTTAGAAAAAAGTGCGCCTTAAGGGTTTTACCAAGAATAAGGCGTGAAAAGCATAAGGCGAGATGTTTCTCCCAAGCCTTAAGCCTAGGCGTGCCTAGGAGGTTTTTTTAGAACAGTGATATTCATAGGAAGATGAAAAGATGGAATACCTTTATACATTAGGTATATACATCTTTACATTATAATTAGCAACTGTATATTCTTCACATGCACGTGCATGGTAACTGTTGAGACTCTCAAGTGCGTATGTTTATATTAGTGTCTGTTCATATTCTTGGGGCTGGTCGACTACCGTGCCGACCAAAGAGATAATGGTGCCAACCACATTTTTTGTTGTTTCTGGGACCACTGAGTATAATGACAGGTGCCACTTTTTTATAGGTCCACTTAATTATGTTATTTTAGGTTTCAACAGGAGTTGTGGGCTGAAGATTTTTAGAACCGAGTATATCCGAATCACACAATAGGTATATCCGAATCACACTTGGTTATGTTATCCGAATCACACAGGGTCATCCTGGTTATTGGCTTGCTCCAACAATTGGTCTGCTTTCCCAAAACTTATTTTTAAACTAACTTGCATTAAACTAGTCAAAACATTTGAGCAAAATTTTCTTCTAAATGTGACTAGGATTTTTTCATTAGGATGAGGATGATATTGATATCAATGTAATAATTATTTAGTCCTCAAACCAATTTGTCTTAAATCAGCCGAGCAAGTGAATGATATTGATCAAGTCTTGCATTTGAAATAATTTGCATTAAATTGTTCCAACCTACTAACTTTTCCCTCTTATGTTTATCTAAATTATATCAAAGTTCTACATTTATGATGAGGGTGAATTTGTTTATCACAACAATATTTATTTAGTCCTTAAACCAACTATTCTTAAATAAGCCTAACAAGGGATGAATATTGACCCATAATCGTCCCCAAACTAATTTTTATAAAATTTATCAAATTAAATAAAGTTTTACCTCTTATGTTTATCCTGTATTGTATCCTAGTTTTATATTTAAGATGAGGGTGACTTTGAATGAGAAAGGTTTTTTTCTTGAGCTTTGGCTCATCACTATTAAGTTATGATTTCTAACTTTTACTAGGGGATATATGTCGACCTTTCTATTGTATTTTTTTTTTATCATTAACGAAGTTGAATAAGACTTATCAGGATATATATAGTCTTTGTGGGTTTCTTCCTTGATCGTTTCAGACTAGGCTTATTTACCATCATAGTTTTGCCCCAAAGATGAACCTAACCTTTTTCGGGTTCATTTTTTCTAGAGATGACCCTTGTCCATGTCATAGTTTGAGAAATGCTCATGAGTTCAGATCTCTAAGCATTTACCTTTTTATGTCATAAATAATGTTTAACATAAGAAGTAGATATAACACATTAATCGGGTAGCATATAAGGAAACTTGTATCTCTATTCATTTACATTGGGAAAATTCACATCATGTAAGAAGCTCTTATTTACATAATTTACACCCCCTTCCCGAGTCATCATCTGATTCCTCATCCTTTGGATATTTACCTTACTTTTTATTTAATTTATCTCGTGTAGGAGATATATGCCTCTTATCTACGAGGATGACCGTATTGATCCACAAATCTATCCAACCAAATTTTCTTGATGATATTTCCAATCCATTCAGCTGAATTTTCTTATCGTAGTCAATAACTTCGAGCTTCTTTTTTTTGAACCTAGAAATAAACTCTCTGAGTTTTTTATTTTTCTTCTATTTACCATTAAGTAGGTGGGTAACCCTTATCCCAAGTTTGAGGCCGACGTAAAAGTTATAAATGAATTAATCAGTAAGCTCCATGAATCTTCTATTTTTCCCCTTAGGCAGACTTGTGTATCACATGTGCATTACCCTTGTGAAGGTGACTGAGATGCTCGACACGTTATTACATACGAAATAAAATATATATTGGAAACCTAATGATATATCTTTACTTGATGAATGAGGTTTGTGCTTCCATTATATCTTGGTGTTACCTCTGGAGGTTTGAAATTTGCAAGAGTAGAATAACTAACAAATTCTGAGATGAATGGAGACCCTTTTATGTATCCCCTTTTAAAGGGATTCTTACTCCTTATTAGTTACCAGTCTCATTTTTAAGCCTCTGAATTTAAACTTTTCCAAGGATTTTCACTTTTAGGGTGGTTGTCCTTAGACCCTTCTTTCCTCGATCATCTCGGCTCCTATTAGTCAATTTATAAGATAGATCTTTAGGTCCAACATAGTTCGGTCCCTTCAAGGTCGATGTCTCCCTATGACCCTCAGATAATTATCATATGTCACATTGACTTTGAGCTGTTGGTGGAGGTTATTGTTCTAGCCTATCAAAATTTATTATTTCATGAGCCTAGTGAAGACACTAATCCTCTGTTGTGATGGATGCTTCATTCAAGTTGCATATATTTTTCTTGGGGTGAATGATGTTTTTACTTCTTACGAATAGTCTCGACTTCTTGGATGAAATCCAACCTTTGACTTTTCCTCCTCTTTTTGGACACACTCGCTCCGATGCTCTTCTCCATTTCTAGTTCGAGCTGACGAGAGGCTTATATATTTTTATGTCTTATCCCTAATGGGCCAGCTTTCCTTGGTGAAAAAATCAACTCTTGTAGGGGGGTTCAGTTATCCCTGACCGCCAGAATATGAGGGTTTGCATCCCTCTCTGATGTTCTTTCCACTAATTCTAGGGAAGATAGTGAATAAAAAACACAAATTTTATAGATCTAGGATCATGTTTCTACTTAAAATTTCTAGATATATTAGATCCAAATAATTTGGGATATATTGGTGATGATTTTATGATCAAAATATTAAAAATATGATGGTGAACTGTGCCTTTTTACCCAGAATTGAAAGTAAACTATGGACAAGCTCACAAGATACCTCGAAAGTGAGTTAAAGATAAAGGAAGGCAAACCCTTAACTCAAACCTTCAAACTATAGATCGATATTTGAGTTAACTCAAATTTTTACCTATACCCATGTTGTGAGTGAGTTCACCACTGAAAAACAATTTAGTCTACAGTTGATTTCTATAGATGGCACCAAACTGTCATTACACAAAATTATAACAACTCTGTTAAAGATAAAGAACTTGGTGAGTTAGGGATTAAACAATGATGGATATGACATTGAATAGTAAATATGTAATAAAATAAAATAAAAGAGATATAAACATAGAAGTTTAAAGTGGTTCAACTAACTAGCCCACATCCACTTTTAAGTAACTTGTTTCTTACTATTTGTATAATGTTTTACAGGTTACACTTATGTACTTTCTCTCTCTAATATTATTTTGACAGAGCTTCAATACAGTTTATAATGAGATAACTTCATCTACTAGTACAATCCTATTTATAGGTGTCTTGGGGTGTAATATGCACTCCAAGTCATATGGAGAATGTTAATATGGAATGCCCCTCCTGATTGCCAACACCTGTCTTTCTAGATATTGATGGAAAGTCTAATTATTCCTCCCACGTGTAATTTCATCATGTATGTCCATTTTTATAGTCTTGAAATGATGAAAATATCCTTTATGGTTATTTATACACCTTTATAGTTGTCTGCTATAAATTGGTCCACCTTGTGGGGTCGAGGGTATAAGGCTGCCTTTGGATGAGTCTTAGGCTAACCATCAGTGAGTATGAGGCCGACCCTTATTTTAGGTTGAGTTTCTTAAAAAATTTAGTACGTAAAGGATACCACTTCATGGATCATCAATAATCCCCTAGGCTTCAATTTTTTTTAGTTTTCTTAAATATGACGGGAGATTGAAGGCTATGAGTCTTTTAGTCACATTCTAGTCGAACCAATTAAAGTGGTGTTTTAAATTTTGTTATTGATTCATAACAAGATAAGGACCAAATTACCCCTTGAAAGTTAATTAGTTGACTGTCCTAAATTGAGAGACTATTTGCCCATAACCATGACTTAATTTCAGAGTTGAGACAAATATTTCCTGTGATGAGAGTTAAGAAATTGTACTTCATAATTTTTATCGCGAAACCCAATATCAGACAATACATAAAATTGATCTTAGTTGACCCAATTTTATTGGGAGTTAGAGGATATTCTTAGGCTAACCCATCAGAGTGAATCTTGATGAGAGATAAACATGTCCTATGATTTTGCTTAGGTCGTGTCTATCTATTGGGTTAAGATTGTCCAAGGATTACTTGCATGGGTCAATCCATAACTAGGGCACTTAGAAGCTGCTATAATTATTTCGAAACACATGGTACATTATTTTCCCCATAGAATGCCCATATTGCATAGTCTTGTGACATACCCCCCATTAGTAAATGAAATTCAATGTCTTCTCAAGATTTAAATTTTTCGTCATACAACGGTTGCATGGACACGAAATCTTATCACTGTTAAGATTTCTACCGAATTATTAACAAATACATAACGTCCTTTACATGAATATTAGAGACTCTATTACTCTCTTCCATACACTATTCTTATTGTGGAAAACCCATTAAATAGTTCAAAATTCAAGTCACTTATATAAATAGGTTGAAATGAAGGTCATGTTAGATACAAGAACTCTCAGTTTATAATTCAAAAAAATTCATTCAAATTCATTCAACCCGAGCATTCAATAAACATGAAATAAAACAAACAAATTAAGATGTCATTAAACCCCAAAAAATTAAAATTAAAAATACATATGATATCAACAAATGTCCCACACAATTAAAACATTACAAACTTGTTCCCAAATAAAACATTTTTCATCACCTAATCCTAACCAACGAATGAATTGGCTACGAAATATAAAAATTTTGAGAATATTTTAACAGAGGCCCTTCACTGAAGTAAAGATGCAGAGGATCATCTCCACAACCATAGTATACTTTATAAACCAATATATGAGCCCACCGCTAAAGGACAATTGTGGATAGGTATTTCGGCATTCATGGAAACGAGCATACATATTTCAATGATCCTGCTATTAGACAAGTCCCTTAAATAATAATCCTTGTCATAGTCACCATGCATGGACAATGATGATCCACGAGATCTTGTAGGACGATGCACTTGGAAGGGGAATGTTGCACGAGGAGGCACTTGGTAGGGGAAACATTGAGGCATAGGGTATGTAAATGTTTAAGGAGGCATATGGGAGGGGAAGCTATGTTGTTGACTTAACAATTTGACCAACCCCTTTATTTCATTTGTCAGTATTCCCAAGTTGTTGCTAACATTGCATATGTACCTCATAAGCTCCAACACTTTTCCTTGAGTCCTAGCATGTTCTTCTGCCTGGCACGATGTGCGACTCTTTGATAAGAACCCAAAAGTGTTAAAATTATACTCCAAAATAGACGCATTTTAATTGCTAATTCTCGATAAAATTGGCTTTTTGCATGTATTAGTTTATCTCGTAGGTCAATTGCCATTCGCGGTATCAAACTCTTCATATCATGGCAAATGTGACATTGATGCGATCAAAAACCCTAAACCCTGCCCCGTACCAAAAACCCAAGCGTAGACCATCCCGAGTTGCATTTCAAATATTGCCCCAGTATGTGTGTATGTGGTATTATCGTCATTATTTATATATATATATTTTAGTGTCATTTAATTTCTTTTTCTTTTCTTTTATTTTATTTTTACTGTGTGATATTATTATTTTATGTAAATATAATATAGTGTGCGGGTGTCATGTATATATATGTGTGTGTGTGTTGTAAATATATTTTATTTTATTTTTTAGTGTTATATGTTTTATATTTTAGTTTGTCTATTTGAGTCTTTTTATATTTTTTTATATGTGTATATTTTAGTTTTTAATATTTTTATTTTATTTTTCATGTGTTGTGTAAATATATATGTGTGTTGTACTATTTTTTAATATATAATAAAATGCACACACATACTATCATCATACACCCACATCCACACCCACACCCTCACACACTCTAGTACTCTCCTCTCACCTATACCAATTACCATACACTCACACACTCCTTAACAACTCACTCACCACACACCCTACTACCATACACTTATACACACCCAATACACTCTAACACCTCACATTTTCAAATACCTATCATAGTTCAAATTAAATGAACCACTCCCTAGGGAAAATTCATGTAACTAATTTTATTTAATAAAACAAAACAAGAGCCGTAGAAAGTTACATTACAATTTAAATCTCAAGATAAGCCTATCTCTAGTTTAAATCTTAGGGTTAAATTATAACACTAGCTTTCAATTCTTTCTTAAGGATGGTTTACCATTTCTCAATGTATAAACAAGTGTACGAATTAAAAATTCCTAATCAAAGGAAGTTAAAGAAAAATAAAACTATCAAACTAAATTAATTGATCTCACGGGGGCTTCATTTAATCCCTTAAATGGGACGATTTGCCTAAAATAATGAACATCCACAGTATGAGACAAACAATTAAATTTTTGTAAAGACTAAACTGGAGTAATTAAAAAGGAAGAAGTGGATAAATAACATCTCTTGAATTTAAACCAATCTTCCTTCTTATACAATCCCATTCCTCTTAATTTGATTACTAATAATCAAATTATTTTTTTTTAAAAACAAAACTTAACAATTTTCTAAAAATAAATTCTCTCTTTATAGTGTTTCTGCCTAAGAACTAAGCTCTAAACGAACAACTCTCCAAATAAATTCCCCCTTTGAATGATGCACGAGTTTTCTTTTTTATAAGACATCACATGTGCTAGGAGCAATTATGTAAAGGTGAAGATTGTGGGATAAAATGGGTATTTGTGGAATATAAAATAATTGGGTGCACATGGGTGTATGTTGAGAAAAAAATTTGAGGGAAGATATTAGGATGTTCATGGGTTAAAATGGGTCATGGAATATTACCCACTTGCACACACACACACACACACACACACACACACACACATAAATAAATATCTCTCTCTGAGAGAGAGAGAGAGGGAGAGGTTCAAAAGTGAACCAAAAGAATACACTTTTTAATGAATCTTAACAAAAAAACACATAACATCCCATTAATTTTAATTCCTATGTTGTAATTGGTCCGCACCAGCGGAAACGGAGACACTTATTTTTTAATATACACCCCCCACCCCCACCCCCCACAAATATGAAAAAACACGTGTCTCCGTTGCCGCTGACGTAAACCAATTATAACATAGGAATTAAAATTAATGGATTGTTATGTGTTTTTTGTTAAGGTTCATTAATAAGTTCATTCTTTTGGTTCACTTTTGAACCTCTCCCTATATATATATATATATATATATATATATATATATATATATATATATATAGAGAGAGAGAGAGAGAGAGAGAGAGAGAGACAACACAGACCAAAAATAAAATAAAAATATTAAAAACTAAAACATGCACATATAAAAAATATAAAAAGACACAAATAGACAAATTAAAATATAAAACAAATAACATTAAAAAATAAAATAAAATAATATAAATATATTTACAACACACACTTATATATATATATTTAGACATGAGCATTCTAGTATATAAAACGACACACTCACACTACATTATATTCATATAAAATAATAAAACACACGAAGTAAAAGAAAGATACTAAAAAAAATAAAAAAAAATGGCACTAAAAATTATAAATATATATAAAAAATAATGACAATAATACTACATACACACACAAAGAAACTGGGCAATATTTGAAATGCGGATCGGGATGGTTTAGGTTTGGGTTTTCAGTATGGGCGAGGTTTAGGCTTTATGACTGCATCAATGTCACATTTTCCATGACATGAAGCGTTTGATACCGCATATTGACTTACAAGATAAAAAAATATGTGCATAAGGCCAATTTTATCAAGAACTAGCAATTAAAATGTGTCTATTTGGGGTATAATATTAACACTTTTGAGTGCTTATCACACCACCCCAAACAGAACATTGCTAGTACTCAAACAAAAATATAGAAAAATAAAGATAAGTAACCAAAAGTGTGACATTCTCGCAGGCACTTGCGATTGTACTTAATATGTGCAATAAACCGTTAAATCTATAGGTTATCTTACAGGACGAGTGTTGTTTCGTGAGGATTTACAGTAAATATACCCATAAAATTCAAAATTTTATTGGAAGGCAGTCTCTTATTAGACGATGAAAAGTTATACAACCCATCCAAAAAAATTTCGAGGAATACATTTTTCAACTATCAGTATAAGGCATAAATTATTTAATACCTCAGGCATAATCCTTCCTAAAAACTTAACGTGTGTTTTATGAAATAATCTAAGGTATCATCAGAGCAATTCCTAGATCGCCTTTATAGAATCAATGTTTTGACTTCAAATATCACTAGATATGTCTCTTTGAATCTAACTCTCTGAGATTTGGATAAGTGTATATGTCTAGTGTGTGAGTGGGCGAGTAAAATTAAACAAGTTCAAAGGTCTCACATACTTATAAGAAATGGCGAATACATGAATGAATTTGATATAAATTCTAACCACTATGTTGAGAATGTCTAGTTATTCACCATATATACTTCTCGCTTGTCCAACTCCTCACCAAGGGTGACAGTGAGGTTTATCTAATGCATGAGGAAAAAATAAGATGAAGAATATGGATGATATGATGGTAGGGATTTTTAGAAGAGTGGAATATAATTTGAATAACTAATGTCTTCATTTCACAAAATTTTGATCGCATGTTTTTTTTTTCAATATATTTTTTCTTCTTCTTTTTTTACATATGTATTTTTTTTTCTTTTTCTCCTTTCTATTTTTTATGCGTTGCAAATTTTCTTAACGTAACACTAATGAAGACAATTTATATTTAGAATTTCAAACATTCTTTTTACTAAAAATGGTGACAGTTGAGAAAATGAGTTCATATGGATAGTCCATCTATTAGGTTACGCGCACACAATTCAAATTTTAAATAAAATTTTATCTTGATTAATAATTAGGTGTGCATGAAAATTTAGGTTCAAATATAATAGTTAGACCAAGCAATCAATCAAACAATCAACCCAAACATGTGAAGAAGATAAGGAAAAATTCATTTCGGGCAAAGCCTAGTATTCAACACTGCAAAGGGTTTGTCAGACACAATTGACTTAAAAACTACTTAGCTCCACTAATTATAATGCATAGGTTCTTTAAATCTTCTATAGAATACGATACAGTCCATCACCGTCCAAAGGAAGCGGTCTTCCCTCATTATCCACCGATCATACATAGGATGCACGATCCTATCTTCTTTAGCAGTAGAGCCTTAGCTCCATAAATTAAGAGTAGAGTCGAACTCTAATAGGGTTTGATAAAAGTGTATGGAAACTTGGGTTTGAACAGACTTAACAAATCATATATGGGATGACTGATTTGGAAAAGAAAAGTATTTTTCTAAAACACAAACATGAGAACTTTTGGATTAGATATTGGGAATTCATTTTCGCTGAAATTCTTATGGAATTCTGAACAAAACAGTTATTTCTTGCAAAGGTATAAATTTCGAGGCGGCTGGCTCATTCGAATGAAAAATAACATGTCGTTCGAACAAAAATAATAGTTTCATTATAACAAGGTTTGGTCACGTTTGAATGATAATTCAATTTCCTTCGAACCGACTTCTAACGACCTTTTGACAAGAGTGTATTGTTAAATAATGGACTCCCATTCTAAAGTTATTCGAATCCCGTTCTAACAAGTACCAAATCTATTAAAATGAGATCTTTATCTCGTTCGAATGAGGTTACAAAAAAACATCTTATTTTAAAAACTATTTTATAAAAAGCCTTGATTTTAATATTAAACATCCCAAAATATAATTTATATGAGACATCAAAACCATAAGTCATACCTCCATATAGTGTCAATGATAAATCCAAAAACGGTGCTCTCTCACCAACATATCTTTGAATGATCGTGGAGTCAATGAGGATGTATTGTTCGCTTTGAAACCGTGATTTGTAATAGGATATGCCAAAATATTAAAAAGCCAAATGTAACACCTCGAATTTTTTATGATTAAAATAATTATGGGATTAATTATAATTGTTGGATTAATTAAATTAAAATGTGAGAAATTTATTTGTTAATTAATTCGGATTAAAATAATTATTACCTAGTGTAACAAGAGTTAATACTTAATGATGGAAAATGATTGAATATCACTGTGTGGATATGTAATATGGAATTATGAAATTTTATAAAATGTCGAGAGTAAGAAATACGACAGTTTGGTATATTAAGTCGAGACGCTCATGTGAGTCGTACCGGAACTAATTTAATGAATTAAAGAAGTGAATTATTTTTAAGTAACTCGTATGGATATTTCGAGTGCACCATTAAGTCTGAAAAGGGTCGAGATAGTCATAAAACTCTACCCGAGTATTTTATTTTGACTCTTGAATATTTTTAGGCCGAACCGACACCCTGTAGGGGTATTTTTATCATTTGGATTTTTGAGGAAATAAAATGGACAAAAATTAGATAATTAAATATGAGTGTACGTGGGTGAGAAGAAGTTTGTCAGTTTCTAAACCTAAGTGAGAGGGAGAGAGAATCACAGAGGAAGATGGAGAGAGTCCATAGGTATTCTTGGTGCAAAACTCAAGAACTCACACCACAAATCCCACCAAAGCATAGATCGGAAGACGAGGAACAAGTCTATACTAATTTCATCAGCGGTTCAGAACATAATAATTGAGGCAAGTGTTTATTACTTGCTTTCTATTAGTAATAATTGTGCTCATGTTAGTAAAGAAATCAAATACATGATGTAGAATTGATTTGGGTGAATTTAGAGAATTTAAATCATGGATTGAGAGTTATTTTGATGAAGAATTGAACCCCTTTGCATGTAGAATAGAAATCCCGGAATTATATGTTGAAATTGAGGAACGAATCTGAGTTTTAATTTAGAGTTATGCATAAAATTTTAGAACTAGGGTTCTTCATAATTAGATTGGGGATTTCGAATTTAATTGATGATTAGTGATGATTTAATAATGTTATATTGTTGAAAATCATATATATATGTTAAGTAGTTGATTAGAATTAAATGATTGGTGTTTGGGCTGATTAATTTAGAGGTTTTAGGCTTAAAAATGGTGAAAAATGAAACTGTAAAGGGTGTAGAACGTAACAGGTCTGGTGGGGCAGAGTATTGCACAATCTCGTTCGAACGAGACTGCTCAATCTCGTTCGAACGAGACTGAGTTTCGTTCAAACGAGAATGGATCTCGCTAGATATCATTCAAACAACATCTGACCTGGTTCGAACGAAAGGCCCAAAACTTGAAAAATTACAATTTTTTCCCAATTAGGTTTACGCAGTTGTTTTGAGATAGGAAACTGTCATTTAGTGATTTTATCACAGTGCAGAATTGCTAGGGAATATTCGTATAGTAATACCCTAAAGATTTGAAAAGATGAATTAACCTTTGAGATTTTGAGAGAGAGAAAATAATCAAAATAATTATATTATAAGTAGTAATGAGAGAATACTACGTATGGAAAATATATGTATGGGTTGGGTGAATACCTTGAATTTTAATGGGATGTGGAAATGCCTATTTTATGATTATTATTATTGTGTGTATAGCATACTTACGCTGCTTGCTATCGGGAGGAGGATTTCGCGCAGTGGACAGTTTTATCCTGGGTAACCCAATGGGGGGATATTTGACTTGTACCCAGAGTATATTAACTCGGTTGCATACCATCTCAGATGTAGGATAGTTTCGACGGCCGAATGGGAGCGTAGGTATGTGCATGACCCATTTGGTTGGGGAATATACCCGCCTCCAATATTTGTGTTTTGAATTTATGGTTCCTGAGAGATTGAACGAGTTATCCTTTATGCATTGATTAATGCACCGAGACATGATAGCAGAGTATGCATTGCGCCAAGTGGTCTTAACCAAGGGGTGTAAGATTAGTGTATATATATATATATATATTCTTGTGATTATGTCTACTGTGTATAACTAGTGGATATGGTGATAATAATAATTGCTTTGCGCCAAATGGTATTAACCAAGGGGTGCAGGTGTATTATACATATATAGGGATGATGTGACTATATATATGAATAAAATTGGAAAAAACTCTACTATGTGAAATTAGTAGATATAGTGATAATGAGAAATAAAATAATCTTAGTGGGTAAAAGATTAACCAGTTGAACGGTGAATAATGATATTTAGTTATGTGGGATAAACTACTTCAATAACGTATTGTATGGGCGAGACGGGTATACTACTAGTGACGTAGATGGTGGTATGGTGACTTCGAACTAGTTAGGATGGGTATCATAACTAATATGGGGTAGATGTACGTTAGGCATGCACAATAGATGAGAGGTGAAAATCTCATGCGAGAGTTTGACAAGCTAACATGCACATAATACTTGTTTTATAGAAAATTTTAAATACTTGCTAAAATAAATATTTTTACAACTTGGGCTCTGAACCGTATCTTGGGACTCTTATCTCTTTTGATATATATATGTATTATATCAGGTGCCCAGCCACAGGGTTACCAGGCTTAGATGCGTGGATCAATTAGCGAGCTGCAGTGGTTGTGGGAGTTGCAGGTCCTTGCATTATACGCTTTTATCATTTCCTTCAATTCTATTCAGACATTTCCCTTAGGGAATGTTTCGCCCATTCTCAGTCATTTTGTTAAATATTGTACTCAGTTTACTTTAGTAGTTTGTTTCTGTTGCACTTACGAATTTTATGGTTAGTTGGTTTGAGACTTTGAACAGGAATGTTTTATCCAGTTTGATTTATTTCAGTAGTTGATTCTTGTCCAGTATTTATTATATTTAAGTGGATTGTAAATATTTTATGTCTTTAAGATGGAAATTTATTAATGGATTATTTTGAGTATAACTAAAATTAAATGTTTTGACACTTAGCTTAATTATTTATTAGGTGATAAATAAAGAAAAAATATTTTTCGAAAGTGACGTTAAGAATGAATCCACCGAACATTCTATTTTAAATTTAATAAAGGACTGATCACCCGGTATTTAATTAGGTGGGGTGTCAAAGGTGGTATCAGAGCATCAGGTTCTTGTGTCCTTAGGATCTGTGCGGCTTTTCACATTTCAGCTTACCATTTTTTGATGTAGAGCCTTACTATATGATTGTTTTCTTCCATTACGTATGCGACTTATGTTCTCCTGGTATGAATTATAATGGATGTGACTCATTATACGAAATCGTGTGTGCTTCGAGCACTGAACATTATAGGACGGCCAGTGAGGGCCTTAAGAAGGAATGCAGGAGAAGAATCCCGACAGAAGATATAGAATAATTTGGGAATGGCGATTTTTGATAAAAGTCACCGTGAGTAACATTTAAGCAAATCATAATAGAATTATCACTCAGGAACAAAGGTTTCCCCAGGCACAGTCGTAGGTAACGGTGGAGCAATTTCAGGACCACATAGCATAGTCAACGAGGGTGGGATCAGAGAGACTCTTTTGAAAAGTCATCGGTGAAGATGTGAAGAAAAAAAAGAGAGTGAAATAGGCCAATGGAAGTGGAAAATCCGAAGGCAATTATGTAGAGTGGATTGTCGCGACACTTAGAATTAAATTTAGAGATAATATTGTAACTCTTAGGAGCGACATAAAGTGATTAGAGTCAATCACCACATGTAAAGAAGTGTGTTTGAAATTTAAAAAGAAATTTGGGTAATGTTTGACCGTGAGGTCTTCCATTCGATGTTGTAACAGAGTTACAAGTAAAATTTTTGAAACGTAGCACAGTGGATAAGCCAAAGTCCGATCATGAGAGAAAGGTTGAATTGCATAATGAACTTCGTACCTGGAAAGGGGCGTAGTATATAAAAGGGTCTATAGTTGATAAAACACAGTGTGTAGAATATGAGGATGGATGAGAAATTTGGCTAGGATAACTAATTTTGATATTGTCAAGGTTATACATTTGCAAGTTATTTCAGCACTTCCAGAAGAAGTGAGCTGTGAGGGTTAAAGAATTTGACATAAAGGCAAAGCCGAACTTAACGGTGTTAGTGAAACACCACATGAGAGTATGCCCAATAGAGAACTCATTTAGATAATTTTGATTGATTAACTTCCTACAAAGTGACGATGAAGTCAATCAGGGCTGTAGAGGCTAACAATAGTTCTGAAATGCCCGCATAGCCAAAGGGACAACTGGAGGACAATTGGGAGCTATGACTGCCCACTCCGAGAGAAGGACATTCCAAAATGGTCAGTGGGTCCAGTGACGAGAAATTGATCGGGAAGTTTCCCTATGTGTAGAGAATGGGACTACAAGGGTTGAATGTGTCCACGTTAAGAAGTGAGAACGATAAGATTAGAAATGGTAAACCATGCTTGTTAGGCATAACGACTGGAGGAGTGAAATTTCCAGAGGAGGAATTGGGCCCAAGAAGTTACAACCCGAGAGTAGTGGGTTTAGGCAGGATCGGTGGAGTCCTCGGTAACAATAATACATAAATCCTGAGGTTCATTAGGGCCCAGGAAGAAATAAGGTGGCCAGTAAACCATAAGTGAGGCCTAGAGATGTTAGGCCAACGTTTCAGTGATGGGCGTGTAAGCAGCAGAATAGAATAATTTGCGCACAACGAGGAGGGGGAAATTATAGGATAAAACACTAGATGTATAACGGGTATAAGTGATCATGAGTTGTTTTGGCCGTGAGAAGTGCACGTAAGAACCATACGATTAGGCAAAATTGGTGAGGTCTTTATTCATCCTTGTGAGTAAAGGATTAATTCAAGTGACATGGTGTGTCACAGCTTATATATAAATTTTAAATCCTAAAATTCGCGTGCGAGTCGAGTTTAGTGGGAACTCTAGTTTTCACAATTACAAAGGCATTTCCTGTAAATAGCGGGGTCTTTCGATGTCGCCCTTGAGTGAACCGGGTTGGCCCTAAGAGCATATGATGTTATTAAAAGTTACATACTTATAGTAGAGTTTATTATGGTAATGTGGAGTGATTAATTATCGAATGCTTGAACGGTAGTAAATTGAGATATAAGACTATCGCGTTGAATACTCCGGGGGGTATAATAATAATATTTTTGTGCGGCGCCACCTGAAATAGGGTTGGGCCTATATATATGTATATATGAAAATTTCATGGTATCATAGACCCGGGTGAGTATGTGTCTAGTTATACGTGACCCCGGTGCATAGGGATTTATTTACTGATGTGACTCGAGATGCATTGTGTTCGTTATCAGGCAACGAGATATAGCTTGTTATATATATAGAGCCGAAACTTGGGATAGTGAAAGCGGCATGTTTCATGATTATTTTTAAGGACATACGTAGATTAATATGTCAACATACAGAGATCGTGGAAAGGTACATATTATGGACTGAGGACCTTACGGACCTCAACGATTGATAATGTTAGGTAATAGTGTATCGGGGGGGGGGGGGGGGTTACTTGTTTGGATTTCGCTTCGCGAGACATCCCACGCATGAAACTGACAAACGTCGAGAGTTGGAGAGAAGTTGGTCGATAGTACATGGGTTTCATACCTTGGTTATTGTAAATATATGAGAATATAGTTGAGAGTTGATAATTCAATTATGACTTAAAGGCGGCAGAGCTGCCTAATCAAGATACCCTTATGAATAGAATAATGATGCCACTAAAAGGGAAATTAAGTTATGACTAGGGGGTGGTTGAGTACACCCCTACCTTATCAGCATGTCGAGTGTGCGAAAAATTGATTTAAGCGTAGTATATTTTGTCTGTGCATTAAAGTGAGAGATCTATGGTGTATGGGTGCCCTAGGCAATTGAAAATATTGTATCAGGTAGTAGATTATGATTGGCATGTGAATTCGACAACATTTAGCTTGGGAATTTGAAGCTTATTCCATAAGACTCGTTAGAGGCCTAAGTTTCTGAGAAACTGATTTTGAGCGGGGGAAGGACCTGTGACACGCGGGGAGGCAAGGTCACATGGATCACGGTTAGAGGTACATTTGAGAGAATATAAGATGTATCATGTCATAAATGACAGTGGTGATGGGATTTGATGAAGAGAAATATTATTAAATTCGTTCTGTAATGGTCATATGTCCGTTGGAAATGGTGGACCACCTGAAACCAGTAGGGGTTTTTTCAACCGTTAGGGATTCTGGAGTAGTAATGGGAGAGTATTCCCAAAGATTTTATCACGAAGTCAAATAATTTCCAGAGGGGCTACGGTCCTATTTGGGTGATAGTTTATCGGTTGACCAAAGTAGCTCACGTTATGGCAGTTAAGCTTGATCATAATTCGAGACAGTATGCACATATCTTTATAACTGAGATAGTGAGGTTACATAGGGTACCATTTAATATTGTGTCCATTTGGGACAAGATTTTGCCTTTCTATTTTTGGAAGAGTATTCACGAGGCCATAGATACTGAGTTGTGATTGTGTACGACCTATTATCCACAGACGAATGGGTAAAATAATCAGACTAATTAGATGATTAGGAAAAATAAATTATATGCATACCCTTGAATCTTAGAGGAGGATGGGAATAGTACCTTCCACTAGTGGATTTTGTGTGCCATAACTCATATAAGTTCACTTTTGGGCATGGTTCTAGTTGAGGTATGGCACGACAAACCTTGTTGTTCGCATGATCGTTAGATAAAGGTGGGGGAAAACGATCTTATTGCAAAGATCAGAGATGAGTTGATATCTATAGTATCTAATGTGTGTAAAGTATATACTGCGCCAATAATCGACTCATGTGCGATCGTCGCGAGATGATATCGTATGTATCTCAAGAACAATTAATCTACTAAGATGCGAATAGTAGAAGGATAGATAGCGAATATCTAAAACAAAGTTTAAATAGTGAAACTTAAACGGTAAGACTTGGGAAAAAAACTACGTGACAGGGTAACCTGGAGTTTAGAACGAACATATGTGGAGTGTTCATTATTAAGGGTATTTCATAAAGTACTATATGGGTGGTACGAGTAGTTACTTGGGAGCGCAATGATGCCATGCGCAACATTTATACAGCGTCATTTGTACCTATTATACTTTTCCAAATTTCGGGATGAAATTTCGTTGTAAGGGGGGAAGTATTTTTATGATTTAAATAATTATGGGATTAATTATTATTGTTGGGTTAATTAAAATAAAATGTGAGAAATTTTTTTGTTAATTAATTCAGATTAAAATAATTATTAACTAGCGTGCTAAGAGTTAATACTTATTGATGGAAAATTATTGAATATCACTGTGTGGATATATAATATGGAATTATGAAATTTTACAAATTGTCGAGAGTAAGAAATACGACAGTTTGGTATATTAAGTCGGGACGCGTGTGTGAGTTATGTCAGAACTAATTTAATGGATTAAAGAAGTAAATTATTTTTAAATAACTCGTATGACCATTTCGAGTGCACTATTAAGTCCGAAAAGGTTGAGATAGTCAGAAAACTCTACCGGGTATTTTATTTGGACTCCGGAATATTTTTAGGCCGAGCCGGCACCCTGTAGGGGTATTTTTGTCATTTGAATTTTTGAGAAAATAAAATGGACAAAAATTAGATAATTAAATATGAGTGTACGTGGGTGAGAAGAAGTCTGTTAGTTTTCAAACCTAAGAGAGAGAAAGAGAGAACCACAGAGGAAGATGGAGAGAGTCCATAGGTGTTCTTGGTGAAAAACTCAAGAACTCACACCACAAATCCCACCAAAGCATAGATAAAAAGATGAGGAACAAGTCTATACCGATTTCATCAGTAGTTCTGAACATCATTATCGAGGCAAGTGTTTATTACTTGCTTTCTATTAGCAATAATTGTGTTCATGTTAGTATAGGAATCAAATACATGATGTAGAATTGATTCGGGAGAATTTAGAGAATTTAAACCATGGATTGAGAGTTAGTTTGATGAAGAATTAAACCCCTTTACATGTAGAATAGAAATCCCAGAATTATATGTTGAAATTAAGGAACGAATATGAGTTTTAATTTAGAGTTATGCATAAAATTTTGGAACTAGGGTTCTTGATAATTAAATTGGGGATTTTGAATTTAATTGATGATTAGTGATGATTTAATGATGTTATATTGTTGGAAATCGTATATAGATGTTAGGTTGTTGATTGGAATTGAATGATTGGTGTTTGGGCTGATTATTTTAGGGGTTTTAGGCTTAAAAATGGTGAAAAACGAAACTGTTAAGGGGGTAAAACGTATCAGGTCTGGTGGGGAAGAGTACTGCTCAATCTCGTTCGAACGAGACTGAACTTCGTTAGAATGAGAATGGATCTCGCTAGATGTCGTTCAAACAACATCTGACCTGGTTCGAACGACAGGTCCAAAACTTGGAAAATTACATTTTTTTCCCAATTAGGTTTACGCAGTGGTTTTAACATAGGGAACTGTCATTTGGTGATTTTAGCATAGTGCAGAATTGCTAGGGAATATTCGTATAGTAATACCCTAAAGATATATGTATAAAAAGTACATATTGGTACAAAAAAGCGGTCACCATAGAATAACACTAAAATATCCGAATTGTGAAAAGGAAATGAAATTGTGTGAACATCTTCCAGAGGCAAATCAACATAAGCTTTCATAACATTAGTGCACGAAGTCATGAGATACTTATAAAGAAAAAACTCAAATTTCAACCCTAGGTGTAAAATATTGAACTCAAATTAAATTGACTTGACTTATTCATTATGCCATGAATTTTAATGATTCTCAAAACAATAATGCTAAACTATTTAATGCTTTTCAAGAGAGTCCATTGTGCAAGCCCGTTGATCTTCTACTTTAAAACACCCTAAAAATATCACATATATAAGAATTCACTCTCAAATATTTTGAAGATATGATAATGTAATATGTAGTGAAGTATCAATTAGTATAACTTAAATAGACTTGGCACTTCTGTTTTTGTGTGCCGTTAATCTTTTTAGGCTCTTTTGGAAAATGGTGACTTTTAACACAAAGAGAATTTTGCTATTTTTTAGGCCCTTTCCATATAATATATCAATATTTTTCAGGAAAATAAATTTGGTCAATGGTTCTTATAAGTACAACTTATCTCTTTTTATATTTGATTCGTTATTAAGTAGAATTGAGATGAGAACACTATATTCAACACATGATAAGCAAGACAATGTTCAAAAAGTCTATACATGTGTATAATAAAGGTAATAAAGAGTCTACATGTTGAAAGTAATCACCATTTATCAACTAAATGTTATCCACATTATTAAGCACACTAACGAAATAAAGCTATATGTCAAAGCACTACGAAAAAGTCAGGTGAATGTAGGGGTGATCCGAATATCTTAAGTGTTCATCCATATACAATGAAAAAATAAAAATACACAAATATTTTTGACTTTTTAAATTTTTTTATAGATAATAAAATCTTTTTCAAATTCAAACTTTTTTTAAAAAAATCGATTTTTTTTTGGATCTTTCACCTTTTAACAAAAATGAAAATATTTTTGGATTTTTTTTTAGATATATCAAAAAGAAAATATATGAATGCATTAGAAGTACAATCTAGTAATAAGGACAAATATAAGAACATGATAAGTACCCTATTCTAGAATCAAGTCTCGACCTCAATCATTAGGCCCGAAAGAGTTTTCAAACGGAGAAAACATTGTGAAGTCTTGACTAAATACTCTACTTGCTCTCGAAAACTCTCAAAATATTTATGGTGATGTGCAGGATCATTAGGAGTAACATAAGTGGGAGTGCGTGCGGGAACATGTATAGTAACTCATGCGGGATCATATCGAGGAACACGCGTGTGAGAAACTCTCCTTAGCTTAAAACAAAATCCCCTAAGGTGACATTATTTTTTGCAACGCGAACAAATATAAGCTTACTTGGGTCTACCTTGTCTAAAACATCTAGGATGAGTTCTCCTTGGTAGGTTAGGTCAAGGCCCATAAGGATCCATCACAAAATCGAGAATCGTCTCAAGTGTGGCTTTGGAAGTGGATGCACCGTCATAACCTATTCCTTGACTCTCAACGTTACTCAACGCGGGACCGAGGAGCATCTTTCCAATCTTCTTAGATGTGTACTCTAATGTGACCTTGCCCTCCCAAAAATATTTGAGATCAATCTCCAGTTAGGATACACGGCCTTCAAGTTTGTCACGAGTCTCCAATGAAGCTTGATGATCTCTATAAGACTAACCATAATGTTGGTCAAATCGGCCATCTCCCTACCAACAACAATCAATTACTCACACACAGAAACTTTCACCTTCTCGAGTTGACTCACCGACACCTAAAACTCTCTCAAAACTTTCACTTCCTCCTCTAAATCAAGTACCCTTGGAGAAAATTATTTATTTTACTTTTGCATTTTTAAAGTCTCGATGTAAAGACCACGAAAAGATTTTTGGAATCCACCTTTTCCCTCACCCAAATTTTCTTCCTCACTCTCACACTCTATAGAATGATTCGAAACATCGTCGAGGATATCACGTTTAGAAATGTCTTCATTGGTGTGGGACAAGGTAGAAGAGCTAACGTGACTTTCCATAAATGCATATAAATTTGGTTCATGCATTAATTCATCACTGGAATCTACCGATTCAACGTCACTATCGTTAAGAGTGACATTGTTCACAAATTTTCCTTTGCCCTATGTTTTTTGCCAAGTTGGAAATTTATGGGCCTTGTGTTCTTTTCCTTCACATTCAAAACATCTGACCTCATATTTCTCACAAGCATTCTTGCCTCCATCCCCATTTTATTTTCTTAAAAATATTTTCTTCAAAATAATTTTCTTTGTTAAGTTTGAGAATTTTTTTGATTTTTTTTTGCAAAAAGGGATACATCATCCATTTCATAATCAAATTCAGGCTCAAAATCACAAGCTTGTTTTTCTTCTTTTTATACTGGGCCTTTAAAGCAATCCTTATTTCCTTTTTCTTAACAATTTTTAGAAACATATCAGTTTAATACGTTTCAAGGTATCCTACGAGTTCTTTTAACCTAGGAGTATCTAATATTCCTAATGAATTCATGATAGTGAATTTAGGGATAAAACGAGAAGTAAGGGATGTCAAAATCTTTTTAACAACTCTTGTCTCAAGAATTTTCTCACCCAAATTAAAACAATATTAGACTATGTCCGACAAACGTGCATGAAACTCATTAAATGTGTCAGGTAATAGTCTCAAATTGAGTAGTGATATTTTAAAGCTTAGAAACTTTCACATCATTGGTTACCTTGTGAGTGAGTTGGAGGATATCCCATTCTTCTTTAGATGTTGATCAAGTCATGATGCGATAGAGCTCGTCAGGGGTGACGACTCTAGAAATGGCACATAAACCTCGAGAGTTAAATTAACTCCATTTTAGTTCTTCCTCCGTCTAAAAGGTGACAATTTTAGGACCTATGAAATCGCCATTGGTAATAGTGGGTGGTTTTTAGGGGTTGAGATTTTTGGAAGGAAACTATAACACGACACGAAATGAAATGAAATTGACACAAAATTGACATAGACTTTCGTGTTCTGGCCGTATTCAGGTATGGGTTTTTAGACATGCCATCGGGTCATGTTGTGTTTGTGTCCAATTTTTGCCATGAAATTGACCCAATAAGGACACGATAGTGATCCAATTAAGGACACAATATAGACCCTATATAAATCCACTCTCAACCTTATTTAGAACCTTTATCAACCCACTATTTAGCCCCATAATTTTTTAATTCCTCACTAACTGGACTAATCGTGTCAGGTCGGGTCTACTCATGTCCAACTGAATTGTATTTACTCATCATGTTATCATGGCGTGTCGTATTTTTAATGTGATGTGTTTGGTTTAAGGGAAAAAACATGATATCATGTCTTGTCGTGTTCGGTTCAGCTGAATTCTTATCGTGTCTTATGAAAATACGACCCGTTGACCCGTAGTGGTGTCCACCCTCTTTTATATACAAGCCAGAAATGTTCGTCAATTATTTTCAAAGCCAACCTCATCTGAGCTTTCCAATATGCATACTTAGACCCATAAAAATGGTAGCCTGTTGTGGGGGCAAAATATATGCCTACGGAATAGCATGACGTGTGGGGAGGACCTCGGTGAAGATGGCGACGTGCCAGCAATACAGGGACGACTAAAGTCCTTAATAAACGGGAAGACCAAGGAGCAGTATCTGAGGGGAATGAGACTCCACGAAGATAGGGCTCATCCATGTTTGTTACTCATCCATATTTTGTAACCCTAATGTAACCCCTAACTCTATATAAAGGGGACACCCCCCATTGTGAAAGGGGGCTTAGAAGTTAGAGAAACACTCTCATGTAAAACTCTCTGATCATCTAATGGAACACACCAGCAGCACCGTGGACGTAGGCCATTCATGGTCGAACCACGTAAATCTTTGTCTCTCTCTCGTATTTATTTTTATACTTGTATCGTGATGAATTGACACCCTCCGACGGGTGAGATTTTCTGTACCTACAATTGGCGCCGTCTGTGGGAATCGGCACGAAAGGCCTTCCCCTTCTTGCTAGAAGAGATCTAGATTTACGTTCAAGAACAATGGTCCTTACACCACGCACATAATCAAAAGATAAGTTTTTCTTTTTAATATGTGTACGAGCAGTTATTTGTTTCATATATAATTATTTGTTTTGAACAAATATCGTTTCATTGATACATGATTTTGCGTACAGTTATATTTACAAATTCTGTATTCAATCTTTATCTGTAAATCTGCTTTGATGGTAGATAACTTTCATTGTTTATCTCATATGGAATTCACTATCGGAGATGTCTACGAGGAGTCTCCAAATATTTGGACTGTTTTGGGATTTTCCTTGGTTACATCATATCTTGATTCCCAGATCCTAAATTTTCGGGCAGGGTAACCGTCTAAAAGTTTCTATCTCATGAGAGATCTTGAAACATATTGAAGGAAATTATCTCAACAGATACGTTTTCATAAAGACACACACAGATCTGGTCACATAATCAGTCGCCAACAACTCTCACACAGTAACGGTGGAACCCCACACAAACGATGGCAAGCACGCTGGGAGTAGCGGGACCCATTTGGGGTTTTAACCCATCTGGCAATAAATCGCCAAATTTATTATGGAAATCCCCAACTCTGGCAACAAAAAACTTCTGCATTGCATTTTGGAAATTGATCGAGGACCCTATGATAGGGTCGTAGGAATCTCTCGATGGTCGGCGACCACCATACAGAGGCTCCAACCTTTCCCGACCACCTTTCTTGGCCGACGACCACTAATATGCTACAGCGAAGAACCAGGAAGGAGTTTTCTTCAATTGCGACCATAGTCGCTGGTCGACAACCGCTACAAGCTAGACAAACAGAGAAACAGAGCGGCGAGCTCGACGAACATCACCACAACGTCAGGTCCTTATGAGGAGACCTCAGAAAAATCATATAGTTCGAGCATCAGCGAGCATCATCTACGAAGCCAGACCATAATCAATGGTCGGCGAGCATCATCTGTGAGGCCGGACCATAACCAAAGGTCGGCGAGCCTCAGCTAAAACACTGGGCCATAACCACAGGTCGGCGAGCATCAGTTGCGATGTCAGAAAATAATTACTGGTCGGCGACAACACAAAAAATGGACTACGAATTTCAGTATTATTGGTCACCCCCGCAATCGAGCATCAGCGAGCTCACCTCTGGCCTGCAACCTACCTGGTCGAGCAAACCTCCATGGTAGGCGACCTACCGGAGACCTAGAGGAAATTTTCTTTGGGTTTCTCCTCGACCGTACCGACCAGCTTCCATATCTCTACACTAACACCGTGACCTGGGTGACGTCGCGAGGGAACCCACAATTTTCATGTCGCAGTTTCTGATCGTCGGATCCGCCCCTGCTGGTCGGCGGAACAAGGGCAAGAGCCCTTTTGAGGCACATGGGTTTTCAACACGCTTCAGGCATTTCAAATAGGGGCAGAAGCCCTTTTGAGGAACATGGGTTTTCACACCTGCTTTAATAGAACCCAGTCTTTATTAAAGTCAAGCCCCATGTTTTATTAAACTTCTTGCTATTTGTTATCCTACTTCGTAGCTTTATGAGCCTCCCAAGGAAACAATTTTGAAAATCGATTTATAACTCATTATTTATTTGGACTTCAAATAATTTTTGCAAAAATTCTAAATCAGCCCTATGTCTTACATCTAAGACATATTTGACTAATGTTTGCATTGCTCGATTCTCCCTAAAAACAAAATTATTTTAAGGGACCATGTGATTTTATTACAACGATAGTTGACACTTTGTATGCGACCTTATTACAAATTATTTTGCTCACATAAATAAGTGGGGCGCAGTGATATAGCACTCATGTCATTTATTCGAACATTTTAATTTTCAATATTGTCATCCAGCTACAACAATTTAATCTCACCAGAGCGAGATTATTGGTTATTTATCTCAGCCCCGACGGATGCTCGAGCGCAGTTATCACATTGAAATTTTTATGATAAAAATCATTGGGTCTTTATTACATTCGTACGCGACTATGAATTTTTTCCTCGGCAAATGGCCGAGCGAATGCATATCTTATATACTTTGTTGAACATATCATTTTCATGATAACTTCTATTTTGATTTAGTCTCAACAGATGGTCGGGGAAATTACTAACTTCCACAGGTACAAGATTCAGTCCCGACGGATGCTCGGCAATAATCTTAAGTCCTTGGAAGTCTCATCGATGTTTCGACGGATGCTCGAGCACGAATTGCTCGCTATATCTACTTGGTATTCTACAACTTTTCCCCGGCGGACTATCCAGGCACCATTCATTTTATTGATGCTCCGACAGATATCGAGCACACTATGGCACCTTATACCCAAGGAAACGCTTGGGCAAAATTATTATTACTCCGACTGAAGCTCGGATTCTATGATTCGGTAACCTGAAGGGATGTCAGGCACATTTGAGATTCATCTTGGCAGATAATCGGCAAAATATTTCTATATATTTAGTCCCGAAGATATTTGCCTCGCATGTCGCATTTTATCCCCAGTGGATAGCTGGTCAGGATAATTCTTGTATTTAGCACAACCTCACTTGATGGATACACACATTTATTTGTACATTGTTTGTTTCCATCTCATAATACTTCATTTGCTCACAAATTATGCTCACGATTTTTATCATCATAAATTTGTAAGCAGGGGGCTATCTATACTCTATACTTCACATGAGAAAAACAATTGATTGCCACTACGCAAATTTTCTGTGAAAACAATTTTTTGGATCCAAACTTGTATTTTAAGTATTTGCTTAAATCTACTTGCACAAATTCCAAATTAACTCCTGTGCTATACTCTATACTTCACATGAGAAAAACAATTGATTGCCACTACGCAAATTTTCTGTGAAAACAATTTTTTGGAACCAAACTTGTATTTTAAGTATTTGCTTAAATCTACTTGCACAAATTCCAAATTAACTCCTGTGCCATACATCTGGATATATGTGATAAACTTTGCATCTTTCATTCGACTTTATTACAATTATTTTGTCCACATAAATATTGGGGCGCACTTATAAGAGCACTCATGTCATTTATCCGGTCATTTAATTTTCAATATTGTCGTCTAGCTATTATTGGTTATACCAATGAATGGTCGGTGTAATATCTTTACTTATACTTAGCGTAGCCCCGACGAATGCTAGGGAGCGGCCATCCTCGTGAGATTTTATCATAAAAATTATGGGATAATTCATGTCATTCATTCAATACTATGAATATTTTCCTCGACAAATGGTCGAAGCGGATGCACATCATATTGCATGATGAATTCTATTTGAATTAGCCTCGACAAATGGTCGAACAACTTATTAACTTCTACAGGTATAAGATTCAGTCCCGACGGATGCTCGGCGATAATCTTAAGCTCTTGAAAATCTTATTAACACACCGATAGATGCTCGAGCGCGGATCGCTCTCTATATCTACTCGGACCTGTACAACTTCGCCCCGGCAAACCAGTCTGGCACCACTTATTTTGTTAATGCTCCGACAGATGGTTGAGCACTTTACACCACTTTGCACCCAACACATGCTTGGGCAATATTATTTATAACAGACAGATGCTCGGATGTTGATATTTCTTGAATTTCAGAATGGGTTATCTGGCTTTATGATTCTTGACCTGCAGGATGATCAGGCATATTCAAGGCTCATCTCGGCAAATGCTCGGCAAAATATTTCTATATATTTAGTCCCGAGGATATTTGCCACACATGTCGCATTTTATCCCCAACAAATGGTTGGTAAGGATAACTTTTGTATTCAGTCCCAACAGATGGTTGGCAGAGTCGATTAATAATCAACATTGCATTTATTGGAAGGTTAGTTTTCACTAACAATACAGGATCATTCGTAATACTTGCTCGGTCCTCTTTGCCTCGACAGATGCTCGAGCATGGATCACCTGCAATATCTACCAGATCCTCTATAGCTTTTGCCTCGACAGGCATTCAGGCATCATTTATCTCATCAATACTCCGACAGATGCTCAGGCATGGATCGTTCGCAACATCTACTAGGTCCTTTACAATTTTGCCTCAACGGACCCTCGACTTCGATCGATAGTTGACATTGTGTGATCACGTCTCAAGCTCCAATAAATAGTTGGGAAATACAGTTCTTATTTAATTCAACCTCGTCGAATGAAAAGTTGAGCGATCTGTACCACAAAGATCCAATAACACATAAAGCAGCATGAAGAGCGACGATCAACTATATTTATCAACAAGGACGAATCCAACATGTAAGAAGTCACATATCCAGCAAAATCACAGTCAATGAGCAAGACATGTTGATAACAACACCAGACCACCCTGAATGTATCGAGCGACATCGTCAGACAACCCATGGTGATCGACGATCACCAAGCAACGAATTAACGCGTCATCAACACTAAGATATCAACTCCAGAGGAACAATGTTTCTTGAACACCATATCAGATCAACGGCACAAGGATGCTTTGAACTCCTATCAATCTCTTTAGGTGCACGAGATCGGGCACAGTTATCATCCCGGTTATACAAATCAGACGACCCGATGGACGGTCAGGCAGCCTTCCCTTCACAAGCCCGATTGGGGGCTCTATAGCAGCGATGACACGTGAATAGATTCACTACAACATTCAAAGCAAAAGAGAAGAGGTCAACTCAGGACAGATGCCAACATGGCTAACACCAGAATTAGTCTTTCAAATGACGATCATGATTAAGCTTGATTTAGTTACGACGGCCTTCTTGCTCGTTCCCACTAAATTAAGTACGTCTACAGGCCTTTGTTATCTCCAAACATAAATGGCCTCACGAGTTGGCCATGGAACAATAAAAGCCCTACGGGGGATCCCTAGGCAAAAAGCCAACCCAGGTTGGTCGCCAACTATGTTGGTCGGTTAAAATCCTGAACGGGTGGATGACCCTTAAACCAGGTGCATTTTTGCCATCGCCTTTTAGGCCTAAGGAAGTGTGACGGCACAACCTAAAAGGTAAAATAGGTGGATATTTACATGCTAGGCATTGGAAAATGGAAAAATGCAAACGTAATCGGTATCACATTAAATTGCGGGAAAAACCTAAGGCAGGGTCTTACCCCTACTAGGTACATGCTCGAGCAGGGCTCGACACATAGGCTTTTGGTCGGCCTCTCCAATGGGACCATATGAAAAACCTAAGGCAGGGTCTTACCCCTACTAGGTACACGCTCGAGCAAGGCTCGACACATAGGCTTTTGGTCGGCCTCTCCAATGGGACCATATGAAAAACCTAAGGCAGGGTCTTACCCCTACTAGGTACATGATCAAGCAAGGCTCGAAGCATAGGCTTCTGGTCGGCCTCTCCAATTGGACCATATGAAAAACCTAAGGCAGGGTCTTACCCCTACTAGGTACATGCTCGAGCAAGGCTCGACGCATAGGCTTCTGGTCGGCCTCTCCAATTGGACCATATGAAAAACCTAAGGCAGGGTCTTACCCCTACTAGGTACATGCTCGAGCAAGGCTCGACGCATAGGCTTCTGGTCGGCCTCTCCAATTGGACCATATGAAAAACCTAAGGCAGGGTCTTACCCCTACTAGGTACATGCTCGAGCAAGGCTCGACGCATAGGCTTGTTGTCGGCCTCTCCAATTGGACCATATGAAAAACCTAAGGCAGGATCTTACCCCTACTAGGTACATGCTCGAGCAAGACTCGACGCATAGGCCTGTGGTCGGCCTCTCCAATTGGACCATACGAGACCAAAATACAGGGAGACGCCCTAAACTTGATGCATGCTCGATAAAGCCTCAGTAAACAAATTCTGAACAGGCCTGTGGTTAGCCTCACGAATTGGGCCATACAATAAAATAGACAATGAACTACGTCCGACCTGATCCCAAGAGGGTACGTAGGCAGCTCGACACTCTCGAGTCCGGTTCCCATATCGATTGAAAGCCTCTCAACTCAAGCCAAGCATTCATATAAAAACCTATGAAGGCGAGAAGATCAACCAAAGAAGGCTTAAAAGTTGAACGACAAATCAAAGAATGCCAGTCCACTTCACACCACCAACTGCATATGCTTAAAGAGATTGTGGACCAGCTCCCAGCTCATCTCAGAATCAACTCAGCTGAACTGCGACCTGTGGGGCTATTGTGGGCGCAAAATATATGCCTACGGAATAGCATGACGTGTGGGGAGGACCTCGGTGAAGATGGCGACGTGCCAGCAATACAGGGACGACTAAAGTCCTTAATAAACGGGAAGACCAAGGAGCAGTATCTGAGGGGAATGAGACTCCACGAAGATAGGGCTCATCCATGTTTGTTACTCATCCATATTTTGTAACCCTAATGTAACCCCTAACTCTATATAAAGGGGACACCCCCCATTGTGAAAGGGGGCTTAGAAGTTAGAGAAACACTCTCATGTAAAACTCTCTGATCATCTAATGGAACACACCAGCAGCCCCGTGGACGTAGGCCATTCATGGTCGAACCACGTAAATCTTTGTCTCTCTCTCGTATTTATTTTTATACTTGTATCGTGATGAATTGACACCCTCCGACGGGTGAGATTTTCTGCACCTACACCTGTTATACACATTATCCATAAAACCCAAATTTTAAAGATCACCAATTTAAAAAAAAATTATATCCAAAAGTTCTGTAAAAAGGATCACACGATATTTAGTGCAACCTACTCTGATACCAATTTGAGAAAGAGGATTCGTATGTATAGTCTGTGTATCAGGTTACACACAAATTCAAATTTTAAACCAAATTTTACCTTGATTAATAATTAGGTGTGTATGAAAATTTAAGTCCAAATCAAATAGTCTAACCAAGCAATTAATCAAACAATCAGCCCAAACATGCGAAGAAGATAAGAAAAATCCCTTTAAGGCAAAACCTAGTATTCAACACTGTAAAGAGTTTGATAGACACAATTGACTTACAGACTACTTAGATCCACTAAGTAGTTAACCCAAACATGTGAAGAAGATAAGTGAAAATCCCTTTCATGCAAAACCTAGTATTCAACTCTGCGAAGAGTTTGACAGACACAATCGACTTACAGACTACTTAGCTCCACTAAGTATAACATGTAGGGTTTTCAAATCTTCTACAAAATATGGTACAGTCCAACACCATCCATAGGAAGCGATTTTCTCTCAATACCCACCGATCATCCTCAGGATGTAAGATCCTATCTTTTTCACTAGTTGAGCCTTGACTCCACAAATCAGCAGTATAGTAGAATTCTATAAGGGTTTGATGCCAGTATATGAAATCTTGTATTTGAAAAAATTCAACAAATTATATATAGGATGAATGATTTAGAAAAGAAAAGTATTTTCCTAAAACACAAAGATGATAACTTTTGGTTCAGATTTTAGGAATTTGTTTTCTCCAAAAGTCTTATGTAATTCTGAACAAAACATGAATTTCTTGCAAAACCATGAATTTCGAAGTTGTGGGCACATTCAAACGAAAACAACATGTCGTTCGAATGAAATCAATAGTTTTGTGCAAACGAGGTTTGAACTCGTTTGAATGACAATTCAGTTTTGTTCGAACTGACTTCTAACAAGCTTTCGACGAGAGTGTACTGTTCGATAGTGGACTCTCATTTGATGTTCTTTCAAAGCTCGTTCTAACGAGTACCAACTCTCGTCCCAATGAGATCCTAATCTCGTATGAGCGAGATTAAAAAAAATTCTTATAAAAATCCTTATTTTTAAAAATAAACATCCCAGAATATAATTTATATGAGAAATCATGACCACAAGTCATATACCTCCGTACAACGTCGGTGACAAATCTGGAAATGGTGCTCGGTCACTAACATATCTCTTAGAATGATCGTGGAAGCAATGAGGATGTAGTGTTCGGTTTGAAACTACAATATGCAATAGGGTAAGCAAAGATATCAAAAATCCTAATCTAAGAGAAATTATAAAACCTTTCTCTTACAATAGTGATGGGAAATGCTATATGGATGGTGTGGGAAATACATAAAGATAAAGGAAATATGTAAAGGTAATTGGTAAAGTAAAGGGTAGATGATACAAGTGGAGGTCTAGATCTTGAGACAAACTACAAGAAACATGTTTCTTATAACTCAAAAATGATTTTACTGTGAGATCAGGCAACGAATTAGTGTCGTACCTAAAGGAAGTTGAGACAACTTCTGACTCGGAGATTACGTAAAAATATCTCCATAATTGATCTTTTAAGGCTCTCTTGAGAATTTTGGTAGTCTACAAATTTTGATTGTAAAACGTGATAGTGAAAAATTTTCATGTTTAGGAATTCAAAGTGCAAGTACGCCTTAAGAGGTATTATTTAATTTCATGGTAAGGGGATAATTTTAAGTTAGAACAAGGTTACTTGAGACTTTCAAAAGAGGGATAATAGACAAATCACGTCATGAAAAATTGAGATAAACGACACAAAAATCATATAAAACGACTTGTTTCTGACAATTATTCAAAGAGGTAAGATTTTGATAAATCCCCCCCCCCCCCCCCCCCCCAAAAAAAAAAGAACATATTAAGAGCATATGTATAACTAAAGCACAAAGTAGGGAAGAAGTAACCATAATCAATCTCTAGTTAATGATGAACTGCATAATGGAACCAATTAGACTTTGAAGAACAACAGTGACACAAAAATATTTACAAGTCTATAAAGCATGTGGAAATCATTGGGAGAAGAATAAAACCCCACCCCAAACATGATATGACTCATACTCATAAATGAGATCGAACGGGCTGCATCCCGATAGTGCTAAGTTTATCATCTCCAACCAGACTGAATGGAACTCACCATAAACAAGATATAACTAGGATAAAACATGGTAGTAGAAAAGTTAAGGGTGATTAGAATCAACCCAAACAAGATTGAAAAGTCAGTCTTCATATATTGGGTCAACAAGGTCAATATCTTTTATGTGAGTCGGGTCTAACTCCAATAAAGGCTTCAAAAGTTGACCTTTGACTCGAAAGAGTCTACCATACTTGATATTTTGAATGGTTATGGCACCATAAGGAGTAAGAGAATCAACTAGGAACGGTACGAACCACCTAGTTTTCAACTTCACGGGAAAGAGATGAAGACGATAATTGTATTACGATACTTTTTGGCCCGGGTTGAATTCTCTTCTCATAATTCTTTGGTAATGGGTCCACTTCATCTTGTATTTGTACTTTTTGAACAAATCATAGACATCATTTTTTATCTCCTCAAATTTAGGGCCTTGATAGCCCAATATGCATGATGTTTTTGCTCGATGGGGAGGTGGCAAGGCTATCCAAAGACCAAACGATAAGGAAACATATCAATCGAAGTCTTATACGCAATATGGTATGCCGACAATACATCGTTCAAGTGTATGGGCCAATGTTTCCAATTAGTATTGACGATTTTCTCAAGAATTTTCTTGATCTCGTGGTTGAAAACCTCAACTTGACCACCGGTCTGAGGATCGTAAGAGAGACCAACCTTGTTGGTAACACCATACTTTTTGACAAGTTGTTCAAAGACTCAATTACAAAATTGTTTACCCTAATCTCTAATGATAGCTTTGGGGGTTTTAAAACAGGTGAAGATATACTTTTTGAAAAAATTAACCACAACTTGATGGTCATTGGTTTGGCAAGTGATTGCTTCAATCCATTTGGAGACACAGTCAACCATAACTAGAATATATTGGAAACCACGAGAGGAAGGAAATGGGCCTATGAAATCGATACCCCAAACATCAAATACTTCAATGACCAGGATGGGTGTGAGAGGCATCATGTAACGTCAAGACAGGATTTACGCCCAGAGTGTCATCAATTGTAACAAGCTTGACAATAGTGGTGGGCATATTGAAAAAGGGTGGGCTAATAGAAACACATTGCAAAATTTTAGCGGTAGTCTACTTGGAGAATAGGTGGCCACCACAGACACCATCATTATAAAAGGAAAAAATTATGAGTTGTTCACACTTGAAAACACAATGACGAATGACTTGATCAGTGCAATACTTAAAAAGGAACGGGTCATCCTAAGAATAAAACTTCAAGTTCGCCATGAATTTGTAGTGATCCTGTTTTGACCAATGATTGGAAATGTTGTGCGAAAAAACCATACTTCCACCTAGACCAGTGATTAACATACACCTGCCATCCAGTTAGTCCGAACAACCAGCTTAATCAGCTTCGGAGACACTTAGTCAGCTATATTTTCAACCTACACCAGAAGGCCAACCAAGCAGACTACCAAGTGTTGCTCGGATGAGAGTGCCAACTAACTTAGAAAAGCTAATATCTTAGTCTTTGTATTAAAATTTAAATGCCTTGAAATATAAAGACGTTCCATCTTTAGGGTTTGAGCCCTTATAAATAGATAGCCTCCCCCAGCTCACGGGGACAAGTAGATCTTTAACAACTCAAATCACTCATTTCTGGGCTATTGTAAACCCTTGAATAAAATAACAGTGGACGTATGTTTTCTTCTATAGATGAATCACTTTAAAAACCTTTGTATTTATGTGTGTGATTTTAGGTTACTTATCTTTTATTTATCTATGATTATAAATTTGTAATCAATCCATTTTTAGACATCAACAGATTGGCGTTGTCTGTGGGAACTACTAGACATTCTTCATTCTCTACCTCATATGTTCCACAGTTCATCCTTTGCCTTAGAGGATGATTACTAACCCAGAAAGCAGTCTCACTATTGTGGCTAACGTCCCAGAATCATCTACCCCTCCTAACGATGCTAATCTACAAAAAATCTTATTTAATTTGGCAAAAGAACAGGAAGCGATGCAAGAGTCAGTTTGATAATTGGCCAGTGCAGTGCAAGATAAGTCCTTTAACTCTAGGAGAGATATACCACCCTCACCTGCCAGAATTAGAAGGAGTTATAATTCTAGTGAGTCTTATGATCGTTCTTAACGCCCTAGAGAAACCTCCTCATTCCGTTCGATAGACTATTATGATGATAGATCAATTTCTCACGAGAGGCTAAGTGCTTTGGAAAGGCTCAGTAGGGAGTCTGCCTTTTTATCGACTAGCTCCCTGAGTAACTAGGGGATATCGAAGGGAACAACAACGTCACCGTGAAGGCCCTCAGAGATCAAGAATCAGTATTAGTGGATTTGTGCACACTGAGTAGACTTCTTTGGATGAGAGCGTAACCCATATGCATAGTAAAGCCCTAAAAGATACTGCATCCAAATTAGGAGAACAATTGTGGAAGGGATCCATGCGACGTCTGGAGGATCGTCTGGGAGAAATAGATAAAGCCAAAACCCGTTGCCAAGGAGTTTTGTAAAAGGATAACCCTCTCTACAAGACATTGTGGATCACCCCACCCCAACAAAATTCAAAACGCAAGTGATCATTCCTAAGTATGATGGAAAAATGGACCCATTCCTACACAAATAGCAATACCAAGCCGCTGTCGACATCTACTCTATCCCCGACGGAATGAGATGTGGGTATTTCTCTAGCTCTATTATAAGACCAACCCAGATTTGGTATAATATCCTACCTAGATGTAAGATTTCTTGTTTCAATCAACTCGCTGAATAATTTATTTTTAATTTCTGCTTTGGTTCCAAACCAATCAAGGATATTACCTATCTATTGACGGTGCATAAAAAATGGGAGAAAATATCCGAGACTATATCACCCGTTTTAATAATAAAAAGTTAAAAGTTATTGATTACGAAGAAAAGACTGTTATTGAATCACTTATGAGCAAGCTATTCACCAAAGATCTTTATTACTCCCTTGTAAAGAAGCCACCAAAAACAATGGTGGAATTAATGGCTAAAGTTACCAAGATAATGAACGTCGAAGAATCTGTGGCTGCCAAAGGAGCTACAGATTCTAAAGTCGAAGAACCAAAGAACGATTCTTTCAAAAAGGATCGAGGAAATAAGAAGCATGGTAAGTTAGAGAGAATGAAGAAGTATGAAGAATACACCCCTCTCACTAAAGGTGTAAATTATATCTTGGAAGAAATTCAGAATAATAAAGAGCTGCAATGGCCAGGAAAGTTGAAATCACCCCCCAATCGAAGGGACACTTTAAAGTTTTGTGAATTCCACAGGGATAATGGGAATACCACTGACACGTTCATTTATTTGAAAAATGAAATAGAAACGTTGATTCGAAGGGGAAATTTATCCAAGTTTGTTGATTGAGGTAGTGGTCACAACAATAGGGGAAGATTAAACACACCTCGTCGAGGAATAGATGAAAATAAAAGAGCACGCAACCAAGAAGCTGGAGATGATCCCAACCTACCCAATAGGCAAGAAGAACCAGAGATGGACATCAGTATGTTATCTTTAGGATGCCATTTTATTGTAAGACGTGACGTTGGAGGAGGAGATGCAATAACAGAAAAAAGGCCTACATGATGAAGCTAAGGATTATACAACCGTTAGACAGATTGACAAGGTCAACTATGATGATGGCCGACCAAGAAAGATCAACAAAGATCGATTAGTAATTAGTTTCTCTAAGAACGATCTAGATGGGGTACTTTATCCTCGTAATGATCCGTTAGTCATCACATGCCAAGTTTATAGAGGCAGAGTTGCAATGATACTAGTCGATAATGGAAGATCAACAGATGTAATGTTCTATGAGTGCTTTAGTAAGCTTGGGCTGAAGGACAGTATGCTGGAATCATATAATAGACCGCTCATAGGATTTACTGGAGAAAGAGTGTATCCTTTGGGTACTATCAAGTTAGACGTCATAGTAAGCATTTGGTCAGTGAGCAAGCAAGAGCGGATTCATTTCCTTGAGTTGGACAAGAATATCCCATCTACCTATAACAACATTCTTGGCAGGGTGAAAAAAAAATTGAGGCTATCCCATCCACAGTTCATCAATGTATGAAGTTCCTGACTACCTATGGAGTTGGTGTGGTCAATAGTAACCAAAAAGATGCTCAAGAATGTTACTACACCTCAGCTGATCAACAGAGGTTAAGAAGATCACCACCACTTATCATATTGACACATTAGACACAAGAGAACAAAAGGATCTGGTTAAGGGATAAATTATGTAGGAGACGGAATCCATTATCTTAGATGATGAGAAGATAGAAAGAACTACCCAAATTGGTTCAAGGTGGACCCCTTCTCTCAAATAGGAATTAATTCAATTTCTTAAAGAGAGAAAAAGCATGTTCGCCTGGATCCAAGAGGATATGCCAAGAATCGACCTTAATTCCCTCTGCCATGAGCTCAATATAGTCAAAGACTCCAATCTAGTCAAACAAAAATGAAGAATTTTTAGTCCTGAGCAAAATGTGGCAATTCATGAGGAGGTAGAGAAATTTGCAAAAACCAAAGTTCATAGAAGATGTCAAATAACCGACTAATGTGGTAATGATAAAGAAGAAGAAGAAGAATAAGTGGCGCATGTGCATTGATTTTATCGATCTCAATAAAGCTTGCCCAAAAGATCATTTTCCTTCAATTGGGGGATGCAACTGTAGGTCACGAGTTGCTTAGCTTTATGGATGCCTATTTTGGTTACAACCAGAGAAAAATGAAGCCTGAAGATAGAGAAAGCGCATCCTTTATTACTAGCCAAGGAACATACTGCTATAACATTATGCCCTTTGGGCTAAAAAATGATGGAACAACGTATCAGAGGTTAGAAAAAAATGTTTTTGAAGAACAAATCGAAAGAAATATGGAAGTTTATGTTGATGATATGCTCACCAAAAGCAAGGTGGTTATCGATCACATTGCTTATTTAACCCAAATGTTCGGCCAACATGAAGAAGCAATAAATGAAACTCAACCCGACGAAGTATACTTTTGGGGTATAGGAAGAGTGTTTCTGCGGTACATTGTCAATTAGAGGGTGATAGAAGCTAATCCCGATAAAATCAAAGCGTTGCTGGAAATGCAGTCCCCGACTAGCAAAAAGGAGGTACAAAAGGTCACAGGAAGGGTGGCAACCTCAAATCGCTTCGTTTCCAAGGCAACCGACAAGTTCCTTCCATTACTCAAAGTGCGTAGAAAGACGTTTGAGTGGAATGATGAATGCAAAAGAGCTTTTGTTGAACTTAAAAAATATATGGGATCTCCACCATTGCTCTCCTGATCAATAATTAGAGAAAATTTATATTTATATTTGGCTATTTCAGAATCAGCTGTCAGCTCAACACTCATCCGACTCGAGGAAGGAGTCTAAAAGTCGATTTATTATACAAGTAAAGAATTTTGAGGAGCTGAAATTAGATACCCACACTTAGAAAAGCTGGCACTAGCTATAATAGAGGCATCTAAGAGAATGAGGCCATACTTTTAAGCCCATACTACTGTACTGTACATTGACTTGCCTTTAAGACAAGCCTTTCACAAACTTGAGAAGTCGGGAAGATTAATGTCTTGGTTAGTGGAACTGGGAGAATAAGATATTGTGTATGAACCTCGAACTTTCATGAAGGGGCAAGCCGTTGTAGATTTTATTGCAGAATTTACTTATGCAGAGTTGTCAGATTAGCTAAGTTTGCTTACCGAGCAGACTTCTCCAGAAGAGAGATCCAGTCAAAATCAAATCGACATGGTTGCCGACTAGACAGAATCCTCATATGCCCGGAAAAATCTCAACATTTGGTAGAGCAGAGTCAAAAAATATTTAAGCATGGATAACTATTAAGTGAAGAGTTCAATAATGAAATTCACATCTGGAAATTATTCGTTGATGGTTCTTCTTATACTACTGGAAGTGGGGTAAGGCTCATACTAAACACCCCCGATGATATAGATGTCGACTATGCACTAAGATTTCAATTTTAGGCATCTAATAATGAAGCATAATACGAAGCCTTGATTACAGGACTAGAATTAGCATCATCCCTAGGCGCGAAACAGGTGGTAGCACATAATGATTCACAGCTCATTGCTCAATAGTTACTTCAAATCTATGAGGTTAAAGGAGAAATAATGATAAGGTACTAGAAAAAGACCATCGAAGTAATCTTTTTCGTTCCCAATGGTGAAAATAGTGAGAATCCCAAGAATTGATACTTGCTCGGCTAGCTTCAGCCACTCCCGTGGAACTTAAAAGAACAATCCTAATAGAAATCCTCACTATAAGGAGAATTGATATGGAGGTAGTCATCATGATGTCCATCGATTTAGGTCCTTCATGGATGGACCCAATTAGAAATTATATTAAGACATAAATTTTACTTGTCGATTAGAAAGAAGCGAGGAAGTTAAGACACAAGGAAAATTATTATGTAATGGAAATAGGTGTATTGTATAGGAGGGGATATATAATATCTTTGAAGCGATGTGTCCATCCAACATAGGTGGGGGACTTAATCAAAGAAGACAAAGATGGTTCATGTGGTTCCCATTCGACTGGATGGTCCTTGGTGTAATGAATAGCTATGCAAGGCTACTATAGGTCGACGATGAAAGCTGATTGTATTTCGTTCACAAATAAATACGATAAATGCCAGAGGTTTGCTGCAATTCACAAAAATCTAGGTGTTTTCCTAACCCCTATCACTTTTCCTTGACGATTTGTAATTTGGGGAATAGATTTGGTCGGGCCCTTGCTGACCACAAAAGGGATTACTTTATAAAATAGGTAAAGCTAAACCTCTAGTATATATGCCTTATCAAAAGGTGTTTCAATTCATATGGAAACGAATCATATGCCGTTATGGGATGCCATATGCTTTAATCACAGACCATGACATACAGTTCGATAATGAGGAGTTTGAAGAGTATTGTTTACGGTCAGGAATTCAAAAAATTCACTCAGCTTCTGGCCACCCTCAATGTAATGGTTAGACATAAATCACCAATAAAACTCTGTTGTATGGTATAAAAAATGACTAGGTGATGCTAAAGGCAATTGGATCAATCATCTCTATAGTGTCCTTTGGGCTTTTAGGACCACGGCAAGAATAGCAATAGGATAAACACCCTACATGCTCGCTTTTGGTACTGAAGCAGTGATACCAGTAGAGATAGGTCTTTCGACTCACAGAGTGCTCAATTTTGATTCACCCAAAAGAAGTCTGATGAGGCGACTAGATATGGATATAAATGAAGAAGTCAGAGAAGATGTTATTATTCGGATGGCCGCTTAGTAACAACGGGCAATAAGGTTCTATAACAAGAGAGTCGAACTGACCTATTTGAAGCAAGGAGATCTGGTTCTCAAAAAAGTCATTCAAAAGAATAATAAGTTGGAGCCCAACTGGCATGGTCCTTATCATATCTCAGTAGAAATCCAACTAGAAACTTATCGACTAGAGACTTTGGGAGGAGAGGAATTCAAGAATGCCTGGAATGTAGATCATTTTTGCAAGTACTATCAGTAATTTTTATCATGCCATATAATCATTTCATTCAGTTCAAACTCAACCAGTTAATGAAATACAATTTGTTTCAGTCATGATCCTATTTTATGTTTTTTGAAGGATATGACACCGTCAATAGCAAAAAGTTATACCTTAACTTTTCAAACTTTTCGATCTCCAAAAAAGTCTACACTTTAGCTTTTCAAACTTTTCAAATTCTAGAAAAGTTTATACTTTAGCTTTTCAAACTTCTGCAACTCGAAAAAAGTGCTTCATGTATAACTTCGTCTTTGATAAGTTAAGAATAAGAAGCTTGTAAAACATCGTGTACAACTCTACTTAACCAGGTTAAATACAAGAATACACACATACATTCCTAATACATTTGGTCACCGCTGATAACTAATGTTAACAAAACTCATTGAAGTTTTATCCAAACACAACATTAGTAGAATCTATGGATTTACATTCATATTCCTCACATTTAAGCAAGTTCAACAGTCTTAATCTAGACAGAACAACAACAAGAAAAAAGAAAGAACAACTCAATTAATATAGCCAACCAACTAGTTTTATCGGATTATCTAGTCGGCCAAAAAAGAAATACAAGGACAATAAATAGAAACCTTCAATTTCATTTCATCAATGTTCCAAAAATTACAATACAAAAATCAATTAATTGAATGCTTTCCTTCAGCCTTATCCATGCCAATAGGAGGGTCATCCAAAGTATATGGAGAATTGATGTAATTAAAATCACTCAGCATCCGCCTATTACTGCAGCTCGACTAGTTAATCAAATGTGCAGGATGAACTATCTCAAGTTCATCATGGAGGCCATAGTCCTCTAAATACTTGGTTATTAAACATTAAGGAAGAACATTAGAAAGAATCCAATTCTTATCCAGTGTGAATGGAGGCTTACCACAGTAAAGAAAACCTGGTCCATTCCAGTGCCATGGGTTACTATTCTAGTCATACTTTAGCTAAATTAAGAGGTTAGTCCATCCCCATTGTAACCTTCACGATTGCTCTGAGTCAGATGATCATCTATATGGGATAACGTGTCATTATAGCCATTCATCCAAACTTCCTTGGGTTGCTTATGAAATTTGAAATTTATTCTCTCTACTTGATGCAGAAGATTTTTGACGACGTCACTCTTGATCTTTAATTGAGTAGCTTGGTTAGCAATGGAAGAATCCTTAGCTTTCAGCTGATGAGGAAGATCAACAATAGTAGTAGTCTTGGACTTCAACTGAGCAACTTAGATGGCCAAAGTTTTTATAGTTCTTTTTTCCTCAACATCAGGCCAAGCAACACTTACTCTTCTTGAGGACTGCCCCAACTTAGGCTTATCCTTCTTTAAGGACTCTAATTCCTCCAATAGTCTTGAATTCTCCTCTTCTAAAAATGAAGCACTTTCATTGGGATATGTATCACTGGATTTCTTTAGGCTATCCAGTTCATCCCCAGAGAATTATTTTCTTTCTCTAACAGGATATCTATCTCCTGATTTAATCTCTTGCTGAAGCGCAATTTCCTTCTTATTCAATGCTAAAGTAATTTTTTGAAGTTTATTGTCAAAGCCCCACCCTTCACTTAAATCTTTGTACTTGGTCTCATAGCCGGCATGTAGTAGGGCCTTGGATTGGTTGTGTTCTTCTTGTAATTTCTCAATTATTTCATAATAAGTAACAATATTGGCCACAACCCGATCAAAGAGACTTTGCAAGTAAGAATAGGGTTCCTTAGCTTGGTCAGAAACATCAGCGCCGAGCAAGTATAACAATTTTTCCTCGATCAAATCCATATGACCAGCCTGAAACACATTGTTGAAATGTTGGAGTAGATCTAATTTGATAAAAGAAATCCTTTCCATCCTTACTCAAAATAACAAGTATGAGGGAAAAAGAGCACAACCAATAATAGTCATATTAAGGGCAACACAACAAAGAACAATAAACACATCAAGTATAGAAAAGTAAGTAAACATTCAATTATTTCATTGATTTAAAAGGGAGTTACAAAGAAATACACATACTATAAGAACAAAAAAGGTAGATCCAAGAAGATTACAAGAGCAAAGAAAGACAGACTAAGAAAACTAAACCTTCTCCTTATCCTGAGGATTGGCTGGAGTAGGAGGTAGGTTGGCCAACACATTGGAGCCCATGGAAGAGTCAAAAAGAGACAAAGAAGAAGTCTCTAAACCCTCATCATCATTAACTTCCTCATCCAAATTTGGAGTGCCCCTAGGTCATGTCTTTGGAATAGCGCAGAGTTTTTAGTTGTGCCGACCTCCTTCAAAGCCTCCGACCAGCCATCCTTAAAATATTTTTTCTTGACATAGGCAATCTGAGCAAAAATTGCTAAAATATCTTTCTCCTAGACTTTATTAAAAGAAGCTTCATTGTCTTTTTCACCAAGCAAGTTAGCCTTCAGACCAACAATTATCTCCTCATTCATCTTGAGAGAAACTTGATTCAAGGTCAACTTTTCCTCTGCAGCCTTTGCCTTACGCTCAGCTTTAGAGCTAGCCAATATAGTTGTAGATAAGTATTCCTTGGCCTTCTTACTAGAATTCTAGACACTAGTAATCTTTTTTTGCTATGATCGTTTCTCTCTTTCTAATGCCTCTTCAGATGCTTTCAGAGATTTTTGCAAACTTGTCAAGGCCTCCTCCACATCAGAAGAAGTGGATGCTCTTATTTGGTCATCGTTATCCATCATTTGGTTGAAGTGAACCAAGAACTTCATGAAAAATGAACTATGAGCATATAAAATCACAAGTTGTATCCTATCAACATAGCCTATGATGGCTTACCAAAATTAAGTTTTGAGCAACCCTTTCAGTTTGTCGGGCTTTTGTCAATGGAACTACTACCAATGTGTTTGTAGGTAAAGTCTCAGACTTTATTAATTTCCTGGACAAATTAGAGTTAAGAGCAACAGATGATTTCTAAATTTAGCCCAGTCCGAGAAAAGACTTTTTAGCTAACTCAACAACATTGGCAATTTTAGTTGACTTCTTAGCCTGAGTCCCTGGCTAGAGGGCAGACCTTTCTTCAACTTCTTATACTCACGAGCAGTAGTATCAATCTTTTTAACAACCTATGGCACTTTTTCAATAACTTTAGGTAACTTCTCAGTCACGTTAGACTTATTGGGAATAGCCTTGATAGTGGGAAAAGAGGACTCGTCCATCAGGTTGGGAATCTTTTTTACCTATAGTGGTCAGTGGGGAAGAAGGTAAGCCAAAAGTCTATAAAGTTTCAAATAAAGAAGGTGGCCCAAGATATTTATCAACTCCAGTAGACTCTTTAACCTACGAAGTAGAAACCGGTTCTTTCTCCACGTCTACCACAGTTGAAGACAAATAAGTAGTGTGTGAAGCAATAAAGAAGGTAATGGAACTCTTACACTCCAATAGCACAAAAGATGATTCGGGGTGTCCACCCTCTACTCTTTGGTTAAATCCCCATAAGAACTTGATCTCAGCAAGACTAATTTCCCCTTCTTTGGGACACATCCTCTAACTATCCTCTGCATTAAAAGAATCAACATTTATAATAAGAAGACATCAAAAATAAAAATATATAGGGAAATAACAAGTAAAGAAATAATAACCTATCCCATGCCCTGATTGGGGACATCTAGGACTATCATAGGCTACTTTAGTGGGAAGAGGAGAATATTTCCAATTCTTAACCACTAAATCATAATCACAGTAGTCTTTATTCGAATCTGGCAAATTTACTACTAGATCCCTATTTACTTGCCTAGTTTTCAAATAATCAGTTCCCTCACCAACAGTAACCTATTTATTGCAATACATTAACTCTAAAATACCAATACGGTTACCATAGAGTTCATTCAGCCTATTTACATATTTAACAACCCTCCAGGTATTGGAGGGTACTCTTGCAGGGGCTACGTCAAAATATTAACAGAGATGAAGAAAAAGTGGGTTTGGTGGAAGTGCAATACCACACTCAGTTATGAACAAAGTTGGGATCCAATGACCCTCAACCAAAGAGTAAATGTCAATAGGACCACTGGGTATCTTCAAGTCTACCAAATATGGTATTTTATGTTTTTACCTAAACTCCTCTATGGAATCCTCATCAACGATGTGAATCATGAATTAAAAAAAAAAGACAAGACAAGCTTACAGAGATTTAAGGATTCAGCAAGAACTAAAGAAATAGACAGCAAATAGTCGCTCAAGAAGTAGTGTGATGACAAGGAAATGGCGATGGTTCAGAAAGTTTGAGGTAAATGAGAATAGGAAAAGCTTCGTCCGTTTTATAGCTTACCTAAAAAATGGCAAAAGCAATGATTACATGACCCAACGATTGGCATCTTTATAGCGACACAGCTTCAGACGGGAAAAATACAAATGTTCCCTTTGGAAGTTCGCTAATTTTTGAATTATTTATAAAAAAGCAACTCTCAAATAGTATCGGCATTAATTTTTATAAGTATGGGAGATCGGGTGCCGACCAGACACCCTAATAGCCCTCCGATCAACTTCCTGGAGAAAATACTCTTACTTTCATGCAAGCATGGAGCATTGGGGATTTATGTTGTATGTAAAAATTATAATGCCACATGGACCAGTGAATAGCGTACACATGTCATCCAATACGTTCGACCAACCAGCTTAATCGACTTCAGAAACACTTAGTCGGCTATATTGCCGACCTACACCAGAAGGCCAACCAACCAGAATACCAAGCGTTGCTCGAACGAGAGTGACAACTAACTTGGAAAAGATAATATCTTAGTTATTGTATACAGATATAAATGCTTGGCAATATAAAGACGTTCCATCTATAGGGTTTGGGCCCTTATAAATAGATAGCCTCCCCCAGCTCATGGGGACAAGTAGATTTGCAACAACTAAAATCACTCATTTCTGAGCAATTGTAAACCCTTGAATAAAATAATAATGGACATAGGTTTTCTTCTATAGCTGAACCACTTTAAAAACCTTTTCCTTTGTGTGTGTGATCCGGGTTACTTCTCTTTTACTTATACGTGATTATAGATCTAGAATAAAAGAGAATACATATAAATAATGAGAGTGAGGCACCAAAGTGGATGTAGACTCATTTTTATGGACGAACCACTCTATATTTTGTGTTCCTTTCTTTATTGCTTGTTTTACATTTATTCTACAATTGATATGATGTTCGAGAGCGATATGTATTCGATTTCTTGTATCATCACTGATATCTTCAATTTTCTCATTACCGACCAACTTCCCTAATGATGTCTTAAAATGGATATCATGTAATACAAGTTTACAATGCCATAAAACCATACAAGAAGGAGAATAGAAGAGAATACATATAAATGGTTAGAAGATTAGTCAAGGACTTGTCCTGCTAAAGGTTGATCCTGTTGTGGCTACAGAAAATGGAAGTCCCCCGTTATGGTGGTATCTAGAGAGAGAGAGAGCTGAGAGTTTAGCAGGGCTCCATCGAGTAATTCTCTTTTTTTGGTCCCCCCAGTTATGAGGTGAGCTTCTCTAATTATAGGAGATATAAAGGTGGTGTTACATACCTAGGACACAAGGCATATGGATAAGTCTGGAGAATGAATCCTTTTGGATAACAACTAATTGTTTACAAATGGGGGTTGCGACCTATTTGGACCCAGGTAACAACCATCTTGAATGAGGGTGTCGTGGTGTGCCTGAGTCTAGGCATTGAACAATTCTGACCAAGGTTGGGTATGCTTGTATGAGTAAGGGCGCCGACCTATTTGAGCCCATGCAGCGGCCATGTAAAGGGTGTTACTGCGACCTGTCTGAGGCCAAGCAGCAACTAATACAAGCTAAGGCTAACTGTAAGGTACCGTAGCCTATCTAGGCCCAATCAGTGTCTTCTATTATCTTTTCCATGGCAGTAGGGACTATTTAGGCCATATTAATAAGCCTTTAAGCCATAGTGTCAATAATTAGTGAGTTGGGTTTGCGGCTGAAGTCAATGTCATGTGATGGTCGTAGTAACTTACGATGCGACGCTTCTACTTCCCGTGCCCTCTTATATAAATGGGTTTTGGTAGTAGCCCTCATTGCATTTTTAAACTTTTGAGAGCAAATCGAAAGCCAAACTCTTTCATTTTGTCCTTTAAGTTTTCCAGCAAGTTCTTTGTGGTGGTTTTAAGGAATTTTGCTCGCGGTGCACTGTGATTCGAGGCAACGTTGAAGCTATTTCCCGACTTTCATCGATTTCTAAGTAATCTTCCAACTAATTTCCTTATTTTCTACCCAAATTTCTGGAATAATGTTGTTTCTATCCCACTTATTGTTGCTTCCAATCTAATTTTGAACAAGTTAGCTGAATCCCTTCTTGCCTAATATGGTTTTTGATTTTTAGTAAAAACCCGGGGGTTCATATTTTTGCTCTTCAACCCCTATAACTTGTAAATCACACCTCAATCTATTTTCAATATGGTTGTTTACTATTTTCTGACTGAGCTTTAGATATCGCAATGAATAATTTAATTTCTGGGTAGATATAGTTTTTGGTATTTGATGAGTATGCTGACATATGTTGTGTATTTGGGTAATTTTAAGTGCTTGGGTTAGATTGTAGTTTGAGAATTTTGATTTTTTTGGGATTAATCCACACCCTGTATTTATTTCGAACATGATTTTTAGCGAAGGACACCAAGAAAATGTTCTTGATGTTCCTGTCCAAAACCCTAAGAATGATATACGTGATTCCATAAGCCTCTGAGATTAAAATTTTATATATTTTCGTAACTGTCCGCTGACGGCAGTGTGATTTTGTTGTATCACTATGGCTCTATATCATCACTTGTAGTTATAATTCCCCCTGGCTGCAGTCTTTGATCTTTGAATTAATTGGTTGCAGACTTTAATTCTAGAATCAACTAGCTGCGGCATGTAGGACGTACTAGCTTTCGAAGCTTTGGCTGCTCAACTTGCCTAATTTATATTTTTTGCCAAAATTTAGTATCCTTGTGTTTATCACTCCTATTAGTTGTAGTTTGTATCTTGGAGTTGAAAAATCCCCTTAATTCACCTTTTAAAATTAAATTGGCTATAGCCTGAATTTATTAACATCTGCTGAGGCGTCTAAGAGGCTTTCCTGACCATAGTGGCTGCGATACCTAATAGCCGAGCATTTCTGCTTTTCAGGTTTACTGCGGACCTATGTGTTGGAACCCTCAAGAGTTTCTAGAAGACTTATTAAAAACTCACTTCGGAATTTCTCCTCCTCAAATTCCTTTTGTCAGGCTTTTGAAAACCGTTAGACCTTTCTTGTTTAAGGATTGCTTCAAATTCTTCACTATTGGTTCTGACTCCGTAGAATCCTTAAATTATAGGAATATTGGCGAGCCTGCGATTATGGAGGAGGATTCAAATTCTAGCAACCAACCACCTCCCGTAGTGGAGGCTGCGAAAGGTGGACCTTCGGAGACTAGGAATGAGCTAGTCGATCCTTCTAATAGAATTGAGACTATTCTTGCAACCTTAAACGTCCGTTGCATTATGATCATTGAGTGGATTGGTCAAGTTTCCACAGCGTTTGACTTCCCCGATGAACTTATAGTTTCCACTCCTATGACAAAACAAAAATTATGCTCTTTTGTTCCTAATGATAGGATATTCTTTCCTCTTCATGCCTTTGTCTGTGGGCTGCAGCTACCTGTTCTAGTTCCCATCAGGAGAATCTTTAGTGCCACGAACTTGGCACTAACCCAATTAGACCCAAATGGCTGGAGGGATATACTTGCCTCGCTGGTATTTTGGAAGGAAAAGTTCGGCAGAGATATTACTCCCACGGAGTTCTTTTATTTTCATAAACCAAAGGAGAACTTCGTTAAGTTTGCCTGGTATTTCTATTTTGATCTTCATAACAATTAAGAATATTTGTATACTGAGAGGCCTTCCAGTGTGAAAAACTTAAAAGGCAAGTATTTCTATATCTCTGGAGAGGAATGTGAAATCCATCCAGAGGAGTCTGAGAGAGACAAAACATATAGAATGCCGCGGTAATGGGGACATCCTACAAAATCAGGTAATTTTTAGCCGCGACACATTCTTAACCATTTAATTTCAATTTATTCTATGCGGCTTCTATTCACACTACCTCTATGATTTCTTATGTTGTGGTATATAATGATGTGTTGTGCAACCCCTGATGATCCAAAACTAAACAGTAGGGCAAAAAAGAGAGTTAAAGAAGCGACCACCTTTAGTGACACATATGAAAAATTCTCTGTCTCGGCCACTTCAAATTTTTTTTAAAAGTTTGGATATCTTCCTAGCAAGGATATTACGCACATAATGGTTGTGGAAGGTAATTTCACACCTTTCATTCTCTATCTCTCTCTCTCTCTCTCTATATATATATATATATATATATATATATTATCGTAGTCTCTTTTTCCAAACTTTTTTTTATATAGGTGAGGAGATTGACCGCACATTCTTGGCCGCTCAACTTGCAGAGATGGACAAGGATGCAACCATCCTCAATAATGCCTCCAAAAAGGGAAGGAAAAGAAAAATATCCAAAAAGTTAAAGATGGTGAGAATGATGCAATAAACACTGATGATGACATTGGTGACCAGCTGGCTACGGCAGGCTTGCTACCCTCTGAAGAAGAAGTCCAAGGTGGGCGCAGCCCAGTACATGTCACTCCTTCTAACTCTCCCCTTCCGCGGACTATCATAGCTGTGAATGCCAACTTACCAGCTCCCCAGAGTAGGGCAAGAATGGTCCCCGAAGGATGTTTGCGATCTAAACTGAGGCAACCTGATCCCAATTCTTACTGGGATACTACTGCCAGGGAGGTTAGCAAAATGAGGAAGGTTATAGAAGTTGTTTATTTGGACCTCCTGGTGGAGGAGGACCATGAGGATTTAGAGGAATATGCCCTCTATAGTCTACTGCAGGTAATCACCTCATTCCATTTTGTGTTTTCTACTAATAATTTCTTCATACTGATTTTCTTTAACCTCAAGCCACAAATGTTGTCGTCTCTTAGAGAATGAAATACGAAGGGCTCTTTAAACTCTGCAGGACCGCGGAGTAATCTCATAAGTTAGACCTGGAGGCTACTAAAACTTCTTCCTTTGAGGATGATAAAAAATCATTTGTTACGGTGCTTGAATTGACCAAAATGAATTTGGAGACTACTATCAAATCTAAGGATGAGGCTGAATAAAAGTTCTTCGTGGTTGCGACATCCCTTCAAGCTACTAAGGCTAAGACTGTGGAGCCTGCCAGTCAAGCCTCCTCCTTTGAGGGCAAGCTCAACATTCTTTAACGTAAGTTTGATCAATTAGAGAAGAGAATCACCTCCATGCTCTAACATAAGGATACCGATCACTTTGCGGTATTGAAATAGATAGATGAGTACCATGTCATAGCCTTGGCATGGGCTGCGTATAATGTTGTAACTGCATACAAGAAATCTAGGGACTTCTTCCTCACAAACAATAATGCCTATCTTTGCGGATTCCAAGAACTCAAATATAGGGTTGTAAAAAACTTTCCCGAATCAAAGGAAACAGTCCTTGATTGGGGTCTCAACGATGATGATCATTTGGAGTGTGTAGTTGAAATGAGGGTGCGGCAAAAGAGAGGGAAAGACAGAGGCTGCGGGAGATGACGAAGCCACTGAGACTACAACTGATAGTGATGATGGGGATGATAAAGATGATGCTACATCCTATTTTACTTCAGTAACTTATATTTTGATTCTAAACTTTATACTGGGTTGCGTCCCTCTTTTATTTCTGTAATTTTGATCAGCTTATATTGGGTCGTATCCTAAGATGAACATTTTTCCATTACCAAACTAGGCTCCGTTGCTAGAAATGGGCTACAACCATATTTTGTTAAGATGCGGCAATCAATCAATATACATCTACATTCTACCTTTACTTTGCATCTTCAATAATTTGATTGCGTGAATGTCTTTTTTGCTTTATGTCCTTGTTTTCTCCTCTTCTCCTTAAATGCTTGTTCATTTTCTTTATTATGTTGCAGACTTTAATTGATTCCCCACTTGAATAATCCGAATTTTTTCTTTTTACTTAACAAGGAGCTCTTTTTAATAATGGGCCGCAGCTGTTTGGCACTTTTTTGCAAATTAGTTGTGGCTTAAATAGGCTTTTTTTCGCGGCACATAAATAACCCTGAACCAGGACATTCTCCCAAAAAATGTTGACCTTAAATCATAGTGCTGCAAAAATACTTTTGGAATCTACACACACTAAGCTGAACAGATTTTGCCCAGAAGACCGTGGCCATAATTATCATTAACTTTGGAATTCTACTGCGGCATTGCCGGAGTGGCGTGCTGAAGTGAATTATTTCCCATGCCGCGGATAATTTAGTTCCTGGCACCTTCAATTTGTTAGATCTCCTTTTCTTTTCTTATTTTGGGACATTTTCAAGCCTCCCCAGGCTAGGTTTTTTCAAGCCTCCCCAAGATAGGTATTACCAAGCTAGGTATTTAAGACTCCCAAGCTAGGTATTTTTAAGACTCCCAAAGTTGGGCATTTTTAAACCTCCCCAGACTATATTTTCAATAAGCCACTCGTAGTTAGATGGGTATTTTCAGTCCTCCCTAGGCTCGATATTATCAAGCTTCCCCAAGCTACAATTAGATATATATCAAACCATCCCTGGCTGGGAATTATGAGTCCCAGTGGCTAATATAATCATCCGGAGAATAATATTGGGTATTGTTAGCCCCCATTACTGATAGAAGCATGAGAACGGGCATTAGTAGCCCCCGTGGCTAATAAAAGACCCATGAATCTTCAACTACTTTTGTAAATATAGGATATCGTAGAATGATTATGGCCATCACTTCGTCTAACTCCTCCCGAAATAAATAATCACTCGAGATAATTGGCCAAAAATTAAATTCAAAATCTGGCAAGACAAAGATTTTTCATAAGATTATAAAAGGGGAGAATGTAAAACTATTGAGATTTCTCATAAGATTAAGAGTTGTTCTGTATGATTAAAACTTGTCATTCGTATATATATATATAAAGTTCGTTTGGGAAATACAAAGCATGTGTGTAAAATCTACACTTTAATTTTAACTGAAAATAGAAACTAAGGAAGTAATTGAGCATGCGAGATTTTAGATCAATTGATGCATCCCTCAAGCCTCCTTTATGAATCGGTATATCATCCCCTACGTCACAAGCTTTTCAATTTCATCTTTCAGTGTGAAGCATTTATCAGTGTTATGGCCATGGTCTCGGGGGAAGTCACATCACTTGGCCTGATTTCTCTTATGCGGTGGGGATCTCATCTTTTCTGACCATTTTAGCAAATCCTCCCCATTGATGGACTCTAGAATGTCTTCAATCTCATACATCAGAGAAGTATATTCATCGTAGCCTTTTTTCTGACTTCCTTTCTGACCTTTGTCTACGGCCTTCGAGGTTACAGCTACTGATGTGGCCATGGAAGTAAAGTCTATAGCATGTAGTGCTAGTGTGAGAGCTGCGGACTCTAAGATCTGTAGCCTCTATGTTAGAAAGTTGACCTGACTCTGGAGTGAGGCTTGGCTTTCATACATATGGTTGATGTAATTGTACAGCTGAGCAATCTTTTCATTATGTTCTGCATTTTGGCTGGAGTTTCCTTCAATTTCTTCTTTGTTAGTCTTTAGAGATATTCTCTGAGATGAATTAAACAATGATGAGAAATCAAGGAGTACAGAGAAAATAACCAACTATAGTAATAAGGATGTGGTCCTTGGCAATCTCTCAAAGATACTATCGTAGCCGCGACAGGTTGAACACATGAAGTTACTATTGTGGTCTTCTCGAGTGAAGATTTCACCATGTCCTGGGTGGTGAGATGAAGAATATGAACCATTTGCAATGAAAGGGCTATGACACTAAGGCTATTTGTTTACCAGGTCGCATCCTACTTGCACCAACAAGGTACGATTCCAAAATTAGACCCAGAAGCTGGGTTTAACCCATCTAAAATGTATGAAGTAATCCTATTAAGGATATACCAGGGACAAAATAGTCCCAAAATGATTTAAAAATGCACAACTGTGATAGAAAACCCTAGTTCATAGACAAAGGAAGCAGTAATAAAACTCATCACCAACAGATCTAGAAATAAAATTCATCCCTACTCACCCACCTTTGGGAGGTTATAGCCCTTTTCATACTTTCTAGCACTATCTAGGTATGGTAACATCATAAGGTTACATAAAAAATATATCTCGTTCTCACAGACGGCGCCAGATTGATGATACGAGAAATCGGACACAAGTCTCTCTCGAACATCATATCAAGTGTAGAATAAATATAAAACAAGCAATAAAGAAAGGAACACATAATATAGAGTGATTTGACTATAAAAATTACCCTACATCCACTTTGGAGCCTCACTCTCATTATGTATATCATGTATTACAAGTTTACAAGGTCATAAGTGGCGGGTAAGAGGGAGAATAGAAGATAATACATGTAAATGGCTAGAAGATCAGCGAATGACTTAGCTTGCTAAAGGTTGATCCTGCTGTGGTTGTAGAAAATGGAAGCCCCGAGTTATGGTGGTCTATAGAGAGATAGAAAGAGCTAAGAGTTTGGTAGGTCTCCATTGGGTAATTCTCTTTTTTTGGTCCCCCCCAAGATATGAAGTGAGATCCCCTATTTATAGGAGATATAAAGGTGGTGTCACGTGCCTAGGACACATGGTATATTGATAAGTCTGGAGAATAAATCATTCTGGATAGAATCCAGTTGTCTCATATAGGGGTTACGGCCTGTTTGGACCCAGGCAACAGCCATCTTGAAGGTGTGTGCTGCGGCTTGTCTGAATTCAAGCAGCGGACAATTCTGATCAAGGTTGGGTTTGCTAGAATGAGTAAGGGCTGCGACCTATTTGATCCTAGGCAGCCTCCATGTAAAGGGTGTTATTACAGCCTATCTGAGTCTAGGCAGCAGCTAATGCAAGCCAAGGCTAATTGTAAGGTGCAGCGGCCTATCTGGGCCTAGGCAGCAACTTCTGTTGTATTTCCCATGGAAATAGGGACTATTTAGGCCATATCAATCAGCATACCAAGGCATAGTGGAGATGGCAAAAAGTTGTTCATCGGGAAATGACTAAAAAATGGGTATATGATAATAGTAAGATATAATAGTAAGGCAAGAGAAATGGACAGTTGTGATACTCGTGCCCTCGATTTTATCTCTTTCCTTGTAAAGTTGTAATTTTAAATGAATAATGAGATTTTATCATCGTTTTATTCTCCATGCTTGTCAAATCTAGGTTTCTGTAACACACAGTTTAATTTGAGGAAAACATAAGCGTTCGAATGAGGTTCGAACGGACTTTTGACAACTTGATTTTGATTAATTCCTCGCGTGCTCTGGAATCTTGCTAGAAGGGTTGGTTCAAATGAAGTAGCAACTTCATATGAATGAGACTTAAAAGTCATTCGAATGATCAGACCTGAATTTAATTATTTTGAGTTATGTACAGTCATATTTTGGGCCCTTAGATTGATGATGTGTCAACTTCTAGTGAACCCAGATGATCAAAAATGTGTATAACATATGTTGAGGGATTTTTAAATTCATTTGTATGGATTTCTTTGGGTTATAAGAGGAGAGAAGGGATGAGTCTTCTTGAAATGTGCAATAGGCCCCCAATTTTAAAATCCTTATACTTTAAAATCAATTTCCTTGTTAACTAGATGCGGAAGCGTAGATGATGGTTCAAATAAAAACAACTTAACAAATTTTATTTTCTTTTTCAAATTAAAATTAAACTAAGTGAAATAAGATCAAAACACACACAATTAATTTCACTTAAACCAATTCAATTAACCCATGTCCTAGAAATTTGCCTAAGTCATATTTTTCATTTAATTAAATTAGGCCAAACCAAATTTTAACACATTAAATTGAAGACTTGAATTAACTACACATTACCAAATATTTAATTAGCACCAAATTAAACATGTAGTGATTATAAACCCAATTTTATCTTGAATTACCTAAGCATGCGTTCTAGGTGAGTTTGCACAAGATAAAATAAACAATGAAACCACTACGCCGCGATGTACGAGGAAAAACCCACAACGGGAAAAAACCTCGGACGGACCTAGCCCCAAATCCACTAAGTATGGTTTTACAAATACAATACATAAAGAGTTACAACACTCGACTCGATCCCTCTCAAGCACTAATAAAATCTGGCAAGAGTTAGTGGGGTAAAGTAGTGGGAAAAACTGCCAGAAACTGCCCAAACAAAATTCCCGCTAAAACTCGCTCGAATGACTTTTCGTTCGAACGGATTTACTAACGAAGTTCCAGAATGGAAAAATCAAATTCGTCAGAAATCTCATTCGAACGACCTGGCATCTTGCTCGAATGAGATGTCAGTTCGTTCGAACGACCTGGCAATCTTGTTCGAACGAGATTCCAGTGTCTATCGAACGACGTTCCAGAAAATCAGAAAAATGAAATATTAATTTTAAGTCCAAAACTTTTATGGAAAGTTCCAAAAAAAAAAAAATCTGAGTAAAACAAAGTCGTTTAGAAAAATAGCAAATTACACCCAATAAATTTCCAAGCTCCTATATATATAATTGCATTCATACCTTAGGAGCAATGGAACCATGTTAATGACGTTGAAACGAGGCACTTAAACTTGGCCGTTACGTCTTCAACAAACACGTCATAGGCTTGAAGGATGGTCAATTACTCTATCCTATGACTCAAACGTTTTTGTCCGAAATTGAGCCAAAACCACAAAGGACTCAGTTGGAAATTAGTGACCTTACAAATCTCCCCCTTTGGCTATTCCGGGACAAAAACTAAACAAAAATACTAAAGGGCCGTCAAGCTCTACAAGACTGACAAAAAGTCCCACCCAAATAAAATTACAATGCTTGACTCAAACAATCCAAAGGATTAAAATCTTTGCCGATGAAAGTTGCCACTTAGACTATAATTCCTGCACACTTAAGCAAACACATTACACGCATAGGGAATACCAAAATATTTCATGCAAGTAAAGTAAGTACTCCCCCTAAATTAATTCTCTCCCTTTATCAACAATGATCAACTTAGAAAGACGTCTCCCCCTAAGATAAATCTCTCCCAAACTAAGATACGATTATAATAGGTTTAGATACCATTTCTCCCTCTATCATTCTCCCCCTTTTTGTTGAGGAATAGATAAAGGCTAAAGAACTAAAAACATTAACTTATCTCCATCAATTAAAGCATATTACCCTTAAACTAAACAAGGGATAAACAAAATGGGATAACAAGCTAAAAATGCAAATGCGCATAAAGTGATGAGATCATTAAAGCACATGGACAACTAAATCATAACTAATCCAACAAATAATAATGGATATCAACTAAGATGCAAGAAACAGATACCAATATGATACATAAGTATTAAGTATGTGATATCAACAACGAATGCAACAAGATGGATACCAATTATGAATTAACGCATAGATGGACTAGAAATCAAGGCAAAGACTAAACAAAAATATCAAATATATGTATACATAAGATATACCTAATAGTCGCAAGTACACATATATAGATATAAACACACAAATAACACAAAATACGATAAGCTTTTCACACTCGTATAGCAAAAATGTGTCATATGGAAACGAAAGTGTTGGGGTGTGAACTAGTAACGATTAAATTTAGACCCAATCACTTAAAACATGTTCACGGAGTTCTCAATTGATTGCAAACTTCATCACATTTGAATATAATCTCGTTTGACAATATAGATTGAACTCAATGAACAAACATACACAATGCATACAAGTCTAGCATGCTGATGATTCTACAAACCAATAGAGTCATGACATTGAAAGCGCAACTAGGATAAATGGACATTGTGCAAACCGCTGATATATCATCCAAACTCCCTCAATAAGCATATATATTATTCATGTGAATAAATAAATCAACTAAACAAATTAGGCCTTGGCAAATTATTTTTCTTTTAATGCCATATTTTCTTTTTGGCCTTGGACCATGTATTTCTTTTAGGTCCAAATAAACGGTGGCTTACTATTCGCAAAGGATAATAAATCCTTTCGAAGCCCTTCCCCATGCACATTTATTTATCATTTTTTATTTTTCACCCAAATCACATGTGCAACGGATTTTGACATGCACTAGTCCTCCTAGGTCACAAATATGTAGATGACAAGATTGGTAGGAGAACACCTCACAAAGCTTAAATATACATATGAAGTTAAATTTCAAAAGATCTCGTGCATGTGTGAAAAGAGGCATATAAAAATAGAATCCATTTAAACAACACAAAATCCAACTACTCCATGTAAGCATGGTAAATATCATAATAAGGATTGACAATCTAAACCAAAAGTTCTAGCCACATGGGAGCGTAAAAGAAGGGATTCAAACACAACTATATTCCACATAAAGTGTGTCAAACTAAAATACACACACACAAAAAAAAATCTTTTTGAGTTTTTGAAAATTTTTAACCAAAAATAAAAACATTTTCTCAAAAGACAAACAAAAATCATTTTAATTTTTCATTAATCTTAAATTATCAAGAAATAAAAACCCAAATGATAAACAAAAATCTTTTTGTATTTTTCATTTAATGCACACAAAAATGAAAGAATCTAATAAAAAAGATAAACAAGTCATGATTTCTAGTATAGGATATGAAATAAAGCAATGACTAGAAAATGAATAAACATGCATACACCTAGCAAGGGTATATAATATGAAGTACAAAAAAATCTAGAGTATGCAAACAAAACTAACACATTTAACCTTTAAATTTAGCAAGGGAGGTTTCATGTGAAATTAAATGAGAATCAACAAATCTAATATCTAGCGCGTCTAAAAATGATTTCCGAACCCATATAGATGTATATTTAAAATGATGGGATTTGGAAACAAATGAATTGCTAGACATAGACTTCCTAGGACTTCTTTTAAGATCAAAACAAAATGACCTACGGTGACCTTTCCTACCACAATGCAAGCATGTAAAAACACGAGAAATGTTACCTAAGGTGTGACCTTTTCTAAATTCTTTGGATAAAGTAGACCCTCTAAAACAAACAATGGTTTTAGCTTTAGTAACGGAAGTATTTGAACTAGATGAGCTAGAACCATTATCACAACCTCTCGAGTCTTGTAAGTGATTTTTCATTTTTAAAATATTGGACTCAAGCAAAAAATTAGACTCCTCAATTTTACGGGACTCCTTCTTTAAATTATCTATAACTTCTAGAAGGTTATCACGCTCCCCCTCAATGTGAGCAAACTTGTCCCTAAGAGTCTTTTCTCGACTATCACTCTCTTTCTTGGACATTTCAAAAATATTATAATTGTAATTTATGTCCATGAGCTTTTCATGAAAAATATCTTTTTGAGATAGAGAGGTTTGCAAAAATTCAACTTTAGCTTTAAAACAAGAATTTTCATCTTCAAGAAATTTAATTCTTTTTGCAAATCTCAAATTTAATTCTCTTAATTTTTCATTACACTTATTAAGCTCATTAAATTCCTCTCGAATAGAAAAATTTCATTATCATTAGAAATCGACAAATTATCATTAAGACGTCCCATCGAAAGATATAAAACAAAAAAAATTGAGAGTGAGTAAAAAAAATGAACCACCAAAAATACAAGGAGCACAAAAATTATAAAAGCCGAAAAATGATTATTTGACGCGATAAATTAGCGGTTCGGCTCTGATACCAATTTGAAAAGTGCGATAGGCCCCTATTTTTAAAATCCTTATACTTTAAAATCAATTTTCTTGTTAACTAGATGCGGAAGCGTAGATGATGGTTCAAATAAAAACAACTTAACAAAATTTTTTTTTTCAAAATTAAAATTAAACCAAGTGAAATAAGATTAAAACACACACACAATTAATTTCACTTAAACCAATTCAATTAACCCAAGTCCTAGAAATTTGTCTAAGTCATATTTTTCATTTAATTAAATTAGTCCAAACCAAATTTTAACACATTAAATTGAAGACTTGAATTAACTACACATTACCCAATATTTAATTAGTACCAAATTAAACATGTAGTGATTATAAACCCAGTTTTATCTTGAATTACCTAAGCATGCATTATAGGTGAGTTTGCACAAGATAAAATAAACAATGAAACCACTACACCGTGATGTACGAGGAAAAACCCACAACGGGAAAAAACCTCGGACGACCCTAGCCTCAAATCCACTAAGTATGATTTTACAAATACAAGACAGAAAGACTTACAACACTCGACTCGATCCCTCTCAAGCCTCGACACTTTTTCTTGTAGACACCTCCACCTAGATAATAATCACGAAGCTCCACCACGATCTCGAAATCCACCGATCGAACTTTATATGGTCACCGTCATCCAAACTAGGAGTCTTTCTCCAAGTGGGTAAATCAACGCAAACTTCTTCTTTGTGGGATGTAGAAGCAAACCCAAACGTCTCTTCAAATGGTAGAGATAAAAAACCGGTGCCAAACTCCAAGCAATGAATATATATATAAAGAAGACTTGGAGTAAACAAACACAATTGGGTGTAAACAATGTGTTTAAAGGATTTTTCTTGGAAAATTGAACACTTAAACTTGAACTTTTTCTTAGGAAAGATGAGATCTAAAAACTCTATCTAGAAGATGTAGAATGGTGAAAAAGTTAATCCAAAAATGTTGGTTCCCGCACTAATAAAATCTGGAAAGAGTTAGTGGGGTAAAGTAGTGGGAAAAGTGGGAAAAACTGCCCAAAACATTTTCCCGCCAAAACTCGTTCGAACGAATTTTCGTTCGAACGGATTTACTAACGAAGTTCCAGAATGGAAAAATCAAATTCGTCAGAAATCTCATTCGAACGACCTGGCATCTCGTTCGAACGAGATTCCAGTTTCTATCGAACGACGTTCCAGAAAATTAGAAAAATGAAATATTAATTTTAAGTCCAAAACTTTTATGGAAAGTTCTAAAAAAATATTTTTCTGAGTAAAACAAAGTCATTTAGAAAAATGACAAATTACACCCAATAAATTTCCAAGCTCCTATATATATATATATATATATATATATATATATATATATATATATATAAAATTGCATTCATACCTTAGGGGCAATGGAACCATGTTGATGACGTAGAAACGAGGAATTTTAAACTTGGCATTTTTATGAAGCTTTAAACTTAACCGCTACGTCTTCAACAAACACGTCATAGGCTTGAAGGATGGTAAATTACTCTATCCTATGACTCAAACGTTTTTGTCCGGAATTGAGCCAAAACTACAAAGGAATCAATTGGAAATTTGTGTCCTTACACTTCTCACCACCATTTTTCGTTTTGCGTTTCTATCTCTTTCTCTAAGTTTTAAGAACCCATCTGCTTCCCCAAGATTTTTCCACCACAGACACAACTTTCCACCACTTTGAAACACCATTATACACCATTTTCAAGCTTCTTCTCCATCCTTAATAATTTTTCAAGAAAGAAGTGGGTATAACGAAGCTAGTTGGAGAAGTTTCCACCGTTTTGAAGAGTTTTTTTTGGAGTTTTTGGAGTTAGAAACTTCCATCCTCATCTTCTTAGTTGTCTCATCTTCAACATTAAGATAGGGCTTCAGGATAGGGGCTCAATTCCCCCATTGAGTATAATTCATGGCTCGTTATATAATCCTTGATGATAAATATATCTATGAATATATTTCTAAGTATGATACTTAGAGGCCATCGTTTGTGCATCCAAATTAGTGATGGTAAAGAGTGTGGAAAAAATAGTGAGGATGAAGAAGAGTAGGAGGAGATTGAACCATAAATTTCCTTCCGTGAGTTATATGTGATAATATTAAAAGTGAGTAAGGCTAACTTGAAGTTGGAAGCTTAATTAAAAGAGCGTGTCATAAAAAATGATGATAGTGTTTTGATTGAGGATCTTAGGGTATATGAGAGGACTCTTCGAGAGAAGCTAGAGTATGCAGGGGTGAAATAGATAGCCTTTATTGTTTGATGGAGGTTAATTAGAAATATCTTCTAAAGTTGGATAAATTTTAGTTATCGTCCAAATCAAGGATGACAAGTGTGGAATTGGCTTTGATGATCAAAATGCTTCTACTACCCAAGACAAGACCATGTGTTTGAAGCGTCAACCATTGCTAGGAATGTTCACAAAGGCCAAGCCTTAGGTAACACCTCTTGTCATGTTGCACTTGCACGCATTGTGGTAGTAAAGGTCACCTTTAGGGTTTTTGATATGATCTTAAAAATTATCCTCTAATGTCTAATAATAGAGTCACCAAAGTTCCCAAGACATCAATGTCGGTTAGAAAATTAAATATGGAGGCTTTACATGTTAGAGTTGTTGATTATCATTTGCTTTAACATGATACTTCCTATGATAGATCTAATGGATGATTGTATTTGTGTGGCAGAAAGCTATGAAAGGTAGAGCCATCTCCGACTACCTTGCTGATTATCCCATAAAAGGAACTGATGTTTGGGTCTCTGGATTCCCGAATGAAGATATTCTATATACCTCTCAAGAGGACCTCAGATGTCAAATGTTATTTGATGGAGCTAACAACAAGAAATGATACGATATTAGGATACTCCTAATCGCCCCTAATGACTCTCATATTCCCATTGCCATCAAACTATACTTTCCATGAACCAAAAACATGACTGTGTATAAGGCATGCATTGTAGGCTTAAAAATCAACCTCAAGAAAGGAATTCGGCACCTAGATGTCTAGAGAGACGTTGCCCTCATCGTTAGTCAAATCTTTAAAAAATGTAAAGTTAAAGATGAAAATTTCCTACCGTTCCATGCCCACCTTGAAGAGTTGGCCTCCCAGTTCAAAGATGTCACCTTTCACTACCTGCATATTGTAAAGAACAGACTAGTCGATGCCCTTGCTACTCTGGCCCACCATGGTCGACATGCCTGAGGGAATAATGATGACCCCTTTCCTGGTTCAGAAACAAGCTATACCCACCCACTGCTACCATATTGATCTCGTTATCAAGGAAGATTCTGATATGGTTGTGTTATGGTATTATGACATCTGGCGCCTCCTCAAATATGGTAGGTATCCCCAAGACGTCGATAAGAAAGATCGTGTAACCCTTCACAAACTGGTTACCCAGTATATTATCAGTAATAAAGAATTGTTCAAGAGAAACTTTGATGGAAGACATTTACATTGCATAGTAGGGGCTGATGTTGAAGAAATAATGTAAAATATATACATTAGGGAATGCAGACCCTATATGAACGATCACATTCTTTCCAAAAAGTTCATTTGTCAATGGTAACATTGGACCACCATGGTTAAAGATTGCACTACCTATGTCCAAAGATGCCTTAAATGCTAACATTTTGCCAATCTTCAATACTTGCCTCCTCGAGCTGTCGAAGGAGAAATGCATAATAACTCCACTAGAAATGCTCGAGGAGAACGGGAAAAATCAAGCATAGCCAATGCCACATTGGGGTGACCCCAAACATGGCCGAGAATTCTTTATAGGTGGGACCGACCTCGTCCAGGATAAAGTGAAAGACATGTTCCTCAGGGTACCAGAATTGTACTGCCACTGCTAGCAAGTTCTATTCTATGGTTTAATTATACCACAGACAAACTCGGTGCAGGTTGAAAGCATCGTAGTTCACATTGTATTGGCACATGGCCTCTGAACTATCAAGGTAAGAAGATAATCCTTCATACATGGGAATAGCCAATTGAGAATAATAAATGTGAATCAACAAGATAAATGTGGGTATTAGTGGAGAAAGAACATCCCACACCCCTCCTTTTATACTCAAAACTCGTGGAAAAATACATGAACTCTAAAAACCCGATTAATTTTCAGCCCTATAGGAGTACTCTGATGTGTAGGAAAGTGCAATCAAGGCCTAGGGATGATTTAACATGACCCCCATGCCGACAGGCAGGTTAATTTCCATAAACAAAATCCTTATTTTGAAAAATTACCCCCGAGTTATTCTTTTTAAATTTACTCATTTTTTCTATTTTTAACAAACATTTCCCTCAAAAAAAATATTTACTCATTCTCAAAAAAAATTCTTACTAAAAAATCTCTTCCCTGAGTTAATTACTTTTACCCCATTTTTCTAAAATAATAATAATAAACATTTTGCTTTCCATTTCCATACTTATCTCTACCTTTGGGTAAAATTAACAATCTCATCAGAAAATTAGAAGTGCATATAGGATAAGTCACTAAATCAAGAAAAATGCCAAAAAAGAAAATGTATATATATATCGGTCAGGATCCTGTGCGAATTTAAGCATGCGGATTAGCTACCTTCAAAAATGATTGTTTGATCGTTTTGTCTTTTATGGACCACCTTCTCCTTCTAAGGTTTCTTGGAATAGAAATTTCTACCCCAATAACTTCTAAAGTCTTCAAAGCTTATTTTAAAGTCTAATTAATCCGGAAGTCTAAGCGTATAAGTTTCGGGGCTACTTCACAAGCTTTCTTCGTTACTATCGTGCTGTATTTATAAATAGTGAGGGTTATTTATCCAACTATTTTCTTCAGGGTGTCTAGAAATTTCAAGAGGTTTTGAAGGAAAATAATCTAATCTTAAACACCTTATGCGGTATTGAGGTTTTATCCGTGAGTTTTTTTATATATTTGATTGACAATATGGATTATATCGTTTTCTATAAATTCGTCTAATTCACTATCACTGTAGGATGACAAAAATCTACGATAAGTTCTTGGAGCACCTGTCTATACATATTTAAGAATAGGACGATTTCCTCATAATCTAATTAAGACAGTTCTTGTTTCAGCTAACCTTTTGTTTCTAATATATTTTAATACGTCTATAGCATCTCTAAGTATTTTTGTATATTCTTGATATTTTCTGGTCTTGAAAGTTCTTCTATGAAATCTTCAGTCCTTAAGTCTTGTTTAAAGATATCACGGATTTGTGTTCTAGTTATTTCTATTCTATGTACTTCACATATTAACCACTCAATAATCTGGTATATGTATATGTAAGTACCTCATGCGTATATTAAAGCAATATCTATAAGTAGTCTTCCTTTGGGGTATGAGAGAGTCCACTCATGGATTTCTCTTGTTAAGTCTGGATTTGATTAACAAACGCTAAAAAGTATGTAGTTATTTGAAGACTCATGAAAGTGCTTTTGAAATTTAACAATAATATTTGAAATAGCTAGGGGTTTAGTTTAAGTTTATACCTTCCTTCTGGTATGCAATTACTTTATCTTCTTCTCTTTATCTCTTTAGTTTCGTTTTATCATTCTCCGATTCATACCTCCTGCAACTCTCTTTTTATGTGTCGCACATCAATCCTCTATTGGTGTTAGACCCATTTTTTTCCTGTACACCACCACGCCTAACGCCCACCTAGGTAACGACTCACGACAAATCGGCACCTAAGGGAAGTTTAACAGTATAACACCTATGTGCTACACTCAAGGTTATACACAAGAATACTATATGAACAGAAAGTTAGAGATGTTTAGAGTATAATAACAACGTAACATAAGATATTTGGGAAAAGAAAATACTTTTATTGCATAACACAAATACATACAACTCTCACCTAACTATGAGGGGTTTTACTCACTAATAGACATATTATTCTCTCTCTTTCTTACTCTCTAATAAGCCTTATCTCTCTATTTTTCCGATATCCATCACAACATACAGACTCTCCCTTTTATAGCTTAAGGGATATTACAACTAACTGGCAACCGACTGTGGAAAGCAAAACCAGTGAAAGAAAAACAATTACTAAAGTCTATAATAACTTGCTTTATATAAAGTAAAGATGTCGTCTTTCAATTATTTTTTTTGGTGCCCCATACAAGTCAGGTCTATTTCTTCCCCAAAAGCAAACCTATCATCTTGTGATAATTTAGACTAATCTTCTATTTTTCAAAAAGTGGTCTAATAATTCTGAGTCACGGGTTCTCCATCTTTAATAATTCTTCGGATAAAGAGGGCCATTTTCTGTCTCATTTGTGTCTTCTTTTGTCTTTTCTGCTTTGTTTGTTTTTGGTAGAGCATTATTGTTACTGTAGTATTCATTAATAAGGCTGACCACCCTGATGGTAGCTGGCAAAGCTACCTCCACCACTTCTTTAGATTCTCTTTTGAGCCTACCGTTGAATGTCTCATCAGCTTAAATGATTAAGTCTATATTATGGTATACTGAATACCATCTTTCTTGGCTTGTTAAAAGTTCCATAATCTTGATTGTTTTCATGGCTTGGGCAATTTGAAACTTGGAATTATCTACAGATAAGTCGTTAGTATTGTCTTCAGAAAGGATCTCAAAGCCTTTAAATGCAAAGGATTAAAATCTAATGACTCTAAATCCTTCAACCCTTTTTCCCTACAAGAATTTGGATGAATTTAATAAATTCTAGCAAATAAGGGAAAAAATTCATGTATCTTCTTGGCATACTCATGGAAAGAATTTCTAAGAGTAATAGCGTCTTCTACAGTCTCTATATGGATGAGTCCAATGAATCCATAGTCTGCAAGAGTTATACGTGCCATGTCTGTTTCTCCAAAAAGATAAAATTTTAGAACTTCTTTGAAGAAGCCACTAATTATTAAGGCATTTCTATTTATCTTATATAATAACATACTAAAATGCTCAATAATTCTATCACCCTCTTTCTGACATTCTTGTGAAATTGGAAGATTATTATTACCAAATGGTATAACAATCTTAGTCTTAAACGTCTATTATCGATAATAGAAATTATCAACAGGTCTAGCTTTAGAGGTTTCTCGAAGAGTTTGAGCATATTTACGAGTCTAAGGTCTAGGAATAACAGTACCACTAAGTTGGGTAACTAGCAACAACCTCTAAATTCTACTTGAATTCTTCCAATAGTTTATTCTTCACATTCCACCATATGGCATCTATAAGAGTATTTTCATCGTCTAAAAATTCTCGTTTATGTTTCATTAACTCTCGATATCTTTGATTTGGTCTATATTGAGGAAAATACATTTTCTCAATACGTCTATTATGGGAAATAATTTCATTTCTTGATTTTCCAAGAGGAACAAGAATGTCATCGAAGTTTTCCAGAATTAGTCTTTCTTGATTGTCTTGGATATGAGTCTGTTTTTATGTTTTACCATTTTTTAGTTTACGCATCTAAGATAGTCTGCAGTGTCTTTTTTTTCATTGTAGTGGAACTCATGGTGTCTAGATCTACTATTTGCATCATAAAACAATAAATATTATTAGTATTAGCAAACATGGATTCTCTAGATATGATATTTGGAATGGTACTTTTACTTCCCTTGATATGTATAACGGTGACGTCATTTCCATTAAGCAATTGATGCCATCTAATTAGTCTATTAGTTCTTGATTTTGATAAGTCTAAGTCTCTGAATTTTACTACATAAGACGAATCAGTATAAACAGTAAAATGCTTGGGTCTAAGAAAAAGCATATATTTTTCAATAGCCCTTACTATAGCTAAAACTTCTTTTTTGTGGGAGGTATATATTGTTTCTGGATTAGTAAAATTTCCAGAACTATATCTACAAAAAAATTTCTTTTTATTCTGATGATCAATGGCAAAGTATACTGCTCCCCATTATTTATCAGAGGCATATGTTTCTATGACAAACTGGTCTTCTGCATTCGACAGTTCAAGTAGAGGAATATTCTTGGCTTCTTCTTTGATTTGTTTTATGACTTCAAAAGCATCCTTAGTCCATCTAAAAGGTTAGTCTTATTTGTTCCTTCTAATTTGGATGTTAAGATTTGTCTTTTTGAAGGAAGGTTCTCAAAAACGTCTATAGCACAATTAAGCAATCCTAAAAATGATTGTAATTAATTCATATCTCTAAGTTAGTCTGGTAATTAAAGAATCTTCTTGGTTTTGTATTCTATTAAGGATAATTTTCCTTTATTGATATGCATTCCCACAAAGTCTATTTCAGTCCAGAATAATTGCATTTTCTTCTCGAAAATAGCAATTCCATGTTTACCTAATTCTAAGATAATATTTTTAAGATGGTCTACGTGTTTTACTTCAGTCTTGCTAGATACAAGAGTATCACCTATGTACACAAGACAAAATTATTAACAATGCCCAAATTATTATCCATCCTTCTTTGAAACACTTGAGGGCCATTCAAGTATCCAAATGGCATTACTAACCATTCATATTTTCCTTGAGGCAAACTAAAGGCCGTCCAAGTTATATTGTCTGGGTGCATCTTAATTTGCCAAAAACCTGACTTTCAATCAAACTTACTTAATATAATTATGTTTTCAATTAGATTGATTAATTTATTCTTGTCTAGTATCTTATAAGAATAAAATTCACAATTCTTATTAAGGTGTTTATAGTCTATGACCATTTATCTTTTTCCTCTCTTTCGTTCAGATTCATTTTGAACGTAGAAGGCAAGGCTATTATGTATATGTTTTCTTTCTCTAACTATGACTAGTTTAATAATCTCATCTACGTCTTTATTGAATTCTTCTCTGTCTTCTTGTAAATATCCTTTCTTATAAGCTCCACCATTAATAGTGGCATCTGGGTTAATGGGATTAATTTCACAACAACTTTGATCTTTGTCCCACTTAGAAATAGGATTTTCTCCTAGAGTAGGCTTTGCTAATTGCCTAATATTTTCTTTTTCTGCTTCTATTTCCATTTTCTTTTTTTTTTGGATATAGCTTGGGCCTTTAATAAGGCTTGTTCGACTTGGTCTAAAATTTCTTGTTGTATAAGCGTAGTTTGCTTATAATAATTTTGATCTGGACACTTACATTCTTTTTGTAATGGTTTAGTTTTTTCTTGGGCTTCTTGTTGGTTTGTATGTCTAAACTCTGATGGGTTATTAGTCTATAATTTGGGTTGACCTGCATGAGATCAAAAGCAGTCTTGTGATCAATTATATAAGATTTAATATTAAATTTCTCTTTATCACTAAGTGATATCTTATCACTATATTGAGTATAAGTATGGTATTTACTAATAAAGTCTTATCCTAAAATAATGTTCCCTGTGAAACTAGGACGGGGATCTATAATCTAAAACTGATGATTTAAAGTTTTATTTATTTTATTTCCTAGTTTAAAATAAATAGGAACAGTTTGAAAGTATAAGGTAAATGGTTCTCCATTAGCTACTTTACCATGGATCTCTTGATTACTACCTAAAAAATATTGTTTAGGGAAGGCATTAGCCTTACAAATACTCTGTGAGCATCTTGTGTCAATAAAAGCTAAAAGTCTTTTAGTATAATCTTTATTTTGTATAAATAATTCTACAAACCGAGCATTAGATTTAGTAAAAATTCTTAAATTATTCCTTTCTATAATAGATATTCCTTTCTGAGGTTTATCTATAAGTGTTGAGTCTTCGATACTACTTTCTGAGTACCTTTCTTCTAAATCATAGGAAATTCCCTTTCCTTTTGGATCTTCATTTTCTTGTAATCTTTTGGCTACATTTTTATCAATGTCTTGGTAATAGAGTTGAATGTCTTGGTCTATTTGAGAATCATATTGGGTAGTATAGATTGCTCTAAATCTGGTTCTCCAACAACCTCCATGGTAGTATATTTGACAAATAACACAATCCATAAATAGTTTTGTTTGTATGGTCTCAAAGCATTCTACATAATTAAAGTCTTTCTTGCTACATTTCATTTTGAATGTGTAATAATGTTCTTTATCATAGTAACTTCTAGGAATATATGTCAGTAACTCAGGATTACTAGCTGTCCATCTTTTCTTTAACAAGGGGCTTAATATACATTTATACCAAGCTTCTTCAAAGTCTATACAATCATCTTCATGATTAATTTGCATCATATATAATTTTATAGTATCTTAGGAGTCATCATACTCATCAGTATCACTACTATAGCCTTCTGAATCACTATCTGTATATGCACTATTGATACTGGCATTGGTATCATTTTTTATGTCTAATATTTCTATAGCATGTATTATATCTCTTGACCTGTAAAGTATAATATAATATTAATAATCTTAATAATTTCTTTATTTTTCTTGTTGAGATAGTCTTTAGCAAAGTTTCCTCTTTGCTACAAGTCCAACATTCTTTAGTTGAAGTCTTATGTTTATTGAGCGACTTCTTTTTCCTTCTTGTAATTAGGAACTTTCTTATGTTTATTGGCATTCTTCTTGAAATAGTACCTTTGGTTAAATCTATTTTTCTTAGTTCTGAAATTCCTTTCTCCAAAGGTAGTAGATGGTCTGAATCTATATTTCCTCGAAAAACCTATTGGCCCAGCCTTTTGTTTGCAATATGATTTATTATTTTTTAATTTCCTTTCTTTAGTTTTATTGTCGCATCCCCATTGGATTTGAGAAATGTCTCTTTCATCTTCAATTAGAGGAATTTGTTTGAAAGTTTCTTCAATTAACTTACCATGAGTTATGTCTTGTCTTTTATATATGATATAGTGTTTGGAAAAATCGACTCTTTCACCAAGGGAGTTATTCTTCATTCCCGCAACTCCTGGCCAATTATTGTATTCATTAATTAGGATTGGTCCAATAGCTGGTATTTTTCTAAAATATTCATCTTTTAAGGTTTCACCAAATTCTTTAATTTGGTAATATAGTTGTCCGTAATTGTTGCTACATTCATTAATCTTATTTAATTTGCAGATGCTAAGAAGAGCTAGCTTAGTTTTTGCTAAGTCTTGTTCATTAATTTGAGCTAAATGTCCAACTCCAATGAGTTCTATTGTAAATAATTGAATATATTCTTCAATTGATATTTCATTTTGATGTTGTTTCATTTTCTAAACTTTAGCTATGAATTCTACATCTGTAGCTTGTCTAAGGCTATCTAAATAATTCTTAGCAATTCCTCTAATGGATAGCTCAACGTATTGTTTACATGAACTTGCATCCCATTGTTCATTAGATGCAAAACATATATTCATTTGATTATGCCATTCCTCTAAGGCTTTCTTCCTATCTTGAACATTATCTAAATTAAGATATATTCCAACTGGGTTTATGGCTTGACGTGTTATGGTCTTAATTAGAGTAAAACTCTTGTCACTAGTTGGAAATTCTTTTATATAATCAGGTTTAGTCTTGACTAGAGTATTTGAATAAATAAGAATATTCATTCCTATTAGTTAACTAAAAAGTCTAGGAGAATCATTCATCTTACTACCGGTTCCAATTTTTTGGTTAGAAGGACCTACTTGTGTAGCTAGCATTAATTTTTCTTCCCCTTCTTCCATTAATGTAAGGTTTCTAATAAGTTCTTTGGTAGTCTTAGATTCTTTTAATTTTAATATGTGGTCTTGGGATATCATATTAAATATATCCTTGTTTTGAAATCTAACAGAATGAATTCTTTTAAGATGTTCCTTAAATGTTTTTATGTCCAATTCTGAGGGTTCATGCCCAAAGTTCTGGATTCTATATTTCTCGTTAACTAATATTTTTGTTCAAATGATATTCTGGGTCTAATTATTGGAGCTTGTCTTAATAAGCTAGAGCTATCCTTATTACTACATTTTCCTTCTGGGGGATCACTAAGTATAGCTTCTCCCATGTTTCTAAATCTAATATCTTCAGTTTGGAGACTTTTTCTAGTAGTCTAACGATGACCAAACTGGATAGTAATGTTTCCAATTACATCATCTTGATTAATAAATAAAGTTTTATTCTGTATAGTCTTAGTCTCTTAAAATTCTAGCAATCGCCAAAGTGTCTTGACTTTTTCTTTCATTGGTCCAGTATTTCTAATACTGTAAGTATGGTTGTAGTCTGAATTATTGGTCTTAACTAATATTTCTTCATTAAGTCTTCCACTAGGAATTCCCGATTGCATTCCTTCATAGGGTAATCGAGAAAATTTCACATATCTTTGGATTTATATATTGATATTAGCATCTGGGATAATATAATCTTCACATCCACTTGCATATAAGATTAACTTAAAATGTTTGGTTGTGTCTACGGTTACCGTAAATGCTGGAATAACATTAAAGTATCCTATATTGTCTGACATTTCTAAATGGGCTATCCCTATCAGGATTTTCTCAAAATCTTTCCATCTTTTATCTATTAAGAAACATAATATGTTGATATTATTTTGAGGTCTATGTAAACCTTGGATTCTTGCTTGAAAAAGACCAAAGGTTAGGAACGAAATTTTTTTATTTGTTCCTCCTGATTTTAGCCATTCTGAATCAAAAACTTGAAGCTTAGTATAGGACTTGTCTAATACATGATTCCTACAAAAACAAGTCATGTTATAATTAGGAGTTTTGGGAATGGATCCTTCTTTAAACAAGTCTATATATCTAACTGCTGAACGTTATCCATTATATATGGAATCTTCTACAATTTTCTAGTCAATTTCACCCCACTCTTTCCATTGGAGAGGGTTGGTAAAGTTTATTTCCTTCCACTATGTTTTTACATTGGAGGATGAGTCTTTAAGTCTTTGTAACATAAAATTATTATGTCCAATGTTTGGGATAGGGCTAGCTATCTTACTAGTCTTATTTAATCCATCGTTTATAATACTTCTACCTTTGGTTTTTCCTTCCTTAGTTTCTATATTATGGGATTCTTTAAATTTATAGGTGAATACTTATTTTTGTTCAAGTATTTTTTCAATTCTTTCTAAAGAGTCTGAATAATCATTTTTTCTTTTTATCTGGCTAAGTATTTCTAATTTAAAAATCTATTTTTCTCTTCTTGTATTTTCATCAACATCTTCATTATGCTTAGCAAGAGTTTTAGCAACTTTTGCAATATAGTATTTTACTTCATCATCTTTTTCTTGTTGTTGCAGAGATTCTTAAGTCATTCTAGCTTCTATAGATTCTGTAGATTCTTATATTTTATCTAAACATGTTAGAATAAATGAAGAGTCTAATTCTTCTTGGGAAGGTTTATTATATATAAACTTAATTCCCTTCATAATTTTTTCATATTTTTCTTCTACTTGAACTATATTCCGTCTAAGTTCATTTACAATACTATCCATTCTGGATAGGTTATAGCTTTCCATATTGTTAAGATAATTGGTTGAATTTTGCTGAAATTTAACAAAGTCTGTATAGAAGGTAGTTAACCCTTATGTCTTAGATTTTAAATCTAATTGTAACTCTTTAACAAAGCTGCTAATATAGTCTTGTGTGGCAGCTATAGATGTTGAGATTAAATTCAATATCTCAAGTATGAGTCTAGATGTCCTAGTAGCATTAGCCATCTCATTTCATTTATCTGGTAATAAAATCTTTCATCAAATATCTTTTCTAGTATTCTTTGGTAAAAATATGCTAGAGTCTGAATGGAGAGGTTTTCAGGTACCTCATTCCGGTCTGACCTAACTATTTCCATTAGGAAGATAATTGTCTAATCTTGGAATAATTTTAGCTTATTCTTTAATGAGTTTAACTAACTCACTTTCTTGGGTTTTTGTCGGAGTTTTAAGTTCTACTATTTCCTTATTAAGGACTTCTATATGATTAGTCTTAGTATTTATATCTTGTAATACTTGTACAAGGTCTATGGGGATTTGGCTGTCTATTTCTTGTGTATCTTTTGAGATGTTTTTTATATCTATTATAAGGGATTTGAAGTTTGCAGATAATTATCTTAAAATAAGGAGGATATACTTATTTTGGTCTAGTATGCTATTGATAGCACTAGCAGTAACTTGCCTATTGTCTACTATCTATGTATGATATTAAGCAACCTTATGGGTATAAATCACTTACAAGAATGGGTTGGTAATATGGATGGGTTCCAAAAATATATTTGTAAATGCGAGGAATAAATCGTAAGGACATTAAAGTTTTTTACTAAAGTAGGTCGGAAAGGAGAGTCTTGGCTCTGACACCAGAATTGAAATTGAGTTAGATATCGATCGGGTTTCCCTTTCTAAAGTTCTAAAGCTTTTGATATCAAGTTAGGGTTTTACTTTTCGTCTTATCTTTTTTTGGTCTAAAATTTAAATTTATTATAATTTTAGTCTTAAAAAGGATTTTACTACCACTTTGGAAAAAAGACAAATTCCGCACCGGGTGCGCACGGATCCGTCCACACACACACTATATATATATATATATATATATATATATATATATATATATATATATATATATATTCGTCACACTTTGTAGATAGAAAGGTAAAATAATAAAGTACAAACGAGGCTTCACCCGAATCCTTAACTTTCCTCTCAAGCCCTCAACTCCCACGGCGGACGTGCTTTCCCTGGCAACGAGCAGTGGATCCTCTGCTCCCAGAACCCTAACCCTCATCTGAGGTGGCAGATGGTAAAAAGTAGGAAGGATTTGACTCCTTAATATAGTCCGATATAGAGGCCATCCTGTCCTTGATATTCCTCATCCAGTTGGTCGACACCCGAACATACTACAAGCAAAGAAGAAACAAAAGACAAATCAGTCAATAAAGAAGCAAAAAAGAATTAATAGAATAGAAAACGATGAAGGATATATCTCAGGACAGAGGGCCTCATCCATAAGACCCATTAAACCAGACACTGATGCATTAGGATGGTGTGGCACCCTCAGTGACTCCCCGCTACTCAGTCAAAAATTATAGGAATGAGGAGTAACCTAAATGATCGGAACCTCCTTTGTTTCCACCACCGATGTGCCACCACATGCACTGTGGGAAGATCCCACCAGCCAGTTAGTACCCCTACCCAAAGCCATGGAGGGTGGAGGCATGTTCTAGATACGAGAGGGCATCAACCAGCTCATTATAAAGCCCTAATAATCATAGCTTGCCTTTGTATTCGTGTAGAGTGTATTGGGCTCACCAATCATTGACACCGCCCCTCTCACCAACCTTATATGCATAGTAGGCAACGATAGTGGGATGACCAACTCCTTCTCCACAATCAGACTCACCACCCACGACCCTAGTTACTAGACATACTGAAACTCATGCGCAATCAACCGTCGCATCTGCACATGTAATCTCGTCACCCCAGTATCCCACGGAGTCATCCCCTAGGGGTAAAAGGTAACATGTAATCCCCAGAGAGAATCAGTATCTACTTAAAAAATGAAGATGTTAATAAGAACTCTAAAAAGATGAAAGATAACCTAGTCGCTCGTTAGGGCATTCAGAGCCCATCGCACTTCTGCCAAGGATAAATATTGATTCGGTCGTCGATTGGACTTCCACCACCGAAACATCCGACAGAAGTCCCCAAGTACTCATCCTTTTGGGATATCAACCCTATATTATGACTCATCACTTCATAAAACCATGTCCGTAATATATAGGTATCAATAAAATTGGAACAAAAGAAGAATGTAAGGAAATTCCTAAAAAGGAAAATAAATCTAAAATTACCTCCAAAAGATATGGGGCTCTCGCAAAAGTTTACTAGTAGCATCGGCTGAAAGCATCCAAAGAAGAATAAACGGACGCCAAGGTCAGAAATGATCCTCAAATACGACAAGAACCAAAGATGGGCAACGTCGCCGCTCGTCACCACCAAAAAGCCACCCAACAAAAGTTGAAATAAATAGACGGTTCATCTATTTCACATGTTGCCTGTCAGTTATGTCCACCCTCCTCCTTAAGAGCATCTCCTTCAAATCAGAAATGTGGATAGAATACCCTGATATGATCTTACCCATGTCCCCCAATGCCACCTGCACTGCCTCTGGTGTCACCTTTAATGTGCGATCCACCACTATCTGGAACCCCTCACAATCAACACCCATCATTTGCTGAACGTTTATAGGAGTGATAGTTATATCTACGAAGCCAAAATGAAAGGTGTGGGTAGTATCCCACCACCTCTTCCCCAAAGCAAACAACACCGCAGTAGAACACGATGTCTCATTCAAGGCCTATGCCAAACGGTCGAAACCAGCATCTAAAACCATCCAGAGCACCAAAGCAGGGATCTTCTCCCAAATGTCCTTCAGCCCCATCGTCCCCTGAGATCAAATGCCCTAAAGAGCATTGTCAGTTTACAAAAGAAGAAGAAGAAGAACCCTTCATTTGACAAAGAGAAATAAAATGGAATACCAAAGGTCACCATACTTACGTAGCCACTAGGGTTCTTTACCCTAGACGAATGGTAGTATGTAGGCTCACGTTGTAAGATACACTCATCAGCTATAAGATTGAATAAATCAAAGGTATTTCTGTTGCCCAAAGCAAGGCGCACCATAGACTGCCACTCTAGGCCAGCCCAGTCATCAACGACCAGCCACTCAGTGTTGTATCCCTCATTTGAAGAACTATTCATTTGAAGTCTTGAAGCAAAAAGGACTTAGGAACCATTTTTAGAAAGAGAAATTAGAAGATTAAAACAAATGAAGGTGTGAAAAATGTGGAAGGATTTCTCCTTTTTATGGAGGCAACCTACTGACCACAACGATCGGCAAGCGGCTTTTTCTCTTCCCAAGGAAGCCCACGAGTCTGTGCCCTTACCGATTGGCACCCTCCCAAGCCTGCCTATCGGTAACCCTTCAAATTTTGTGAAAAAAAGCCAAAAAAATCTAGAAAAATCTAAAAATTCCCAAAAAAACATGAAAAATATGGAACATTTTTTTCCTCAAGAAAATTATTTTTAGAGCACTAAACCCCTTACAAACTCTCAAAATCCTCAACAAAATTAATCTTACACCCCTCAATATATCCTTAAGAAGAACCAACGATATGCCCACATCCAAATCCACTACAATTCCCCAGTGCACAAAGATAAAGCATACCCTTATAGAGTCTCAAAATAGCACAATCCCCACTCTACAAGTGCACTTGGACCCCCAAGATAACTTAAAAATCCCCAGGAGAGTGATTTCCTGCATTACAACTCAAGGTCCTCAGAATTGACCTCGACCCTCAGAATTGATCATCATAATTTCGACCTCGACCCTCATAATTGGTTGTCATAACTTTAGGTCCTCAGAATTGACATCATCCCTTAGAATTGGTCATCACTACCCTATGTCCTTAAAATTGACCTTGGCCCTCAGAATTGGTCATCACAACCCTAGGTCCTCAGAATTAACTTCAACCCTCAGAATCGATCATCACAACTTAAGGTCCTCAGAATTGACCTCGGCCCTCAGAATTGATCGCCATAACTTTAGGTCCTCAGAATTAACATCGACCATTAAAATTTGTCATCACAACTTTAGGTCCTCAGAATTGACCTCGGCCTTCAGAATTGGTCGTCAGAATTGACCTCGGCCCCCAAAATTGACCTCGAGCGCAGAATTGGTTGCTACAACTTAATATTATCAAAATTAACCTCGGCCCTCAGAATTGGTCATTATAACTTTAGGTCCTTATAATTGATCTCGACCCTCAGAATTGGTCGTCACAACGTTAGGTCCTCATAATTGACTTCGACCATTAGAATTGGTAGCTACAACTATAGGTCCTTATAATTGACCTCGACCCTTTGAATCAATCTCCCCAACATCACTTTATGTCCATAGAATCAACCTAGACTGGTTGAATTAGTCTCCTCAGCCCTTTTAGAACCAATCTTAACACATCTTCAACCCTCTTGATCAATCATCCTCACTTCCTTTGGTCCTTAAAACCGACCTTAACCCATTGAATTGGTCATCCTCGTCCCCTTAGGTCCTCAGAAATAACCTCTATCTGCTAAATCGGTCATCCTTGTCTCCGAATGGATATTGACCCTCTGAATCGGTCAACCTCACCCTCTAGGTCCACATAATTGGCCTAAAATCCTCTTCCCAAATGTCGATGTGGTGTATATCATTCGACGACCTTAATTTGTTTCAAGCTCGCCCATCAAGGGGCTCTTTGTAGAAACCCCATAACAAGACCCTATAAGAACCTCCTTAGGTCCCTATCACTCCCTCATTTACCACAAACCCTAGGTCATACTTAAAGTACCAATCAAGATGCACAGGGCACTCCCAGGCCCCATTTGACTTCGGTAAACTTTTTGCCTGAGCTAAAGCTCAATGAATCTTTGAAGGGATATGAATACCCTTTCCAATGGTTTGCCTCGTGAGCGAATCGACCCTACTATTCGGATGAACGATCCGTTTTACTATTAAAAATGGATCTAGAGGCCACCCGATACCCCTAGGCCGCGTTTAACTCCAATCAACTTTCTCATTTGAGCGAAAGGTTAATGAATATTAGAATGGCTCTGAATCTCCTTGCCATAGGTCCATCCCATAGGTGAATCAACCTTATGGTTCGGACGAACAATCCGTTTCACCTCGAAAACTAATTTGGAGGCCACCGGGAGATCTCGAACCTTGTTTAACCCTGGCTAGCCCTTTACCTTGAACGAATCTTAAAAGGACTCTGAATACCCTTTCCAACGGTCCACCCCGTGTACTATTTTACTTATGATTCACATTTTATGAACATTTTCCAAAAAATCTGTCTCAAGACTACCGAATGGCACCCCTAGGACCCTCCCTATCGGCAATGTGTCTGGGGTTCTATTTCGATCGGCAGGTCAAGGACCCTATCAGCCGTCACCCCCTTGGCCTTATAAATAGAGGACATAACCTCACTTTGAAAAGCACCCCTGAATATCCCTCTCAAAAATTCAGATAACATTCTCTCAAATTTAGAGTTGTTCCTTCTTAAAAACCCCATTTCCCATATTCCTTTTATCATTTTCATACTCCTTTTAGTAAATTCTCACACCTCTCCTCATACTACTATAATCTCGTCGTGATATTATCGCATCTACAGTCAAGATCCATTCCAAGCCTTCATAAGAAGGTCCAACTCTCCACCCTTGTCTTTAAATTCTTTTATTTTTAGCATTAGTCACTTTATTTTCACTTTAGTTTTTATTTCATTACATCATATACCTTAATTCTAAACCTTTATTATTTGTATTTGCACATATTTTATTTTCATAAAAAACCCAAAAATAAGAAAATGAAGATTTCCTTGTAAATTCCAAACGGGGAATTTGCATCATATTTTCTCACACTAAAACACCTTTTTCTACACACACACATATAAGAAAAGTCCTCGGTTGTATTTATGGGTTAAACCACACGAACTAAGTGGACTTTGATGCCCCTGACTGCGTAGGCATTTTGGGTAAATCCCTAGATTCAAGTCCTCCCATACACATTTGTTATCTTGTTCTTATTATATAATGTATTTTACATGCTTGTTTTCTTGTGTCTTGTCTGATATATGCATTTATTCTTCTATAATGACTAGTGAATCGGCAAACATTTACACTGTATTTTGAATTTTTATTTAGGGAACACTCTTAAGGATGAACTCACTCCGCCTTTGTTCATGACACGAGTCGAGCGATTTTATTCTCCATTTATATTATGCACATAAGCACACACATCATGGAGTTTAATAGGAGGAGGACAGATTGGTTTCGCATGCATCAGTATTGTCCTTGATTACGTTCTCTCGAGATGGCAACATTTCTTTTGCTTGCTTTGTGCAAGATAGGCTAGCGACTCTATTTTTAAATATCAACCCACATTGACGATGGTCGAGCGCCCTGATAAAGGACATAATCCCACATGCAAGTTGAAAGGGAAGGAAAGGGGGAGAAGAGGAACCTCCTCGGAGAACCCCCATCCCCACCTCAAGATGTCTATATTTGGGTTCTCTTCTTCAACAGCAATGTTTCCCTCTTGGTTATAATTCCCTCGGTCCCATTCTACTCGGCAACCATAGTCTCGTCCTCAGACTCAGTAATCTCAACATTATCGACTTCATCTTTAACTTCCTATAGGGTCTCAATGCTGGCAGAATCAACAAATTTGAAGGTATGAATAATCTTGTCCAGGAGTGGGTCATTGGCAATAAGGTCTCCACATTTATTGGGGACCTGACAACACAATATCTTTTCCTCCTTATCCATATATTGAATAGCATAGCCAAAAAATGCCTCTGACTCTTTAAAGTTAGAAACTATTTGTTTAGTAGCCACCTAAACCTTATATTCCTTGTCTTTCCTCCTACTTCTTGAGCTTGCACTCAAAAACCTTCACCTTTATCGAGAGGTCCTGCATCAGATTAGACATACGCTCTTTGTGGAGAGCCCTTATCTCTTGGGCCTTAATTTTGTATTCGACCTTCAAGTCCTCTAACTTCTGCCTCAGATCTTCAACGTGGGCTTTGGCATCCTCAACTTCCTTGGATTTTTTTCTCAATCTCCAACACACAGTGTTGGATATATTAAAGGGCATGATATACTATAATAAAATAAATAAATTAGTACAAGACGATACTAAACTTCAAAAAAATTTAGAATACAAAGAAGGGTTGTTTATCGAGTAGCCTTGTGAAGAGCAAAGTTAAAGACCCGGGAGCGATCTTGAGTATCCAAGCACTAGTTGTCACAGTCAGAGACAACCAAAATAATAGCCTCTTGAGCCCTCAGCTGACTCCCAAGAAGAGAGCTACCACTAATTCCCAGTTGCGCCAAACGCTTAGCAGCCATGACATCATCCTTGATAGGGAGAAGCGGGTCAGCAGATTATTTCGCTAGGACCTCCTTTCTTTTTTTTGTTATGAAGGAGGATGGGTTATGGTCCCACCGGTGACCTCCTTTGTTTTATTGTCCCCCTCAATAATATTGGGCAACCAGTTATTGCCTTTTTTCAAGTCTAAGTTAATTGTGCAACTTTCGCTTAAGATAGGAAAGACGATTAGTGGGCATCAATGTCACACCCCGTAAAATCCGACAGACGGGGTGCCCAGCCACCGTCGTCGAACTAAGTCGGGCATGAACTAAATAAATACCATTCTTATCATGAGACATAAATAAATCAATCTATAAGATAAGTAATTGAATCAATCTCAAATGAGCATAAAACTGAGCGATAAAAGATCCATCACATGCCAAAACTCTGAATAAAATCCAATCTCCAATAATGATTAAATAAAATCTAAAATAATAAACCGACTAAAAATCCAACTGAATTCCTCTAAATAACTTTGGAACCGAATAGGCCAATAAAACCCTAATGTCTAAAGCGAATAAACTCCAGCTACACCTCCGAAACGATAACTTCGATGATCCTATGCAGCTTCTCCAAAACTTATCCTGAAAAGGTTAGTTAACGCAGGAGGTCAGAGCCCCAAGATTGAATACACACTACTCTCCTCAAATAGGATCCTTGAATCAAAACAGTAGCATTATACGCAATAAATATCACAATAGAATATTTTAATTAAACGAGATAAATATAATCACTAACTACCCAAGAGATCCCCATTTAAAAAGGCACACTAATATGATTTTAACTTCCCAAGTCCCACTATGTTAATTTAATTAAATTAATCAAATTTTATTATTGTTCTCACTTTTTAATATGACGGTCCTCCCGTCCCAGGTGGTAATTCACCAAAATGTCACACTTTCTCTTGTCAATAGCTAGTTGAGTCCATTTAAACTGTCAAGACCCCGCAATATGACAAGGTTCCAACACACAACACGACATAAATCGCCCAACCTGACCCATTTAAACTGTTGGTCCCTGACACATTATGTCGCAACAAATTTTAATACCCGTTTTTATCTTAGGCATTAATTCTCATATTCTCAATTCACAAATTATAAATTACCCCACCCTTTCATCGATGTGAGATCCTCAAAATACCCCTTAGTCCCATACCTAAGGGTCCCCAAGTTATTGATATGTCCTACCCTTTGTATATGATGAATTTTTAACATAAACCTCAACTTAGTCTCATGTCTAGGCTAGCGTAACGATGATAAAGTGACAAAAATCAGCCCACCCCCAAAATGATAAACACGCGATAATTTACCCTCACTAGTCCCATGCCTAGAAGGCATAAATCATCAAAAGGCCTACCCACTAGTCCCATACCTAGAAGGTATCCTGAAATATAGGGAGACCAAAAATACCCAACAACCCGTCGTCACAAAGGCAATTAATAAAACCAACAAGTCACTGAATAAGCACAATTAATCAATGTACCAAACTACGCATGATCGACCAATTCCATTAAATCTTAATTTAAAAAAATTGATCTCAATTTATTATTTATTTTAAACACTGAATTTCATCATTAATATGACATCATCCCAATTTCATTATCTCAGCGTAACTTACATGAGTTATACGGCCCCCAAATTTATTTAATTCAAAACTAAGGTGGTTTTTGTACATGCAACCTACACCAATAAATCCCAAAACCCACTTATGAATCCTACTTACTGACACGACTCAGAATGTGTCTCTAAAGTGTGTACTCTCTAGGCTCAAGTGCAAGCCTGTCGCTCAAGTAATAATCCGACAAGTCGGGTATCGATCCTCAGGGAAAAAGGACAACAGAGTTGTGACGATGGGATAAGATGGAGGAATCCTAACGATGACTCTAAAAAGAAAAGAAAAGATTTGGGTTTGGGAATGATTAGACTAAATGCAATTATGAACTTATGATGACAATTGCAACTAACTAAAGTATCTAAATGAGGAATGAAGAATTTAATCAAAACTTTTTAAACTAAATGATGAGAAAACAGGAAGGGAATACAATCCCCCAACCCTAGTGTAATGCAGTGACAACGTCAATCATAAATTTATCCGATTAATTCGACCCGGAATTTAGGACTCCCAAGCATTATGTATACGAGGTTCAAGCCCGCGTCATACCTAATCTGAGGATGAGTAAATCGGTATCGCGGTAATTGCATTCAAATTGTACTCTAAATCATCACGAGTACCCAAAGGTAAACGAGATATAAAGATCCACAATTATTATGTAATTACGTGATACGATCAAGATCAGTCGTTAAATTCATCGGATTAACGTTATGCACACACACTAACACATCAGGTTGGGTTCATGCATCCCAACCTTTAAAACCTAGCCGGACATGTTAAATGGACTAATGCATGAAATAATAACATTTCATGTGTATGAATTCATGATGAAACTAGATTAAAGCATGTAAATATGTATTATGAACGCAACAATAAGTTGAAACGGATACGAAAACTAAGCATGCAAGAACAATGACAAAAATCTTGAATCTTGAATTAAAACTTGAAAAACAAACCCGTAACAATTGAATCTTGAAGCAATTAATTCCCTTGATGTTAGTTTTAACCTAATAGGAGTCTTGGGAACCAATCAGAATAAAGGAGCAAATTTACGCATTAGGGACCCCGAACCGGTTCGCACCCCAAACCGGTTCGGCCTGGGGTTCGCGAATGCTTGCTGGTTTGGGGTGCTTATTCAACACTTAGAATTTTTTAGCTTTCTTTCCTTTCTTCCTTGGATTTTTCTTCAACTTCAACTGGGTATAAATCATCAACCGTAGCTCAGATTTGAGTGACGTTTCTTCTAGTGTTCTCGCTGTTCCGAGCTATTCAACTTTCCAGTTGACTTCTCCTTCCGGATCTGGCTGAAAAATTACCAATTTGCCCTTGAACTTGCCTTCTTAGCTTTTCTAGCATTGTCTTGCTTCCTCTTTTGCACTGTTTGCATAATTAACCTGTAAAACCAATAAGAGAAGCACGAAACACAAAATACTCACCAACGAACGTTAGTATCATAAATGTGCATCAAATCCATATATGTTACATCACTCGGGTTCACAAATGTACTGAAATTAGGGGGATAAATATACAATATTTATGCCCAATCAAACCCCCTAACATAGAACTTTGCGCGTCCCGAGCAATGTAAAAGAATGAGAGTATGAGTTAAGGAACCATCAAATACTTTATTGGGATAAAGCACCTCTTTCGCGGGCAAGCGATTGCATTTAGCGCATGCAACAAGCCTTTAAACCTCTAGGTTACCCTAGTAGGACGAGTTGTGTCTCGTGAGGGTTTGCAGTGAATATACCCCCAAAATTCGACTCAAAGAAAATTCAAAATACGCAAAAATTGAGCAATTCAAACTTTTCCAAAAAATAGTCATCATCAAGTCATATTTACGAGTCTCAAACCATAGTGTGTGTGTGCGAAGCCGGAAATATAACCGCCAATTTTCACCGATTGATCATTACGTTACTTATCCAAAAATTCGTTTTGATTTCAATTTCTCACGGGACGCTCTCACAAACGAATCTCTCGGATTATGGCTATTCTCTCGGCATGCGTGATATAAAGAGCAAACGTAATGGAAGCAAATTCACGCATACAAGTAGAAAGACGGAAACTTTATGGCGAAAGGATCTCATCAACGGATCACGATTTTAAAAACGGGAACATTGCCTTTATTTCGCGCACTTAGCCTCTTATATTATCTTTTGGTGTCTTAGCTCTCCACGCGGTAATCAATTTTTGCAATTTGGACTCGGTTAGGACATTTTCGGGTTGAAGGTTGCATTGGGTGAAATGAAGGAGGTATGGAAGGTTGGAATTGGAAACGTCATTAATGATGTTCAATTGTGCTTTTTCCGAGCTATTGCTCATTTTTTTCTTCTTTTTCTATTTTTTCTTGTTGTTTTTGTTGAGCATGTTATTTTGTTTCTTGCCCCTTTATATGCACTTTTTGGACTTGAAATTTGAATTTTTCATTTTTCACAATTCCGGCTATTTTGGGTTTTTCGGGTTGTCAAACGAAAGGGAAAATTATTCGGCTCAATTTGAGTTGCAAAGGGTGATTTTTCGCTACTTTTTCTGGCCAATATTTTTGGGGTGACAAACGAGGGCCTACTTCATTGCCCAAAATGCCAATTGCGTTACCATATGCGTTTCGAGGTGAATTTAGGTTTAGAGACTAATTTGGCACATTGTTCAAGGCAATATTGCACACATTTTTTAAAATCGATCAAAATGAAAGGATTGAGATCCTTGACAACTTATTAAGCACTAAAAACAACTTTGAGTTAACAATTAACTTGGATTGATTTAAAAACTCGCAAAACGTGATAGGCTCGAATCTCACCGGGTTTGTTAATCTCCACATTTATTCGTTAAGTCGTCAATTTTCTCACAATTTCCATCTTTGGTCAATTTAGGCTTTGTGTATGTTGGATGTTTACAATTTGAGACTCCAATTCGACTTTTAATGATATTTTTGAAAAATTTGAATTTGAATTTTTATTTATTTTGAACAAAAATATTTTTGGGTTTTTCAAAATTTTATGATTTTTTTGGAAATTTTTGGGCATTTTTGAAAATTTGTGAAGTTTTAGAAATACGCACTTGTGACCCCCCCTAACTTAGACTTTTGCATTGTCCTCAAGCAAAAAAGGACGAAAATCTAACTCAAAGCGAATAATAAGTGCGGAAAAATAAAACAAACAAATATGAAAAAAAAAATGCAAAGCTTGTATAATAACAAAGGGAAGCCTGTGTTACATAAGAAATGAGAAAGCAACTGTGAAATTCCTACGAGAACCGACATCCACACCAAAATATAAAAACAAGCATAGGTCATGGTGGAGGTGGGTGGGAGGTGCTGGGTGCATTTGGATCATACGGGTCATAAAAGAAGAGGGGAGGAGGACCGCTGAAGTTGAGTTGGTGAAGGTTGACTTGGAGTTGGTACACCATCCGGGTGTCCCTTCGGTAAGCCACTTGGTATTGATTGTATTCGTTGATGAACCCGTCGAGGCGGGACTCAACCGCCGAAAGGCGACTATCGAAGTTTGCCCCCGGGGGCTCGAAATCGGAATCCTCCTCATCATCCTCAAAGTCGTCCTCGTCGACGTCCATCATCGGATCATCATGAGCTTCCTCGGCCACATCCTCTTCGAGAATGGGATGGTCGGGGTGAGCTACGCGCATTTGGCATTCGCTGCGAGTGGTGGACGTGCCACCAATGGGGCGAGGAAGTCGAATTTGTTGCCCGGGGTCATCCACTCCAGCTTCCATCAATAGCTCCGTAATGAAACGGGCGTAGGGGAGTGCAGTTTTGCCAAATTCGTCGTAGGCGGCATTGAGGATATCCGCGTAGAAGAGCTGGGAAAGGTTGATGGTGCTCTCGGGGTCCAAAAAGTAATATAGGAAGTTAGCGTATCGTAACCGGACCACCGAATCATTAGTGGTTTGGTGGATGGCCCCACAAGCAATGAGGTGCGTGAAGCGCACCGTGGCGGCCAAACCACCAATAGGAAAAGACTCGCACACCCATTCCACCCCGGGTGCCATGCGTGCTATGCATTCTTATTTGGTATGGGGGGTACCATTGTTGGGGTATTGGAAGGGAACGGGGAGGATCACCCCTTTGGCACGCATTTTGCGTGAGATGATGGCCGCCGAGAAGGGAATAGTGATACCGTCAAGGTATGCCTCGTGAAGCGTGGAGGATTTACGAACCAAGGTCGCATAAAACTGGCGAATGGTGACATCAAACACGTTAGTGCTCGTAGGGGCGAGGAAAGAGAACCAACCGCGGCGGTCGAATAGGGCGGTGACATCTCTCGGAAGTTGGCCCCAATCAACGAAGCGTTCTATGTGGATGGGGCGCGTGGCCGAGAAGTATAGCTCGGCCCAATGACGTTCTTGCATGCATCAAAAGACCCCCTTACCCGCATCATCAAGGACGGTGGTAGCATCATATTTCTTGGGGCGGAGATCGGTGCGGCGAGGGCGCGGCATTTTGAAGGAAAGAGAGAGGGAGAGGGAAAAAAATATGGGAGAGAAAAGAGTGAGGGAGAGTGTTTTGGTGTGAGAAATGGAGGAGGGGTGATGGGGTATTTATAGGTGTGAAGGTGTGTGGTTTTGGTGGGAAATGTGAAAGGGTGGGAAGGAGAGGAGGGAGGGAGTGAATTGGGATGAATTTGGGAAGGAGGGAAAGATTTGGAGGGAGTAAAAACGAATGGGGAGAATGGGGGGACGAATTGAGGGAAGGGGAATGAATTTGGAATTGGGGGGGGGGGTGAATCTGCCAGGTACCCCGAACCGGTTCGGGGTGTACTGCGAACCGGTTCGCCCCCCGAACCGGTTCTGGATGGGGTTCGGGGTGACATGCTGGTCCGAACGCTAGAATTCACTCTTTTCTTCGCTTCAAGGTGCTCTCTCATCCTCTAACTTGTGCATAAGGCCCCTAAAAACTTTCTAGACCCTCGGGGTTCCTAAAAATTCCTCGAATTCAACCTTGTAATGCGTACTAACTCCCTTGAAGTGCGTGCTAACCGATCTCTTTCGTAACTCAGGCTCCAGACTCCTAACTAACTTATTCACACACGACTACTATACACACAAATTCACCCCATACGCGTCGGGGGTGCGACGACCTTACTTTCTCAGCTCAATTGACCCCGCAAACGGGGTCCGACAACTAAATTGTGTCGACCTCATACTCACACGCCTCTAGGTATGGCTTTAGGCGTTGTCCATTGACTTTGAACGTGTTTTCCCCTTTTAAATCGTCTAGTTCAACAGCTCCATGGGGAAAAACGTTCTTCACGACGAACGGGCCGGACCATCGTGACCACAACTTGCCTGGAAAGAGGTGAAGCCTAGAGTTGTAGAGAAGAACTTTTTGCCCGGGATGAAACTCTTTTCGTCGAATAATGCTATCATGAGCAAGTTTCATCATTTCTTTTGAAATTTTGGCATTCTCATATGCATCATTGCGTAGTTCTTCTAGCTCATTCAATTGAAGCTTACGGGATTCACCGGCTTTGTCCAAGGCATAGTTCAATTGCTTAATTGCCCAATACGCTTTGTGCTCGAGCTCAACAGGAAGATGGCAAGGTTTGCCATACACAAAACGGAAAGGAGACATGCCAAGTTGATTATTAAATGCGGTACGATAGGCCCATAGTGCATCGGTCAATCTAAGGGACCAATCTTTCCGGGTAGGATTGACGGTCTTTTCAAGAATGTTCTTGATCTCCCGATTCGCTATCTCGGCCTGCCCATTCGTCTATGGGTGATATGTCATCCCAACCTTGTGGACGACGCCATACTTTCTCATGAGCTTCTCGAATGGCCTATCGCAAAAGTGCGTGCCATTATCGCTAATTATCGCTTTCGGTGCACCAAAGCGAGAAAGTATGTGTTCCTGTAGGAACTTTATCACCACTTTGTTGTCATTAGTCTTAGTAGCTATAGCTTCCACCCATTTAGAAACGTAGTCTACCGCGACTAGGATGTATAGGAAACCAAAGGATGGGGGGAAATGAACCATGAAGTCAATACCCCAACAATCAAATATCTCAATGATGAGTATGGGGGTAAGGGGCATCATGTCGCGTCGAGAAATGGCTCCCATTCGTTGGCACCTATTGCATGACTTGCAAGCGTCATTCGCATCCCGAAAGATTGTGGGCCAATAGAGGCCGCATTGCAGAATTTTAGCGGCCGTCTTTTTCGTCGAGAAATGGCCTCCACATGCTTCCGAATGACAAAATTGGATGACTTTCGGGATCTCGTCATACGGTACACATCGTCGGATGATTTGGTCGGTGCAATATTTAAAGAGGAAGGGATCATCGTAAAAGAACATGTGCGACCAATTGAGGAACCTCTTCTTATCTTGCGGTGTCCAATCGGGAGGGATGGCTCCCGTGACAAGATAGTTCACTATGTCCGCAAACCAGGGATACGAAGAAGTAGCAAATAGTTGCTCATCCGGAAAGTGCTCGTCTATGGGTATGGGATCACTAGGTACATCGGACGAAAGCCGAGATAAATGGTCGACAACGACGTTTTCTACTCCTTTCTTATCTTTGATGGAGAGATTGAACTCTTGTAGGAGTAGGATCCACCTTATGAGGCATGACTTGGCATCTTTCTTCGCAAGTAGATACTTTAAAGCCGCATGGTCGGTGAAAACAGTAATGGGAGAACCAATGAGATAGGAACGGAACTTATCGAGGGCAAATACTACCGCTAGCAACTCCTTCTCCGTAGTAGAGTAATTGAGTTGAGGTCATGTAAGAGTCCGACTAGCGTAGTAGATGACATGAGCTTGCTTATCTTTACGTTGGCCCAAAACAACCCCGATCGCGTAATCGCTTGTGTCACACATAAGTTCGAATGGTAAGGACCAATTCGGAACTTTCATGATGGGAGCGGACACTAGCATGTTTTTCAACTTATCAAAGGAGCTTTGGCATGCCTCTGTCCACTCAAATGGGTTGTCTTTCATGAGTAGGTTGCTTAAGGGCCTAACGATGACGCTAAAGTCCTTAATGAACCGTCGATAAACCTCCGCCTGGCCCAAGAAAGAGCGCACGTCTTTCAGCGATTTCGGTGGGGGAAGATCAGCTATGACATCTATCTTAGCCCTATCAACCTCTATTCCGTTGGATGAAACAATGTGGCCAAGAACTATTCCCTCGGTGACCATGAAATGGCACTTCTCCCAATTCAGCACTAAGTTTTTGTCCACACATCGGGTAAGTACTTTCTCCAACTTGTCCAAACAATGATCGAAAGAGGTGCCAAAAATGCTAAAATCGTCCATGAACACTTCGAGTCCTCTCTCGAACATGTCGCTAAATAAGCTCAACATGCACCTTTGAAAAGTCGCGGGTGCATTACACAAGCCAAATGGCATACGTTTGTAGGCAAACATACCAAAAGGGCAAGTGAAGGTCGTCTTCTCTTGGTTAAGTACATCCACCTTAATTTTGTTATATCCGGAATAACCATCAAGGAAGCAATAATAAGGGTGGCCCGCAACTCTCTCAAGCATTTGATCAATGAATGGCAAGGGGAAATGGTCTTTCCTAGTTCCCGCATTGAGTTTCCGGTAATCAATGCAAACGCGCCAACCGGTGGTGGTGCGTTGGGGAACAATCTCTCCCTTAGCATTCTCAATCACAGTCATACCCGACTTCTTCGGGACGACTTGAATAGGTCTCACCCATTTGCTATCCGAAATTGGGTAGATAATCCCGGCATCCAACAATTTGATGATCTCGGTTCTCACAACTTCTTTCATGTTGGGGTTCAGTCTTCTTTGCATTTCTCTAGAGGGCTTGACATCCTCTTCGAGATGAATCTTGTGAGTGCAAATCAAAGGACTTATCCCCTTTAAATCAGCGATGCACCAACCAAAAGCACTTTGGTGCTTCCTCGGAATTCTCAATAATTTACCCTCCTGCCCTTCATCTAGGCTAGAGGAGATAACAACAGGAAATGTCTCATCCTCTCCTAGGTATGCATATTTAATATGGGAGGGGAGTTTCTTTAATTCGAGGGTTGGAAATTTTTCACTGGAGGGAGCCATGTGTGTATCCATCGGAGGTAATTCCTCGAATCTAGAAACCCAATTAACCTCTCTCACGTCCTCGTCCGATGTACTCTCATCGAGTAATTCTCTAAACCTTCCAACCTCCCTCTCGAAGTGGGTATACGTCCCCTCACACTCATATCTCGTCGCTAAACAGGACTCAAAAGCGTCGCCACATAAATTTTCCTCAAAGTACTCTTCTACTACCTCGTCAATGAGGCTCACCGCGTGAAGATCATCTTCCTCCCCTGCATTTTGGGCTATGTGGAAGATGTTAGTATCCAAGGTCATGTTCCCAAAAGTGAGTTGCATTCGCCCATTTCTTGTATTGATGATTTCATTATCCGTTGCCAAGAAAGGGCGCCCAAGGATGATGGGAACATGATTGCTCGAGTTGAAGGAGGGCTCCGTGTCCCAAATGACAAAATCTACCGGGAAGTAAAAAGTGTCGACTTGGACGATCACGTCCTCGACTATGCCTCGTGGAATCTTCACTGATCGATCCTCTAATTGGAGAGTGACCTTTTTGGGCTTGAGGTCGGCCAAATCAAGTTTCCTATAAATGGAGTAAGGGAGTATGTTTACACTTGCCCCCAAGTCAAGTAAGGCTTTCTCCAATGATGCAGGATATAGTGGGTGCACCGGGATCTTTGAATTTAGGCGGGAGATCATTTAGTAGAATGGAGCTCACGTTCTGGGCTAGAAAGACATTTTTTTTTACCTTCATCTTCCTTTTTACCGTCAACAAATCTTTGATGACTTTGCCATAAGATGGAATTTGTTTGATGGCATCAAGAAAGGGTAAATTCAGCTTTACTTGCTTAAGTACTTCTAGCACTTCATCATGTGGATTCCCCTTTTGAGCGGGAATCAACCTTCGAGGAAATGGTGCTGCGGAGGGTGGTTTAACTACCACCTCGGGCTCACTAGTGTCTTCCTTGTCACTCTCGTTCAAGGGGACATCTTCGGCCTCTTTCGTGCCGGGCAAAATCTCCTTGTCTTTTGTTGTGTCGTGTGGAGGAGGTGATAAATCAATGACTCTTCCACTACGAAGAGTGGTCACTGCTTGACATTGCTCCTAATGTTCAGTGGATGTGGAGCTAACACTAGTTTGACCTTGGGGAGGTTGTTGGCCCTGGGCAGGAAACTTGCCCTTCTCTTGGACACTCAACGAGGATTGTATCTTTGACAGATTTGCATTTATGTCGCCGATCAGACGATCATATTTGGCATTGGTTACAGTCTGGCTTGCAATGAATTGATTCATTGTATCCTCGAGAGTTCTCCGCTGTGGCGGGATATAATTTCCGTGAGGTGGTGGTGCTTGCACATGTCCTTGCATGTGTGGAGCTTGTTGGAATTGTTGTGGTGGAGGAGGGGCAACATGCGAAGGAGGGTTCATTGCGGCGTGTTGTTGCCTGTAGCTAAAATCGGGATGGTTTTCCACGAAGGGTTGTATGAATTACCGTGCGGGGCACCGAAATTACCCTTAAAGCCTCCTATACCACTAACTTGCTTCTACAACATTACTTTGTAGGCGTGTATCGTCGGACATTCCTCAGTTGAATGTCCCGCCTCACAAATCGCACACACCTTCACGACAGGGTTCGGAATGGGTCCAGCTGGTCCTTTTCCATATAACTCGCATAGGTCTCGCAATCCTTTCTCAATGGTGTCCAATCGACAATCCGTCATCGAATTCTTATCTACGTGGAATAGGCCGAATGCCGATGGAGCAGTGGTGGGTTATCGATTTCGATTTTGAGCGTTCGGGTCAGAGGTATCCCAGGATTGGGTAGTCTCGGTGACATACCTTATGTGAAGATCAGCATCGTGGGCATCGAGATCGACAAACGGACCGCTTCCCATAGTTTCAACAAGTTGTTTAGAGTTAAGATTTAACCCATTATAGATAAAGGAGATGATTTGCGATGGATCAAATCCATGATGGGGGCATGAAGCCACTAACTCATTGAAACGTTCATAACATCGATGGAATGGCTCATTTTCATGTTGCCTAAATGCTTGAATTTGAGCCTTGATAGAGATTGTTCGATGTGGTGGGAAGAATTTCTTGAGAAATTTTGACTGGAGCTCATTCCAGTATGGAATCGAGCTTGGAGGTAAAGACCATAGCCAGGCTTTAGCTTTATCTTTAAGCGAGAAGGGGAAGAGTTTGAGGCGGATTACCTCTTGTGTGCAGGTTTGATCATTGAGAGTATCACACACGTCCTCAAATTCCCTTATATGGAGGTATGGCTTTTCAGAATCCATACTGTGGTAATGTGGTAGCATCTGGATCATTCCATTTTTGAAACGGAACTGCCCGGCATTATACGGGAGTATAATGCATCCCGGAGTGAGAGTGCGCTCAGGATATAAGAATTCTCTAAACGGGCGGTACGGAAGCTCGTCCTCACTGGTAGGTGCATTACTATGTTGTGACATCTCTCTCTCACTTGATGACTCGGCGCTCTCACTAGGTGTGCTCGAAGTGTGTCCTACGAATGAGAATGGAGTGTTACTAGAGACTGAGTGCGACGGTGTGGGCGGTGGGATCCAAAACTGTGGGGCGTTTGGAGTGTGGGGACTATCAGGGTTATACTCAACAAGTGGATTTTCGTGAATGCTAGTTGGAGTATTATGGGGTGTGGGAGTGGTTTCAGAATTTTGCATTAAAGTTTAGGAGAGGTGATGATTATGAATCTTTTTGTGCTTTTTTTTTTTTTTTTTTTGATTTTTTGAATTTTTGGTCAAAGCTTTGGATTGGCTCGATCTAATCCTAAGTCTACCTAGTTCCCCGGCAACGGTGCCAAAAACTTGACACAACTCAGAATGTGTCTCTAAAGTGTGTACTCTCTAGGCTCAAGTGCAAGCCTGTCGCTCAAGTAATAATCCGACAGGTCGGGTATCGATCCTCAGGGAAAAAGGACAACGGAGTTGTGACGATGGGATAAGATGGAGGAATCCTAACGATGACTCTAAAAAGAAAAGAAAAGATTTGGTTTTGGGAATGATTAGACTAAATGCAATTATGAACTTATGATGACAATTGCAACTAACTAAAGTATCTAAATGAGGAATGAAGAATTGAATCGAAACTTTTTAAACTAAATGATGAGAAAATAGGAAGGGAATACAATCCCCCAACCCTAGTGTAATGCAGTGACAACGTCAATCATAAATTTATCCGATTAATCTGACCCGGAATCTAGGACTCCCAAGCATTATGTATACGAGGTTCAAGCTCGCATCATACCTAATCTGAGGATGAGTAAATCGGTATCGCGATAATTTCATTCAAATTGTACTCTAATTCATCACGAGTACCCAAAGGTAAATGAGATGTAAAGATCCACAATTATTATGTAATTACGTGATACGATCAAGATTAGTCATTAAATTCATCGGATTAACGTTATGCACACACACTAACACATCAGGTTGGGTTCATGCATCCCAACCTTTAAAACCTAGCCGGACATGTTAAATGGACTAATACATGAAATAATAACGTTGCATGTGTATGAATTCATGATGAAACTAGATTAAAGCATGTAAATATGTATTATGAACGCAACAATAAGTTGAAACGGATACGAAAACTAAGCATGCAAGAACAATGACAAAAATCTTGAATCTTGAATTAAAACTTGAAAAACAAACCCGTAACAATTGAATCTTGAAGAAATTAATTCCCTTGATGTTCCTAGATGTTCCTCTCCTTTTCTCTCTATTAAAAACTAACTAAAACTATCCCTAATGGCTGTTCCTAAGTTGCTGCTCACGTTCCCTACAATTTTTGAGAGTTTTAACCTAATAGGAGTCTTGGGAACCAATCAGAATAAATGAGCAAATTCACGCATCAGGGACCCCGAACCGGTTTGCATGTACCCCGAATCGGTTCGCCCCCCAAACTGGTTCGGCCTGGGGTTCACGAATGCTTGCTGGTTTGGGGTGCTTATTCAACACTTAGAATTTTTTAGCTTTCTTTCCTTTCTTCCTTGGATTTTTCTTCAACTTCAACTGGGTATAAATCATCAACCGTAGCTCGGATTTGGGTGTTGTTTCTTCCAGTGTTCTCGTTGTTCCGAGCTCTTCAACTTTCTAGTTGACTTCTCCTTTCGGATCTGGCTGCAAAATTACCAATTTGCCCTTGAACTTGCCTTCTTAGCTTTTCTAGCATTGTCTTGCTTCCTCTTTTGCACTGTTTGCATAATTAACCTGTAAAACCAATAAGAGAAGCACGAAACACGAAATACTCGCCAACGAAGGTTAGTAGAATAAATGTGCATCAAATCCATATATGTTACATCACTCGGGTTCACAAATGTACTAAAATTAGGGGGATAAATATACAATATTTATGCCCAATCACTTACCCAAGGGTTATGAATATTATTCAGATTAAGAGATTTCATAAAAACAGCCCCCAAGTTTTAAGTGTCCACTTTCTCTAATTAGATTTGTAATTTATTCTTAATAAATCCATGATATTACGGTTTAGGTAACACTTAAAACGCATAATACTAAAGAAAAATAACAGAGTATTCATGCCTGAAATTAGTTGAATGAAAATCTGAGTAGAAGGTTGAACTCCTCTAGATGAAAACACCAACTGAATCTTCAAAACTTGTTAAAAGTTGGGGCTAGGGGATGAAGATGAGAGAAAAAGGTTTGGAAAGTCTTTATGGAGAAAGTTTGAGAGAAAAGTGATTTTCGAAGTCCCAGCCCTGTATTAGTTTAGTATATACATGATTTAAGAGTTAAAACACAATTAGGAGTCTCTCATCCATCAACCACCTCTGTCGTTCGAACGACATAAGGTGTCGTTTGAATGAGAAGCTATGTCATTCGAACGACATACAACGTCATTCGAATGACCCTAGTATAAAAATCCAAATCTTTTAAAATCCGACTTAATTATCTGATAAAATATATTCGCTGAACAAATAAGCACCTGCCAGTTTGAGTAATTAAATGAAAACCTTATAACCTTTTATAAAATACCCGAATTAATTCCCTATTGAAAATTTTACTAATAATACCAAGTTAAATCCTTACAGGCCATTAACTCCAAAAAATTATTTTACTCCAAATTAATTAAAGTCAAAAATTAAAACTCGGGGTGTTACAATCAAAGCATCAATCTCCCATATTTCATCTAAGATACCTTTGACGCGGTCTATAATGCACAAACAAATATTTTAAATATCGTCATACCTTAAGTCATAATGAAGTTGAGACGATAGTACAGGAGCTCATAGGTCATCAAATCCTCAAAAATAATAATGCCATCACCCCTGAGTTTATCAATGTCTTCTCTCATCTCGACGCTAGACATGGGTCCATTTTGGTCAACATCGACCCACGGTCCCATTTTATATGAACTATTACCTCATCCGCTGTGGATGAACCTCCCTCTAGGAATCCCCAGAGACAAAGAAGTATATAATTTCCAATCATGATTGGAAGTTTGGTTTATTTAGAGATTTTTATGTCAGAATGACGAGCTACAAAGCGATGATAGAAAGGGGAGGCTTTCGTAATGACCATAGTGTAACATTACTGAAAGACTTGTACTGGGAGATCCACATTCCAAGAAACCTTCCAGAGGTGAGCAACCCCGAATAGGGTCCTCCAGTCATTCAGCGTCAGCTGGGTAGGGGCCACGAAGATTAAAGTGAGAATTACTCTAATTGATTGATAGATGGGAATTAGTAAACTAATTTTAAAACATCTACTCATAGACAACCACTTCTCCCTTATTTTTTAGGTCAAAGGCTCGCTCGTCTTCAACAAGAACCCTCACATGGATGGTAGACTTGATCCCATAAAGGTGCCTCCAGACTAACATGGCAGTTTCACGACCATCGTTGGGAATAGTTAAGGCAACACTCATATTCTAAATATATAGATCCTACTACTCTTCATCCTTAGTGGTAGGGTCTTTACCACGAGGATCCTGACTCCTAAACTCAGAATAAGTTATGGACATGATTAGTACTGCCATAGGAAGCATATTGTCATCGACTTGAACTTCATGCTCATCGTCAAAGATTTCGTAAATTTGGGGTTCAGGGTCCCCTTATTGACGAACAAAAGTGCTAGGATGACCCCAATTATTGTACTCAATGGTCTCACCCTCGTCTACATGGCCAGCCGGGGCTCTCATTGCCATGTTAAAAGAGTGACATTTGGAACCCTCATTGTCATCATGAAGGCTTAGTTGTTCAGAACAGTTATAGCCCTCAGAAGACGAGACAGACATAGAGTCACCACTGATTGAAATTACATGTCTAGGCTCGAATGGTGTGGGCTAAGTAAGAAGTAAGGTAGGGTGCTTTACAGGTATGGGAACAGGTGTAAGTGGGACCTAATACCTAAATTGAAACTCGGCCTCGGCCCTTCAAATTTATCATCTAATATGTTAATGCAAGTGAGAGAACTCTTTACCTAACTCATGCAACCTACGATACATGCAAAACTTCAAACTTATCTTTTGAAACAACTACTGAGATCAAACTAGGCGGTTGGTAGGTTTTTTTAAAAAGTCCAATGAAGAACAGCGAGAATAACTCCGACGACCTTCAACCAGAAAAGACACCAAAAAATAAATAGTCACCTAAAAAATCCAAAACACATGCCTAATCAAACTTTAAAAATCCACCTAGCTTCCTATCCTCCCTAAACCATCGATAATTAGGGGAGAATCATCGAAAAATGGTGGTCAGAGAAACTAAAAAATGAAAGTTACATAAATAAAAATAAAACTAGAATAAAACAAAGAGAAGGAAATAAAGGAGTACCTAGAAAGCGGAGAAAGGCTGAAGAAACGAAAAAAGCCAAAAAGGGAGAAAGATCACGAAAAAGAGAGAGATTAGAGAGATAATGGGTTGTTCCTCTGGAGATAAATGTTATAGAAATGAGGAAACGAAGAAGAAAGGGGGTCTCTTATCACCCAAAGAGTGGGCACATTTTCCAAGGAGCCCATTATAAGGGCACGCCATGCGAAGTGATGCTTGACTGCGCACATGACTTAGGGAAACACGCTAAGATATTTATTAAATGATAGGTGTCTCATTTCATGAGATAGAAATGACACCTCTATGGAATCCCACATCATAGATGTCCTTACATTGACCTCGACACAGGGGGTCAAGACGAGATGAGATAGCTTAATTTATACCTCGGTATCCCATTGATATTGAAGACTAGGATCTAGGGATGATTGATATACATAAGTCTGGTCCCGTCTAGACGAAACCCTCTGAGGTAGTATGTCCCTTCATATATGCCCTCAGAGTCCTCATCCCTCGGTATTTCTCATGATAAGTCATGTCTTTTATTGACCCAGCCTCCAAGACAACCCTATAATAGTACAACATCCACTAGTACATAGTGAAGTGTCAACCTCATCAGCGATCTATGAACAATGTTAGCATCGTCAGCAGTGCAGTGTCATCCTCAAACAGTGCAAGGAGGCCGATTCTTTATTATCAACCATACTAGTTACATATGGAGTCAACCTCATCTCGACTCTATTTCACAGGATCAAATCTCCATCTAGTCTCAACTATTCTAGATCCTCAGCTTCAAATATCATGTGCACGCATGGAAATCATGGCAAGGGTACCATTGACATATCCAACTAAAACTGTTATAGCAAATCAACTAGCACTTGGGAGAAATATTTATCATCGTAACTCATGCATATCTCTCTATAGGTGTCACATATTCATTAGCTATTTAATCATCCATGCATGGAGTACATGTCTGGTGGTGACACTGCGCACCCCCATGACTATAAAATGCATCCTACGCCTCCTTCCTCAGGGAGCAATCTTCCACCTAACCCTATCGTTATACTGAACTTGTAGATAGAGAGAGCTTGTACTAATCTTTAATGGATTTTATCCCTTCATTATACTGAAAGGGTTACCAAAACTTTCTCAGTGGATGAAGGTTAAGGACGAACCACTTGAACACTTGTGTTCTTCCTTTTTCTCTTATCTCTTTTGTTATTTTACTTATGTTCTTACATTCACCATTGTTAATTAATCTCCCAAATAGGTTGAATCCTCAAGGATGATTTGTACCATCATCAATCTTCTCAATTAATTATTTTGGAACAAAAACTAACCTCTAACACTTGTCACAACACTAGACCTGGTCTTTCGCTTCCTTTCCCACAGTTGTCTAGAAATACCCTTGCCTTATGACCTTATAGACTAAGGCCTTTGGGCTTGTATAGGAACCACCGACACCCTCTTGGAGATATCTTAGGACATAACTAGCTTCCAATGGAGTAAGGCACCATTGAAGTGCTAAGCAGTACCCATTTTTTTAACAATTCCCTATTTTTCATGTAGTATATGGAAGTCAGGGACTTCATTCATCATTTTTAAAGCTTATCTTTGGGCAAGACCCCAGCCTTCAGGTAGGCATTGACGGTATTGGTCCAGTCTGAGATTTGATCAACCTTGGAGTTGTTAATCTTGAGTTAAGTGAAGCTTGGGGTATCAAAGGTGACAATTAAGACCTCGGGAACTATCTCATATAATGATGCCACTCGTACAAAATAGCCAGCTTTAGAATTTTTTATCGGTGGGGCCCTTATGATGTAAAACCTAGGAATCCTCTTAATAAAGTGCCTCACAATGGCCAAGTATCTTGCCACATTATCTCCTTTGATCTTATAGACCTCAATGACATGGTTGACCACGAGTTAAGAGTCGCTAATAGAATCTACCTATTCTACTTTTAAATGGGTGGCCCGGCATAAACTTGCCACTAAGGCTTCATACTCCGCCTCATTATTATAGGCTTTAAACTTGAAATATATACAAAGAGCTATAGTATATCCATCTAAGATTAATAGGTGAATTCCAACTCCACTGCCCGAGATTTTTTAGGAGTCATCCACATGCGAGATCCATATGGGAGACTTGTGGTCTATCTCTTAAAACAACAGTTATTTGGCCTCTTTAGGCACTACTGTGACCTCTACCCCGAAGTTCTTTGGCTGTTGGGATCTTTTTCCATTTCCTCCATATTATTCAACTCTATAATTAATTTAGACAAAGCATGTTCCTTGATGGCACCTTGTGGTTGATATTTGATATCAAACTCACCTTACTCCTTGGACCAGTTGACCAGCCTTCCTCATATCTCGGATTTATGGATAATCTGTCAAAGGGGTTGATCGGTCGTAACCATGATGGTTTAGGACACTAAGTAATCCCTCATATGCTTGTTTAAGGTTATAAGGTAGAAGGCCTACTTATCCATCCTTTGATATTTACTTTTGAATCCCTCTAAAGCTCGGCTGATGTAATAGACGAGTTAGTAAACTCCAAACTCCTCTCGGATCAGAGATGAGCTAATATTAGTTGGTGAGGCATTAATATACAAATATAAGTTTTCCTCGATGATGGTATGGGACAGTAGAACTGCATATATCAAGTACTTTTTAAGGTTCTATAAGGCTTCCTCAACCTCAGGATCCATTCGAATGTCTTATTTAGTCTTTTGAAGAAGGTCGGACACTTATTTGTGGCCTTTGAGACAATCGATTGAGGGAATCAACTCTTCCAGTTAGGTTCTAGACCTCCTTGACTTTCCTTAGATATTTCATATTTAGAAGATCTTTAATCTTCTCTAAATTGGCCTCTATACCTCGCCTGGTGACCATGAACCCAAGGAACTTCCCTCCAATAACCCCAGAGCACATTTCTTTGGGTTGAAGATCATTTGGTTCCTACTAATGATGGACAAGGTCTCTTTGAGGTTCTATATAAGGTCTTACTAGTGAGGCTCTCAAAATGGATTTCACAACCCTTTAATAGGTAGCGCCTAGATTTTCTAGTCCAAAAGTTATAACTTTGTAATAGAATGTATATTTTTCAATAATGAATAAGGTCTTTTAATCATCGTAAGGGGACATTTTGATCTTGTTTTACCCGAAATGGGTATCCATGAACAAGAGGAGCCCATGGCCTACTGTGGAATCTACCAAGGTTTAAATCTGAGGCAGGGGTAGAATTCTTTATGGCACGCCTTGTTGAGATCATTGAAGTCAATACACATCCTCTATTTTTTATTATCTTTAGGAATAAGGACAACATTTGAAAGCCTTTTTGGATACTTGACTTCTCTATTGAATTAGGTCGATAAGAACTTGTCGACCTCTTTCACAGTAGCATTGTTCCTTTCTAGGCAAAAGAGCCTTTTCTTTTAGTAAACTAGCTTGTGATTTTGATCCATGTTGAGGTAATGGACCATGAACTTAGGATCCACTCCGATCATATCTTAGTGGATCCAAGTGAACACATATTTGTTTTCCCTTAGGAAATAAATGAGATCTTTTCTGAAGGAGGAGCTCAGGCCAGCCCAATCTGAACTTCTTTTATGGGGTCCTCTGCGATAATGCATACAGTCAGCAGAGCCTCAAGTGACTCACATCTTTGCTCTTTTTATATATTTCATGGATTAAAATTATCTACGTTCAAGAAATTTATGCATAGGCTCTTTAGAGGGAGCTCAGACATCGGTGGTGGAGGAGGAAAACCTAGGATGGGCTTGCTTGGCACTTGTGTAAACTTTTCAAAACCTCAAACTGGCTTTAAGAGGACTCGAGGTACCTCTTCTTCTATCTTATGAAAGTGTTATAACAATCAATTTCCTTTTTTTAGTCCCCATACACTACTCCCACACCACTGGGGGTCAAGAACCTCATTACCAGTATTCGTATTAAAATAATAGCATCTAAATCATTGAGCGATGGTCTACCCTGGATCACATTATAAAATGAGGGGAGAGCCACCACGAAGAACAAATTACAGATGGTTTCCCAATAATCTTTGAATCTAAGGGTGAGTTGGAGTGTTACGTATCCGAAGGAATAGGTTAACAATTCATTGAATCCGATGAGAGGAGTGGTGACAGGCTGCATATGCTTCGCGACAAGGCCCATAGCCTTAAAATTGTTTAAGAACATGATATTAATAGAGCCCCTAGTGTCAATTATAACCCTATTCATATTAGTATCCCCTATGATTACATTGATGACGAAGGGGTTTTCATAAGGTAAACAGACCCTTCTGAGCTCAGTTTTGAGAAACATCATCACAGGAACCCCCTTGGAAGCTTGATGTTTGAGAAAAAAATAGTTGACATGCACCCTTCATGTTGGATGCTTTTGAGGTGGGCTTTTCTTGTTATGGATGATATTCCAACACCAATAAAACCTTCAAAAATGGTTTGTATGTCAATTAGGGTGACATATTCCCTATTATTACGGCGATGATCTTTGTCGACATCTTTGGCCATAAATTCTGTGAGGTAACCCCTCCTGATTACCCCTTCAATTGTTTATTTCAGTCTGAAGCAATCGTTGGTGTTATGACTATGGCATTTATGAAATTAATAGTACTTTGATTTATCTCTTTTGTCATTTGGGGTCCTCATGGGCATTGGTGGATGTAAGAGATCGTGATTTCCTCCTATTGTAAAGACCTATTCCAGGGTAGTTGTGAGAGGGTGAAATGTTTGGCCGTTGGAGGCCTATTCTTGTTACTTCTGCCTTTCTTCTTCTTGGTTTATATGGCCTCATAGGATTCCCTAAGACTTGAGAATAAATATTTCTTCTTTCCCTTCTTAAGGGTGACCAGAGAATGTCTTTCAGGGATTGCATCCTCAACATTTATATACCTTTGATCCATTTTGAGCATCTTAGTCGTGGACTTTGAGGGCTTCCTGCTCAAAAAAATTCAACAGATCTTCTGAGGCGAGGCTTGAGATAAAGGCTACCACACAAATGATTTCATTATACCTAGAGGTCTTTACGGTTGAATATATTGGCATATTCTCTAAAAGACTCACCTGTAATATACCTGAAGTTGTGAAGAGAAGTAATGAGCATACTCATCTTTTTCACCCCAAACAAAGGCTGATAACGAACCTTTCCAGATTAGTAAAGCTTGTAATGGGACCTGGATTAATCTTTGCAAACCAGTGCCTAAAAATTATCTTTAAGTTAGTAGGATTTTTTTTATAGGAAATGGTCAGTGGTATCCTGAAGGAGCATGAGGGATTTGTAGGTCTCCAAGTGAACAATGGGACCCATAGATCCATCGAATAGTTCAATAGTATGCATCTTCCACTTCAGGGGAAGAGCATAATGTTTAATGTCATTGGAGAATAGAGAGAGTGTAATTTTGAGATCCAACTCAATGGTGTTGGGCATTTTCATCTTATACTGGTTGAGTAAGTTATCTAACCAGTCTTTCATCTTCTTGATATCATTATTACTAGACTTCTCCACTCTAGAAACACATTAAGATTGATCTTCGGGGATTGATATTCTATCCTTGACAAAAACACGGGTTGTTGATCATTAGGGGGCCTAGGCACACCTTATGATCATTATCCACCTCCAACTAGGGCTTATGGTTCTCTCCAGTACTACTATGCTCTAGTACAATTGGTTCCTCTACCATTGGGTAAAGGAAGCCTATTGAGAATGGTAGATAGAATTTATTAAATATCTTTTTATCGAGCTCTCATTTCTTTAGAAAAATAGTCAAAGACGACATTGTTTGGAATCTTTATAAGAGTATAGTATTTTGTGAAAGAAATGGAACTTATCGTTCCCACAAATGGCGCCAAACTGATGGGTGTTAAAATCATATGTGACCACATACTTAAAGGTGCTCCCTACTGGACCTTGGCATTTAAAGGAGGAGAAGTGTGAAAGTGTAAAACAAGTGTTTAAAATGGTTTGGACCTCAACTAAGGGTCATATATCCATTGTCAAATGGTTTTATACTGTTTATTAGATCATGAAATAGTTAACACAATCTAGGATATCTCTTTAGCTTCGATCAAGTCCAAAGTATCTTAGGAAGTAACTGATGGACTTTTTTAAGGATTATTGAGTATTAATTTAGGGATTAATAAGGTATACAAGGTATATAACAACTGGAAATGACCCAAGTTATCAACATATTCTCATAATAGTGGTTTGAGAAAGTATAGAACAGAGAGTAAACACTTATCAATGATGAAATCATAGTTCTCTAGATCTATGATTACTTAAACTTGTCTTCAACCTTCAACTAGCCTTGTGTTTATATGCAAACTCTATAGGAGAGAATGAGTGGATTATCACAGCATAGTTGTGGTCTTTTAAGGTCTGTCGATGTCAGCAAGCTGGTATTATATTGGCCAAATATTTTATCGATGGGTAAGGTAGTTTCTGAGTTTATTAAGTGAGCTTGAGTGGTGGCAATAGGTGATACAGTGTTTTTCTTTTTACTTACCCATCAAAATGGTTGTAGTAGTTTTTTCATAGGATTCGGATCTTGGGAATGGTCCTAGGATTTCCATAGGTTGATCAAAGGTGTTTTATAATGATACATCTCAATGTTCATGGTTAACTAGCCTGAGAAGGTCACTTCTACTCAAATTGAGGTATGTCATGGGCATCAATCATGGTGAAACTCTAGTGTTGTGGTCTTTGAACGTAGTTGAAGAGACATTTTGGAATGACTGATAATTCTAGGAGTAAGAAGTGGTAGTTGGGTTCCTCTATAGTGTTGTGGACTTATATTGAGGACAATGAAGTTCTTGGGGGGTAAACAATGGTATGTCTAAGGTCACGGGTTATCTTTGAGACCTCTATTCCTGCCTAAGGGTAATTAAGGGGTCTGAGAGCGTGTTAAATACTAAGGGTTAAACAGGGTATCATCAATTGTTGATCTATATTGAAAAGAATTTGACTCAAAACTTTCCATAGTTTGAAATCCATGTTTTTTAAAAATTGATTAACAAAATTAATATCCTTATTTTGAACCACATCACTTAATTCATTCTCCAAAATATCACAATTTTCATCGTTTTTAAATCTTTCATAAAAACACCATTTTCTTAATAACTCACCAAACATTCTCTCTTGGAAAAACTCACATAATGATCATCCTCATACAATTGACGATTGCTAATCAGATTAGCGTTAAGTCCTTCAATATATAGAACATTGTGAAGTGTGACCTTATTCAAAATGCTTATCCTTCCTTTCCCACTCACTCTCGACTTCTTTCCATTTCCAAAAGTAACCAAACCACAATTAAAAATCTCAAAAGAAGTAAACCAATATTTTTCTCCCAGCATGTGATGTGCAAGCACTATCAACATACCAATTACCTAAATTTTAAGAAATTTACAAATTTGAAGTTTCAAAATTTCAAAAGCAATACGATACATATGACTCTTTTTTCCAACCCATTTTGGATTCACATGATTTCTTTTCTCAAATCACTAACTTCCTTTTGAAGTTTCTTCAACTTATTTTCAAGCTTCTTGTTCACTCCTCGAAAGTCATTTCTTCTTGAAAATTTAGGATATGAATGTTTCTCATCCCTTTAAAATTTGTGCTAGCATATCTCAAGTGTCCTCTCATAAAGAAATAAGAAAACTTATAGGTTTGAAATGGTTTAGGAGAAAAGTTTATATTCTTTTTTGTAAATCCTTGATCTTTTTGGTTTTGAAAAACTCTTTCCCTTTTGAAATAGTCTGGATGATGCTTAAAGTGAGGATTTTTCTATTGAAAATTTCTCTTTTATTTTCTCGCTTTTAAGGCTTTTGAACAAATTTAGGTTGATTAACATTTGAATTCATCACAATTTTATCAACCTTAAAATTCATGCTCTTACCATAAAAACCTTCTCCTCAAGCTCTTTTCCTTTAGAAACCACTTTTTCATTTTTAAGTTGAGTATAAGCCTTTTGATCATCATCTTTAATTTCACACAGAAAAGTCACAGAAAAGTTAGTAAGAGGATTAAAATAGTTAAACCCAATAGCTTCAATACCATTTGGAATCATGTACTTTTCGAAAAGCATTTTGTTCATTTTTATGATCGTTCCCTCAAAGAAAATTTCACCATTAAAGCATCAGACAGATCATTTTTTAAATATTTAACCTCTTATTTGATATTTTTCTTCCTTACGTTTAAACATTTTACACTCTTTTTCAAGATTACATTACATTTCAAGGATTTCCTCTTTCCGACTTTCAAAATACGCATTTCGATCATTAACACGCCCTAATCACTCTTGAGTTCAAAAATTATAACCTCTTTTTCATTAACTAAATCACCTTCCACTTCAAACATTTTGATTTTGTTTCGAATTTTGATGTTAGACTTTTTCCACTTAAGCCACTCATGAAACAATTTGTTATACGCAAAATTGTTCACTCATTTTCTCATCATCACTCACATTATTCTCATTGTGTGCAATATCAAAGCTAGACTTACTAAATCTAACTGATATATTTTTAGCAGATGAATGAAAATTATGTAGACTCGCACCAAAAGAATAATATTCTAAAATATCCATGGACAAGAACAAAGTAAATAAATAAATAAACACAAACAAGGATCAAACTCAAGTTGTAAAGCCTAAATGAGAAACTTACCTCTGATACCAATTGGTAATGCAAGAGTGTGTTCACTCTAGATAACCAAGAGGGGGTTAATAGGTTATTACAAAAATTGTAACTAGTTTTAATTTTTCAATTCACAAAACCCATATCTAAATCAATTTTTTAAATCTCAAGTTGATTTAGTGAAATTATAATCAAACTAACAAAATCAATCAAACACACACATCAAACAACCACTGCCAAAACGCGAAGCCCTCCAAAACCACAACATCGGGCTTGTCAAATCGCGAATCTTTTCAACACCCAATTCACGAAGTTTCTTAACACCTGCAAATCGTGACCCAAATCGTGAAACTTCATCCCGAACTAGGGTTCAACCTAGGGTTTTGAAGAACTAGGAACGTCTGTGTGTGTGTGTGTGTGTGTGTGTGTGTGTGTGTATTATGGAATTGTTTCTGGTGGTTATGATGGTATAGTTGTGTGGGTGATTAAAGACACTCTTCCAACGTCCATATAAAGAGGTATTTTCTTACATTTAAGGTTATGTACTAGTGATGACCAAGTCAGAATCTTGTTGTTTTGTTCGTATGTTTAATATATACTTTAGGACCAGATGTGAGTGTTTAAAGATACCCTTTGAACTTCCAATTAGGGCTGGCCACAGCATCAACGAAGCTTTCTAGAAATACAGATTCACATTACACAAATTCCATCACACGTTTCTTACACAAAAGGTTCGGTCTTCTGGTTTGTTATTAGTTCGTGGTGAGGCTATAGGGTAAATCTTTTTATTTGTAGAGAGATGATATATTTGCGTATGTTTTCATGTTGATTCAATAAATAGGATTGTATATATATATATATATATATACTAGTTTTGCAATTAATAATTTTACGGAGATCTGATGTTATCAGAATGGGTACGTTCGAGTGTATATGTATAAGTACAAGTCAAAATCCCCCCCAATGGGCTCATAAGGATAAGACTGTCCTCGACGCGGAACCTCTCGTGATAACAAGTAGCCTAGGTATGTTCACATATAAGAATTCACATAACATATATATATATATATATATATATATATATATATATATATATATATATATATATATATATACTAGGGTATGCCCGTGCCTGAAGGCACGATGACATTTTCCCAAGTATGAATCTTGTGTCAAATTATAAAAGTTTAGTATATGAATACACAACAGACCACTATTGGCAATTATAATTTATTGCATCACTAACGACCTAATTAAATATACATATTAAATTAACCACTACTAACCTCAACTCACCTTAATTATGTGATCCAGATCCAAGAATTGAACCAAATGGAATTATAAACTCCAATTAACCATGAATATCCATGTAAAAAACACATTCATAAAACATACCATGAATTCATAATCTACTTGCATTTATATAATAAGGCAAATATGTGTTGTGAAAGAAAAATTCCCATGTGCGAATCGCACATTACGATATTGTTTAGGTGTAATGCTTTCAATTTTGAAAAAAATCAGGAATCAGTTTGCAAACTAAAGGGGTCATTTATATTATAGGAAAAAATAGTTCAAGCATAATAATTATCTTCCAATAACTCTAAAACCCAATAATAAGAAACATGTATTTACTCACATAATCTAGTTATTCAAGCCATAGCAAACTTAAAAGGAACCCGCAAGGAAAATATAAACAAAATAATTTACTACAACTTAGCAAAGAGATGAACGATTTCTAATTCGACTAATATATCTGGCATTACATAGAATATTAAGGATGGTTTAAATATTAGAACATTAAAAATCTTATATAAATTCTAACAATTCAAAAAATAATTACTCACGCTTTAAAATAGTTAAATGTTTTCTTCAAAACCTTTTTTGAGTTGTTGCATCTAATAAATGGGATCAAAGATGTCAAAAGGCCGGATCTGAAGAAACATGTCAGTGTATACTCCGAGAACCTTTTATTGAGATGTATACATGTGAAAGATGAATCTAAGCATTAGAGATCTGGTTTAGAAAAACAAAAAAATGTATGATCTAGAAACAAAATATTCGTGATCCCCAAAATAGGATTTGTGCGAGAGAAAATACCTTTCGTCCTTATTATTTCGAAGGAAGTTGGAAAGTAACTTTCGTCCTTATTAGTTCAAAACATTCATCTGATGATGAGGTTAAGCAACTTGAATTGTCTGAACTTGAAGAAGGTGATTATGGATAACCAAGATCATTCAATTCCAAGAAGTCACTCCTAATATATAATCAACTTCCAGCAAATTTTCTGCAGGATAGCTTCAAATCTCTCAGCCACAGGTGATTAGTAAACCTACCTTGCTTTTCATTAAACCATGAGATCAAATTTATGTTCACAACATCAGCCTATAGTAGAACAGCAGCATATGTATAGGGCATATATATGGATAATATATAGTAGAACTGTAGTCTACAAATCAAACCCCGATGATGAGCAAAATAAGAGGAATATTTGTAATTGCTCATGTACCCCATACCATACCAAGATATGAGAAAATTCAGAATTTAATGTTATGAATTTGCCCCTCGAACCTCATGAGAACCCAAAACTGAATTAAAATCACTCAATACTGCCCAGTGATGCTGAATATTATGACAAATGTTTAGTAATTCTGCCCTGATATAAAGTTTTAGTATAAAGAATAGTTAAAAAAATAATCCTCAACATTGACAGTAGTTTGGACTGAAATGTGTTGACTGAAATTTCTAATACCAGTGACAATATTAAGACCATCAATATCCAGAAACAAAGAGTCCTAAAATCTAACCTCTACTGTAAAAAAGAACACATTGGTTCAGCTATGCAGACTATAGATGATTTTTTGCTTATTACACATACTCCTTACAGTATTTTAGGTGGGTATATTAGAGCACTGAATAAGGATACAATTGGTGCCCAATATATACTCAAACACAAAACACGTATAAACGAATACCAAAGAGAATAAGCAAAGTACCAACAAACTTGAATAAATATTACTGTAGAGGGGGCCTGAAGGTTACGCCTCCATCTTATCTAAACTACCCTCTTACAATTACTAACCTTCAATGAATGTCTTATACAAAGTTTTCAATTGAAAGAACATATGTGCAACTCCAACTACTGAGCATGAACCAAAAGAAAGAAAGTCATTAAATTTAAAATCTAAAACCTGAAATCTACAAATTAGTATATTCTCATAAATGGACTTCCTCTTATTGAGGAAATCATAACGGTCCTTGGTCACATCTTACGCGACATGATTTCTACTTTCTCCCGGGACCTTTTAGCTAATCCCAAATGTTCACTGCTTGTAGCTAGACTTCCTCTTGTTGAGGAAATCAGAAAGGTCCTTGGTCACATCTTACGCGACATGATTTCTACTTTCTCCCAGGACCTTTTAGCTAATCCCAAATGTTCACTGCTAGTAGCTAGAGACCCAGCGGAAAGGAATGATTTAGTCATAACAGTTCATGGTGATGTTATTTCTGACAGTTCATGGTGATGTTATTTCATGGTGCTCTCAGACATTTGTACTGCATACTTGGCCAGGCATCCTGATGCATTCTGGGTTGATTTTGGAGACTTCCAATTTAAGCGCATCGAACCCAAAGTTGTATGCTTTGTGTTGGGGGTTGCTACAACTTTGTTGGGATCGGAAGAGTTTACCAAAGAGGAGTTTGCAGCATCAATGATGGATTCAATATATCATCGTACTGAAGATATAAAGCTCATAGTGCAGCACTCACTGTCAATTCCGGTGAACTTTGCATGCATAGTGGATTTGGACAGTCGTGGCTTCAATGTTAAGGCTGGATGTCAAAGGCGTACTCTCAAGCTTCGAATTCCTTTTCCTCAACGTGCAGTAGATAGAAAGGATGTAAACATTCTCATTGTTGAAATGCTTCAAGCTGTGCAGGCTTCAGTAAACAGAGGTGGTTTGATTAATCCTCATTTGCACACCATCCTGTACTACATCATATTGGCGAATGGTTACTGGCTGAATATATCATACCATAGCATTGAAATCAGTTAGCCTAATTTTAATGCCGAGGCCTAATACAAAAAAAGGACTTCCGAAAAATAACATGTAATGTATATGCAATGGAATTTCTTACATCGAGTATGGTCTCTTTTATGGCGAGAAGCACCGTACAGGTCCTTTTCAAGAAAAACCAATAAAAAATCAAAATCAAGGTCATAAACCAAACATAAGAATACACATAAACAGTAAGAATATCAAATCCCTACAAAAGAGAATAATACAAAGGATCTTTGTCCCTAAAATATCATAGTGAGAAAAAAAAAAGTAGTCCTAATTGGATGAGATGACCTTGAGCAGACCTAATTGGATGGATAAAAATACATTTTATTGCTTTGCATACAACTGAGGTCAAACGATAATTCAACCGAATGTATCAATCATGAGTAACTGCGCAAATTCAAAACCAATAATTAAATGATTATACAGAGGATCATATTGTAGACAATACCTGCTTAAAATCTAGTATTAGTATGAAGTCTATCCCGGGCTTGTGTTAACGCTCTATAATAAAGATAAGCTAAGCCATTGTTTTCCAAAAACAACAAACTTAGGATCATATTGTAGACAAAAAGAAGTTTACATTGTTGGTAAAAAATAAAATCGCCCAGAATGCATTTCCAATGATGTGCACGATGATCTGAAACTGAAATTAGTAATCATCAATAACAAAAGTTGAAAATACCGAATGAAAGAGAGGAGAAAAAACAAAGCGTGCTTACCATGTTGTCGCAACCCATCTTGATTAAGGATCACCTCCCAAGCCTACATCATTAATACAACAAAGCAATGACTTTGTATTGGTGCCTTGAGTTGTAGCTTCAAACTTAATTGTGACTTAGACTTGACACTAACAATGTAGACAAATGATTTCAATTTCTCTAGCACTAATATAAAATCAACTAAAGTCATGAAAAAGGCTAACGGAATGAAATGAAAGAATAAATAAAATGCAAAAGAATAATATCCCCAATAAAAAAAAAAGTAAAAACTAAAATTGGACAAATCCTCATCAACGTTATCCTGTGAATTGAACGAATTAATCTAATAAAATGAGGTCCACGAAATCAAAAAAATCAAGCCTTGTATCATAACAACATCATGTATATTACAAAAACCACCAAAAATAAAGTATTATACACAGAAAAAATAAAAAAAAATAGAGAGCAAAAACTGAGTAAAGAGTATACCTCATATATCAGCACATGAAGATCTTAGCATCATATGCATCACATAATTTCAGCAAGCAAATAGAATGCGTCTGTATTACAAATGTCAAATGAACCCAAACAAAATAGTTTTGAAAACCTAAGTTTTTCTTTTCTTTAGATCTAATGGTTAGGGGGTTCACAAAATGAGAACCTAATATTTAATCACCAACAAAATGAACCAAATCTATGGTGAACCAAAGTTGTACCCGGTGCTCTGGAAATCGAATAAGCAATAAAAATGGAACCATACCCGGTGGGATTGTTTGCAGCAAAGAGGACGGGTGCTTTTGGGGATTTGTGAGTGAGTGAGTGGGATTGTGAGAGAGAGTAGGTGGGATTGTGAAAGAGGAAATCTGCTTCTCGAGCCATGTGAGGTCAGATTTTCTCGAGCCACGTGAGAGAAAGGGGAAATAATCTCAGCCCTCCATTTCTAGCATAAGTGGTTTCAATCTCAACCACAAATTGTCTTTTCATCTTATGGAACAGTAAAAAGACCCTTACTCCTTATTATATATATATATATATATATATATATATATATATATCGCACCAGTATATGTGTACACTCAACCTATAACATATGTCGCATACGTAATATATACAACTTACGAATACCAAGTGCATATTTAATTTCGATTATACTTCTCATCATATATTACCGAGTATCCCCCCACTAATCGAGGTATACCATTTATTCTTTAAAGTATTTCAGTAGATAATTCACTCATATCCTACTGGTCTAGGTCATATGTTTGCTCTATTCCCCATGAATCATCCCTATTCCCTGAATTCATTATATTACGAATTATATCGAGTTCATATTAAATCTTCATTCATATCGCTTATGGCTAATTCCCAATCCTACCATAAGCCTACTGGTAACTCAAAATGTTCCTCATAATGATGTAAAGATATTCCAAAAGTTTCCCCATTCATCAAATTTTAAGTTCTAGACTAAAAGTGGGAAAATTGTCAATTTCAGGGAAATCGATTCGGCCTTATTCTGAATCGATTCGCTAACCAAATTGACTCAGCTAAGGGGCGAATCAATTCGCTATAGTAGGTCTCATTTTATGCATTGTTCCAAGTACGGCTTCTATAAATTTTAACCCTACAAACCACCATAATTCAATCCCAAACTCCAACCAAGTGTTCCAAACATCTTAGTAACATATTTCAACGATTCCTAATGTACTAAAATCATAAAATCACCAAGGATCACCTTTGATTCAAATTAATCCACCATTAAATCTCAAAAACCATTGGTTATCATTTTTGTTCAAGAACATCATCAAGAATCTCAGATTTCTTCCAATTTTTACGAATCAATTCTTTAATTTCATTTTATATACATGAATTAGACATATCCATCAAGTTTTCTACCTAAGAACATGAGTTTAGTCTTCCAATTCAAGCCAACATTTATATTTTTACGGGATTATTCATCCTATACTAACATGGATGTTATATATGCTCAAAAAGTAGCAATATAAATAATTGCCTGATATGGAAGGTCTAATTTATGCCAAAAGGATGTCGGTATTGTCTTTTTTTCCTCCCAGTCTACGCTCCGGTGGTGGTACAAGATTGTGTGGGAATACCCTGGGAATTCCTCTCCTCCATCCTCTAATAACCCCTCTGTGATTTTCTAACTTCTAACCCTAACTCCGTTACCCTACCAGGTGATAAAAGTCTTGCAAACTCGTAGGTATCTTTTTCCCAAAATTTTAAAAGACTAAAATGCCCCTCCATGGTGTCGGTTTGGCCTAACAATGCCCGGAGATCCAAACTAAACCCCCCGGTACACTTTTCTAACTATTCCGACTCTTCCAGATACACTGGCATACTCAAAATAATTATTTGAATTATCTACAATGAAATTATATTTTATTTCAAATTAAGTCCCGACATTACTGACACGCGCATGCCGACTAAATTTACCATAGCTGTCGTATTTCTTACTCACAACAAATCATAATACTTTCTTTTTAATTTATTAATCATTCACTAAGTAATATTCCATATAAATAAATATTAACCCTTGTCTCACTAATTAATATTTATTTTAATCTGGATTAATTTTCTATTTTAATTTAATTAATCCCAATATAAAAATCATTAAATTACGGGGTGTTACAATTCTCTAGTTGAGTGAGAGTGTCTTTATCCTTTACTGATGGAAATTGTGATCTGAAGACATGAAGACACCTCAAGAAGGTTTTTGAAGCCACCCATTGCTGAAAATGAAAGTATATCCTTTACGAAGTTTGATTTAATTTTGACTATTGAACCCACTCACATGGTTTCCAAATTGAGAGTTTTTTTTTAAAGAATCTTTTTGAAAAATATTTCTCCAACTGGTGTATTTGTTTTGATAATAAGGATTAAGGCTCAAATTTTTTTCGAGGATTTTTAACTGGTGTTGTTCGCACGGCTAAAAAAATGTAAATGCTCACAGAGTGTCATTAATACGACAACATAAGATGCATGTTCACACGATCTTGGCTAAGATTCCACAATGGTTCAACTCATGAGTATGTAAAAAGTGCACAGTGCACACGACGGTTATAAACAACCTTATTTCCCTCTATTTGTATACAAAACTTTCTATTATTTCAAAATATCTTATCTGAGGAGATTTTTGAGTTTGTGAGGTTTTATTTCTCTCTCAGCCAAATTTCAAAATTCATTTGAGAGTTTGAAAGTTTTTTAGATCAAGAATGAGATCTACATTTGAGTGTTATTTGTGAGTGATTTGAATACACACGTTATCCAAATTTATATCTACTTCTAATGACACACACGATATATACTCTGAGATTGAAAATGGAGGTGTTTAAACTATGAAGAAGTTGATAATGTTGTAGATCTACAATGAAGAATGGACTTCTGTGTTCAAGGGATGGACTTTTTCTTGGATTTTTTATTGGAATGAGGGAGAGTTAGGATATTCATCGATAAATTCTTGTAAGTGAACTTGATTTATTTATCTTCTTCTATCATGTAAAGGAACTTTTCAAATTCAATGAGATGCCAGGTCACACTGAAGTTTTTTACTCATAGGTTGGGGTTTTTCCTCGTATACCCTGAACTAAGGGATTGAGCACCACTTATGTGAATGAGGGTGCGACCGATCATTTGGGTGCGTTAGGTGTTTGCATAGCCCAAAAGCTTATAACTATGTTAGCCTCCAAATTGTGTTAATTGTGAATGTATGGTTCAAGAGTGATTTTAAACCAAATGTCCTTACTTAGTACGTGATGTACCAGGACTTTATAGAAGAGTATGCCCGCATCGCAGGTCTCCACCTAGGGATGATATATACGTATATATTATAAGAGTGATGTGTATATATATATATATATATATATATTCTACCATGGGTGTTTTTAGTAGATATTAAAGATAGTGACATCTAAATTGATCTCAGTATGTGTGAACTTGATAATTAATTGGCGACTCTTAATAAATAAAAGGGGATTTGAAATTTAGTAACATATTGTATGGTTAATACAGGTGGGCACAGTGAATTAGTTGAAAAAAGGCTTAAGTCAAACTAGTTAGGCGTGGTAGAGTAACTAGGTGGGTTTAGAAGAGTATGTTAGGCATGCACAATAGTTGAGAGGTGAGGATCTCAAGTGAGAGAACGTGAAGCTAACATGTATATAATATGTACTCTTTAATTCATTTAAAATACTTGCTACCATATTTTCGAACTGTTTTACTCGGTCTCTGACCCGTTTAAAATCCATTTTTGTAAAAACATTTTAGGTGCCTACCCATAGGGAAGCCAGGCTTAAGAGTTCCTTGATTTGACATGTTGTAGATATTGCGTAAGTTGAAAGACATTGGTAGTAGACTCCTCCACATATATTCATTCATATTCAGTTATTTATCTATCTTAGTCGGGCATGTCGCCCATCTCTTGTTGGTGGTTATTTCCAGAGACATTATATCTCCATTTTATTTCTCGTGTTGGATTTGTTTTATATTATTGATGACTGTACTTGATTTTTGTATGGAGTTTTATCCCAAGCCCATTTATGCATCTCGTTGATTTATCAATATTAATATGTTCAGTTGGAATGGTGAATGTGAATTATTTAGTTTATATTAATTACATATTAATAACGAGAATTAAAATTTTGACACCGGCCCATTAGGGTATTAGTCAAATAATTTAGTTCTCGACAGTGATGTTGAGAATGAGACCATTAATGATTACTGTTTAATTTAATAATGGACTGATCGCCTAGGATTAGAATAGGCAGAGTGTCATATGAATCAAAGTTTTGAGCTCGACGTATTGCATGGATTAATATTTTGACACGGGAGACAGTCAATTTATATATATTACAAATGTTTACATTTGAATTTTCCCTTTGGCTATTTCGTGGGAAAAAAAATAAAAACTAAAAATAAACTTGATTAAAACAAGAAAGACTCCATTTACATTATACTCCACTGTAAGCTTTTTGATCATGTAGCAATGTGAGGAATCCTTTAAAATCTCAAACAATAAGAAACAGTTACACAAGATATGCAAATGAAGGTATCCCCCTAATTGTGAATCCTTCCAAAACTAATGATATCAACAAATATGAATGATGATATAAAGATAAATGAATCATATCTCCCCTCAATCAAACATATATACAATCAAAAAACCAACAACAAAGTCCCCTTAAGGATCATAAACAAAGAATATATTAAACAAGCATATAACAATATCAAATCTCATCTAAACAAGCATATCTCCCTCCGTCAAAAAGCATGAATGAATACAATCAAAATCATCATCTCCCCATTTTTTTTAAAATAACACATAACCCCCTTACCTCCAAGCACAAGAAATAAATCATCAAATATCATCACCCCTTTATTATCACGGAATAAGACAAAGTATAGTATATATCAAATGAGCATAATAGAGATATAAATAAGGATAAAACAAGTGTAGCATGAGATATCTGACAAGTGACCAAGAATGAATCTGAGAAGTAACATAAGGGAACCAAAAAAAAAAATCTTGAAAATAAAGGACCCTGCACACGGGCATAATTTGTGTCGTGCGAATGGTTTGAATAGAAAACCTTTCTTTAATCCTAAAATTCATATTTTCTCAACTACAGCACTTATGAAACAAGTCCGTTTCCAACCTTATCACTATTTTGAACGAGTATTCTTCCTTAATCTCAAACTTCCACAAAACTCCCTCCCATCACAAACCACTCATACCAACCAAAATATGCACCCATCAACATGCGCAAACACTAAGCTCAATGAACGATATTTAGCTCAAATTAAAACATAATAACATATATAAAAACACTAGGTAAAATCTCAAAGCCAAAAAATCATGCAAATTATCACATAGTCTAGAATATAATATCACTATAAATTTGAAAATTCAAAATTGTTTACAAATGTTATGCAAATTAAACATTTTTAATTCACATTTGAAACATAACAAGAGTATGCTAAGAATATTATGACCTTGCATGTACATAGAGATGGAAAATCATAAAGTCATCAAGAAATTTCATTTTTTGACATATTTGTCAAACTTTTTATGGAAAACGCGGTAAGTTATAAAAAAAATTCTAAGATCAACTCCATCTACAAACTCCCTCGAGAAGTGTTAATCATAACTTTTTATGCAAACTAAAATAGCGATTTCATTTTGAAATGCTAAAGCCCTATCCTATTTTTAATGCCCGTTACGCTCTTGACTAGTGGTACTTTCCAAGACATTGACTTTTGCCATTGATTGATTTTTCACGCATCTAGTTGACACCTATCCAATGATACTAAATTCAAAATAGGTGTCATCACACAAATGGTATCCCTTGTCAATGATTTCAAAATGGTCCATGTTCAATTCTAACATATAAAATTCTCACATTTCTCACATATATACCATTGAGTGCTTACGAAACTCATGTAAAATTGATTTGCACTTTTAAAATTGCAAATGATTGTACAAAAGACAATATATCACACCATTTGTGAATTTCTGTGATGTAAAGTGAGTACAGGCTTTCAAGTCATCAAAGTCAAACTAAAGTCAATGTGTGTCATGATATTTTTGAAATCTTTACTTTGACAAAACAAATTCAACAATTACATCACTAACAAAACATTTAAGTAAAAAAACATCAAATTATGCAATCCTAAAGATTTTTTAACATGTTAAGTATGGGATTTATCCAAAAATACACAAAACTAGTGAAAAATATTTTTGGACTTTCTTATTGAATATTCATAAAAATATATGTACAAACTCAAATGTATAAATACATAAATATAGAGGCACTCAACACTCAAAAAGAATAATCTCACTCAAGATCAAACACCAATCTCAAAACATCATCAAAATATCATGGTAAACCAAAAGCATATGAAGAATGATTACCATGAAAAGCATAGGAGTATCATGAGTAGAAATTCTAAGCATGTAACATATTAATATAGATGAAAATAAATGATAAGAAGCACATATGTACGTTATAGTAACATGGATAGGAAACTTACCCTCAACTGCGGGTGGTGCCTGCTGGGGGACTGCATAGTGGACATTATAAATACGTCCATACTATAACTGTCTCTATTGAATTGGGGCTGCTGGCAAAGCTGGGACCTGCGCTGGTGCTGGTAGGGAGGCAGGAAAGAGGGGTCTCTGGGCTCCTGCACCCTTCTGTTGGGAAAACCTGCCCTTGTCAGGGCAATCTTGCTTCCTATGTCCAGTCTTGCCACAGGAGAAACACCTGCCACTGAAGTTACCTACCCTATGTCCCTGTTTGCCTCAGCCCTGATGGTCATTGCCATCCATCCACTGGCCCTAGTGGCGCTATAGATACTGCTGTTGGCCCTGATGGCCCTGCTGATAACAATGTTAGCCCTATTGGCCATGCTGACTAGACTCGCCCTGTTGACCCTGTTTATGACCCCCATATCTTTGTTTCGAGTCACCTGATTGAAACCGCTTAGAAGGGTCCCCCAGATGGGAACTCTACTCACCCTGGCGAACCTTCCCCTGAGCTGTCGGTGCCCCACTGGCACTACTACTTCCAGTCCTGCCCTGCTGGCTGGACTCCCCTCCTCGTTGGCTCCCCTGCTGATGGAAGTGATGGTCTTGGAAATGCAATAGAGCGGCGTTGAGTACATCAGTGAAAGTACCCAATGAAAGATTACCTATGAGGTGCTGGCGAATCCTCCAAGTCAATCCATTCATAAATAATTGATACTTCTTCTCTTCACTAGGTGCCTCATCTGTCACTATAGTAAGCAGCCTCGTAAATTCCTCCTCGTATTTCACCACGGTTATACCTTTCTTCTTGAGGTTCAATAGTCCCCGTCTCATCTCTGTCTACACGGCAGAAGGAAAGTAATTGCGGTCGAACCGCACGTAGAAGCTCTGAATCGGAATACTGTCCCTCTGCTCCAAGGTATTAGTGGACTCCCACCACTGCAATGTTACCCCGACTAGCTTAAACAAAGCTAGTAGTTGTTTCTGAATATCGGTACACTCGTACATGTGAAGATGTCTCTGGATATCGTTCTTCCATTGACTTACTATGACGATGTCAGAACTTCCCACAAACTCTGGGGGATGTGCCTTCTGAAAGGCATCCCTGACTCTCTCCCATGAAGTGGGAAGTTGTGCTGGGACTGGCGCTGCAGCCTGAACCTGAGGTGGGGCCTGCTGCACCACTGTCAAAGCTTCATTCCCCACCTGAGCAACTTTGGCCGTGACCTCATATGTATTCATCATTCCTTGAGCCTGAGCTGTTGGCTTCTTGGGCTGGGAATTTTCATTTCTCGGAGATCGTCTCAGAAGAGGCATCTGAAATGAGAACGGATTTTATTAGTCCACAATTTAATAAAAATCAACAAAGTTGAAGACGTATATAAATTCAGAATGCGATAATCCTAATAATAGGGCTCTATATCAAAGGACGCTAAGTTGGAAGCATAATAAGCCATACAGATCCTAAGGACACTAGAACCAAATATTCTGATACCACCTGTGACACCCTGCCTAATTAAATCCCGAGTGATCAGTCCTTTATTAAATTATATCAAAGTGTCCGGTTGGTTCATTCTTATCATCACTGTCGAAAAATAATTTACTTTAGTTTAAACACCCTAAAATAATTAAGCTAAGTGTCAAAACATTTATCCCAATTAATTATACTCCATTAAACCTTTAATAAAATTTTTGTTTATTAAAACTTAGTCCAATTACATTCCATCAAAATAAAATAAACACTGAACATGAACTAAATACTGATATAAATAAGACTGGATAAAAACATTCCAGTTCAAGTCTCAACCCAATATATCATAACACTGACTCCAACAGTAAAGAAATGCTAATAAGAAAAATATAAAATATCTTAAAAAGTTAATCTGTAAGCGGGTAACACATGCCCTAAATGAGATGTCTGAAATAGGAATAGAATGAAGAGATAGCAGCGTCTAGTCTCAATAACCTGCAGCTCCCACAATAACTGCAGCTCATCGAATGATCAGCGCGTCTAAGCCTGATGTTAACCCTGTCGCTGGTCACCTGATATAATATATATATATAGCAAAAGAGAGAAAAATATAAAGAAACGGGTCAGAGCTCGAGTTGTAAAAACATTTAATTTAGCAAGTTTTTAAAACTTTATTATCGCAATTATTATGTGCATATTACTTCCAAACTCTCACATGAGATCCTCACCCCTCCACTAATGTGCACACCTATAGTATGTCTACCCTAACCTAATCTTCTGTAGCACTCCCAACTAGGTCATAGCCATATACTACTAATTATAACTTGTAGGAGATACCCCTATCGCCCATACAATACGTTAATAAATACCTTACCCCAATTAACTGTATTTCATATTCACTATTCTAGTAGTAAATCTTTTATCCCCTTAGGTTACTTCGTTTACCAATATCAACATATCTTTATATATATATATATATATATATATATATATATATATATAAAGACTGGATATCAACATCATCCCTATACATAATATACAAATCCTGCGCCCCTTGGTTAGAACCACTTGGCGTAATGCATACTCTGCTATCGTGTCCCGGTGCCTCGTTCGTTGCACAAAGGACAACTGGTTCGACGTCTCTCACGAACCGTAAAACTTATACCACAAATATTGGAGGTGAGCATACTCACCAACCAAATGGGTCACGCACATACCGACACTCATATTCAGCCATCGAAACTATCCTACATCTCGAATAGCACGTATCCAAGTTTGTATGCTCTAGGTACAAGTCAAATATCCCCCCATTTAGGTCACCAAGGATAAGACTGGGCGCTACGCAAAACCTCCTCCCAATAGCAAGTAGCGTAGGTATGCGATACACACAATTATTATAAATATAATAATAATAATAATAATAATAATAATAATAATAATAATAATAATAATAATAATAATAATAATAATAATAATAATAATAATAATAATAATAATAATAATAATAATAATAATAATAGGCATTCCCCACTTCCTATTTAAAATTCAGGTTATGACCCAACCCATATATATATCTACACATAGTATACTTCTCGTTACTACCAACTATGAAATTAACTCGCTTATTTCCACTCTCGAAAGTTTTTAAGGTTATCTCTCCTAATAAATACCTAAGAATAGTCCTAGGAATGTTTTTCCAAAATTGTACATTAAGCTAATATCTGAAAAGAGGCAGTTTTCCTCATTAAATTAAATGTGTAACACAATTTAGGGAAAAATATAAAAATCTGGATTTTTCTGGGAACTGTCGTTCGAACCAGAAGGGAATTTGTTCGAACCAAAAGGGATTTCGTTCGAACGAGTTTAGCAGGTCGTTTGAACAACTCTGCATCTCGTTCGAACCATAAGGCATCTCATTTGAACGAGATGTCGCCTTCTCCATTCCCAGCACTGCTACGTTTTCCACCCTTTTCTCAATCCAAAACCTCAACAGATTTAGCCCAAACTCCCAGCAATCATTACCAATCATTACTATAACATGTATGGGTAGTAACTAACTATTTAGAATCATTAAATCATGAATAACTCTTGATAATTCCTGAAAATCCCCAATTTATGAACTAAACCCTAGTTTCTCAAATTTTTATACAAGATCATAAAATAAATTTTGTCCAGCCCCTTTATTCATCAATTTGGGATTTCTAACCTATCTACATAAGGGATTCATCCTAATTTGTTTTTCAGATTTCAATTCATACCCTTAAATATCCAATTTCATCAAGACTCATAAATCAAAGGTGAATATTACTTACCTACACCAATATAACATGTTTATTGCTATAAATTGCAAGTATTAAACACTTGTCTTAATTTCGACGGTCTAATCTGCTATTTATATGGGTATGGGTGCGTTCCTCGTCTCACGATCTACACTTTGGTATAGTTTTTGGTTTGTGTTCTTGAGTTAGGCACCAATAACACTAACAGTCTCCTCTACCTTCCTCTGTGCCTCTCTCTTTTCTCTCTCGTAGGTTTAGAACTGATAACCCTTATCTAACCCTAGTGTATCCATATTTTATTTCCCAATTTTTGTCCATATTATCACCCCAAAATTCTAAAGGACAAAAATATCCCTACGGGGTGCCGGTTAGGCCTAAAAACATCCCGGAGTCCAAATAATACCCCCGGTAGAGTTTTCTGACTATGTCGACCCTTTAGGACTCAATGGCACACTCAAAATTACTATACGAGTTATACAAAAATAATTTATCTTTTTATGCCATTCATTTAGTCCCGACACGTCTCACATGAACGTCCTGACTTAAAATACCGAACTATCGTATTTCGCACTCCGAAATTTTTTAAAGATTTTATAATTCAATATTACATATACCCATAGTAATAGTCAATGATTTTAATCAATAAGTATTAACCCTTGGCACGTTAGTTAATATTTATTTTAAATTCGGATTAATTAATAATTAAATTTCCCAACCATTTTAATTTAATTAATCCAATAATAATTATTAATCCAACTATTATTTAATATCATAAAAAATGTGGGGTATTACATACTTCCCCCTAATAATGGAATTTCGCCCCAACATTCGAAAAGTAAACCATACCTAGTAGGAATAAGTCTGGATATTTCTCGCGCATATCCTCCTCTCATTCCCATGTAGACTCCTCTACGTTATGATGCTCCCACTGAACCCTCACCAGTTGAACTACCTTTGACCTCAATTTCCTCTCGCTACGGTCTAGGATAGCCACATGCCTCTCCTCATATGAACTGTCGGGTTGTAAATCAATCTCCTCAATCTCAATGTGGGTGTGAGCCAACTCATCCCAAATAAACTGCCTCAATGATGAGATGTGTAACACATCGTGAATACGGTGTAGGTGCTCCGGCAACCCAAGCGTGTATGCCACCGGTCCGATCCTCTCGATAATAGGAAATGGTCCTATATATCTCAAAGCTAATTTCCCTTATTTCCCAAACCTCATCGCCTTTTTCATAGTAAACACTCGCAGTAATACCTGATCCCCCGTGTTAAACTCCCTGAAGAACTGCTTTGCATCGGCATAGATTTTCTGCCTTTCCTGGACTACCCGAATACGATTCCTGATCATCTCGATCCTAGCTGACATTTCCTGAATTACCTCTAGGCCAAATAACTTCTTGTCCCCCACCTCTAGCCAATAAGTAGGAGAACGACAAGGTCTGTCATATAATGCCTTAAATGGGACCATGTCGATCATAAACTGATAGGAGTTATTATAAGTGAACTCCATCAGTGGAGGATACGGCTCCCAACCCCCTCCAAAGTCAAGGACACACATTCAAAGAATATCCTCCAGCATCTGATTAGTACGCTCAGCCTGTCCATCTGTCTGTGGGTGATAATTCATACTCAACCACAGTTTAGTGCCCGTAGCCTCCGGAAAGCTCTCCCAAAAGCATGATACAAAAGTGTTATCTCTGTCAGACACCCCATGCAACCTTACTATCTCGATAATGAATATATGGGCATACTGTCACGTAGTGTAGTCCGTCCATACCGACAAAAATGAGATACCTTGGTCAACTGATCCACCACCACCCGTATAGAATCGTGACCTCAGTGTGAAGTAGGCATCCCAATGATGAAATCCATGGAAATGCTCTCCCATTTCCACGTAAGTATCTCTAGCAGTAGAAGTAACCCTGGCGGCCTCTGGTGGTCCACCTTTACCAGCTAACAGGTGGCACGCTTGGACACGAACTCCGCAATGTCCTTCTTCATCCCACTCCACCAGTACTTCCGCCTCATATCTTGGTACATTTATCCCCTCTAGGATGTACCGTAAATTTGGATTCGTGAGACTGTGTCATCACTGCATGACGTAAATCCTCTCATTTTGGGACCACTAATCTCCCATTAAATCGTAATACCCCATCTGAGCTCACTGAGTAGGACTATGCGCCCTCCGCTAGAAGCCATACAATCTGATCCTGACAAAATGAATCAGCGACCTGGGCCTGGATCACCCTCGTGACAATCTCTGGTGTGACAGTCATCAAAGATATAAAGGATCGGGCCACTGCATCCTGGTGTCCGAAATCTTTCCACTTTTCCTTCCATACTTTCTCTATTTCACCTACCGGCCTATGGCTTAATGCATCAACAACCACGTTAGCTTTATTCGGATGGTACTGTATCTCGCACTGGTAGTCTTTCACAAACTCCAACCACCTGCGCTGATGCATGTTCAAATCCCGCTGAGTGAATAAGTATTGCAGTGACTTGTGGTCTATGAATAGGCAAAATATCTCTCCCAATAAATAGTGTCTCCAAATACACAGGGCAAACACTACTGTTGTTAGCTCCAAGTCGTGGGTAAGGTAATTTCTCTCGTGAGGTTTAAGCTTGCGGGAGGCATAAACTATAGCATGTTCCTCCTGCTGAAGTACCCCACCAAGTCCTTGTAGGGCAGCATCAGTATACACCAGGTACACCAATCCTGGTCTGGGTAAAGCAAGAACTAGTGGTGAAGTCAACTCATCCTTCAGCTCATCAAAAGCCAATTGATAAGCGTCATCCCATACGTACAGTATCCCTTTGCGAGTCAGATTCGTCAAAGGACCCTCTATCTTCGAAAAGCCTCGAATGAATCGTCTATAGTACCCGGCTAACCCCAAGAATCTATGCACCTCTATCGGTGTCATGGGTTGTCCCCACTCCCTCACCGTCGACACTTTGCTCGGGTCCACTGATATCCCTAATTCTGACACAATGTGCCCCAAAAACTATACCTCCCGTAACTAGAATTCTCACTTTTCATATTTGGCATACAATTGATGCTCTCGTAGAGTCTGAAGAACTCATCTCAAGTGCTCGTCATGCTCCTCTTCAGTTTTTGAGTAAATCAATATGTCATCTATGAAGACGATGACAAACTGATCTAAAAACTCTCTGAACACCCGTTCATCAAGTCCATTAATATGGCTGGACCATTGTCATCCCAAATGGCATGACTCTGAACTAATAGGACCCATATCTTTCGACACATCCTGCTCCCTAATCCATAGCTGATGGTATCCCGACCTTAAATCTATCTTCGAAAAGAAAGCAGCTCCTCTCAACTGATCGAACAAATCATCGATTTGGGGCAACGGATACTTATTCCATATCGTGACTTTGTTCAACTTTCGGTAGTCCACACACAACCTTAACGAACCATCCATTTTCTTTGCAAACAAAATAGGATTACCCCAAGGTGAAGTACTCCTACGGATGAAGCCCTGTTCAAATAGCTGCTCAATCTGATTGCATAATTCCCTCATCTCTACTGGAGCCATACGGTATAGTGCACAGGCTATCGGTCAAGTTCCTAGCATCAAATCTATAACAAATTCTATCTCTTGACTAGGCGGTAGTCCCGGTATCTCCTAGAACACATCGAAAAACTCCCAAACAATAAGAATCTTATCAAGAGGAATCACCACCTCCTTAGAGGTCTCCTCATCTATGTAATACAGGTGGGTGGATGATCCTCCCTCAAGACGAGGCATCATCACCAGAAACATCTCTTAGACTGGTATCGTAAAGATAATAGTCCTACTATAACAGTCTATCATGGCTCTATAAGCTGCAAGCCAATCCATGCCAATGATGGCGTCATGGTCGTGCATATGTAGGACTAACATATCTGCAAGTAAAATCAAACTCCCAATCTCTATACCTACCCCCGACATATAAAGAAAATCAAAGACCCACTACCCAGCGGTAAGTCTACACTAGTCATTGTACTCTCTACTGTGGCTAATAACTCGGTGGCCCGTACAAAACCAGTAGCTATAAATTAGTGCGAAGCAACCATGTCAAATAAAATGCACCCCATATTACCATCGATAGGAAACTTACCCTCAACTGCGGGTGGTGCCTGCTGGGGCGTTGCCTGGTGGACATTATAAACACGTCCATAATATAAATGTCCCTACTGAATCGGGGGTGTTGTCAAAACTGGGACCTGCGCTAATGCTAGTAGGGCAGCAGGAAATAGGGGTCTCTGGGGATCCTGCTGGGCACCCTGCTACTGGGGAAACTTGCCCTTTTGGGGGCAATCCTGCTTCCTATGGCCAGTCTTGCTATAGGAGAAACACCTGCCACTGAATTTACCTCCCCTCTGTCCCTGTTGTCCTCGACGCTGCTGGCCATTACCACCCCTCCACTGGCCCTGGTGGCCCTGTAGATACCGTTGTTAGCCCTAATGGACCTGCTGCTGGCCTGGATGGCCCTGCTGATAACGATGTTATCCCTGTTGGCCATGCTAACAAAACTATACCTATTGGCCCTATCTATGACCCCCATATCCATGTCTCGAGTCACCAGATCAAAACCGCTTAGCATGGTCCCCATGATAGGAACTCTGCTCACCCTGACGGACCTGCCCCTGAGCTGTCGGTGCCCACTGGCACTACTACCTCTGGTCCGACCCTATTGGCTGGACTCCCCTGCTCATTTGCTACCCTGCTGATGGAAGCGATGGTCCTAACAATGAAATATTGTGGCATTGAGTACATCAGTGAAAGTACCCAATGATAGATTGCCTATGAGGTGCTGACAAATCCTCCAGGTCAATCCATCCATAAATAACAGAATCTTCTTCTCTTCAGTAGGTGCCTCATCTAGCACTATAGTAAGTAGCCTCATAAATTCCTCCTCGTATTCTGCCACGGTCATACTTTCCTGCTTGAGTTTCAATAGTCTCCGCCTCATCTATGTCTGCACGGCGGAACGAAAGTATTTGCGATCGAACCGCACCCAGAAGCTCGAAATCGGAATACTGTCCCTCTTCTCCAAGGTAGTAGTGGACTCCCACCACTACTAGCTTGAAGGAAGCAGGTAGTGCTTCTGAATATCGGTAGACTCATACATGCGAAGATGTCTCTAGATATATCTCTTCCATTGACTTGTTATGACGATGTCAGAACTGCCCGCGAACTCTAGAGAATGTGCCTTTTGAAAGGCATCCTTGACTATCTCCCATGTAGTGGGAAGTTGTGTTGGGACTGGAGATGCAGCCTGAACCCGAGGTGGGGCCTGGTGAACCACTGCCAAAGCTGTATTCACCACCTGATCAACTATGGCGGTGACCTCAGCTGCATTCATCATTCCTTGAGCCTGAGTTGTTGGCTGCTCGTGCTGGGCATTTCTATTTCTCGAAGTTCGTCTCGGAGGCATCTGAAACAAGAACGGATTTTATTAGTCCACAATTTAATAAAACTCAAGAAAGATGAAGATGTATATAAATTCAGAATGCAACAATCCTAATAATAGGGCTCTATATCAAAGGACGCTAAGTTGGAAGCATAATACGCCATACAGATCGTGAGGACACTAGAACTAGATGATCTCATACCGCCTGTGACACCCAGCCTAATTAAATTCTGGGTGATCAGTCCTTTATTAAATTATATCAAAGTGTCCGGTTCGTTCATTCTTAGCATCACGGTCGAAAAATAATTTACTTTATTTTAAACACCCTAAAATAAATAAGCTAAGTGTCATAACATTTATCCCAATTAATTATACTCCATTAAACCCTTAATAAAGTTTTCGTTTATTAAAACTTAGTCCAATTACATTCCATCAGAATATAATAAATACTGAACAGAAACTAAATACTAAAATAAATAAGACTTGATAAAAACATTTCAGTTCAAGTCTCAACCCAATGTATCATGATACTCAATCCAAGAGTAAAGAAATGCTAATAAGAAAAATATAAAATCTCTGAAATAGTTAATCTGGAAACGGGCGACACATGCCCTAAATGAAATGTCTGAACTAGGAATAGAATGAAGAGATAGCAGCGTCTAGTCTCAATAACCTGCAGCTTCCACAATAACTGCAGCTCGTCAAATGATCAGCGCGTCTAATCCCGGTGGTAACCCTGTGTCTGGGCACTTGGAATAATATATATATATAGTAAAAGACAGAAAAATATTAAGAAATGGGTCAGAGCCCGAGTTGTAAAAACATTTAATTTAGCAAGTATTTAAAACTGCATTATTGCAATTATTATGTGCATATTAGTTCTGAACTCTCACTTGAGATCTTCATCCATCCACTAATGTGCACACCTAACATATATCTACCCTAACCTAGTCTTCTGTAATATTCCCAACTAGGTCATAGCCATTATCTACTAATTATAACTTATAGGAGATACCCGTATTGCCCATACAATATGTTAATAAATAACTTACCCCAATTAACTGTATTTCATATTCACTATTCTAGTAGGGATGATGTGACAATATACATATATATATATATATATATATATATGTGTGTGTGTGTGTGTGTGTGTGTATTTGTGAATAATCCCAATGTGTGAAATTAGAAGATATGTAGATATTGGTAAATGAAGTAACTTAAGGATATATATATATATATATATATATATATATATATATATATATATATATATATATATATATATATATATATATATATATATATATATATATATATATATTTTCACATCATCCCTATACATATATATACAAATCCTGCGTCCTTTGGTTCAAACCACTTGGCGCAATGCATACTCTGCTATCGTGTCCCAGTGCCTCGCTCGTTACACAAAGGACAACTGGTTTAGCGTCTCTTACGTACCGTAAAACTTATAACACAAATATTGGAGGTGAGCATATTCACCGGCCAAATGGGTCACGCACATACTTACGCTCATATTCAGCCGTCGAAACTATCATACATCTCGAATAGCACGTATCCAAGTTTGTATGCTCTGGGTATAAGTCAAATATCCCCTCATTTAGGTCACCCGGGATAAGACTGTCCGCTGCGTGAAACCTCCTTCCGATAGCAAGCAGCGTAGGTATGCGATACACACAATTATTATAATAATAATAATAATAATAATAATAATAATAATAATAATAATAATAATAATAATAATAATAATAATAATAATAATAATAATAATAATAATAATAATAATAATAGGCATTCTTTACTTCCTATTTAAAATTCAGGTTATTACCCAACCCATATATATATATTTACACGTAATATAATTCTCGTTACTACCAATTATAAAATTAACTCGCTTATTTCCACTCTCGAAATTTTCTAAGGTTATCTCTCCTAATAAATCCCTAAGTATAGTCCTAGGAATGTTTTTCCAAAATTGTGCATTAAGCTAATATCTCAAAAGAGGCAATTTTCCTCATTAAACTAAATGTGTAACACAATTTGGGGAAAAATATAAAAATCTGGATTTTTCTGGGAACTGTTGTTCGAACCAGAAGGGAATTCGTTCGAACCAAAAGGGATTTCATTCGAACGAGTTTAGCAGGTTGTTTGAACGACTCTGCATCTCGTTCGAACCATAAGGCATCTCGTTTGAACGAGATGTCGTCTTCTCCATTCCCAGCACTGCTACGTTTTCCACCCTTTTCTCAATCGAAAACCTCAACAAATTTAGCCCAAACTCCCAGGAATCGTTACCAATCATTACTATAACATGTATGGGTAGTAACTAACTATTTAGAATCATTATATCATGAATAACTCTTGATAATTCCTGAAAAATCCCAATTTATGAACTAAACCCTAGTTTCTCAAATTTTTATACATCATAAAATAAATTTTGCCCAGCCCCTTTATTCATCAATTTGGGATTTCTAACCTATGTACATGAGGGAATCATCCTAATTTGTTTTTCAGATTTCAATTCATATCCTTAAATCTCCAATTTCATCACGACTCATAAAACAAAGGTGAATATTATTTACCTACACCAATATGAACATGTATATTGCTATAAATCCAAAGTATTAAAACATTTGGCTTAATTTTGATGGTTTGATCCGCTATTGATATGGGTATGGATGCGTTCCTCGTCTTGTGATCTACACTTTGGTATAGTTTTTGGTGTGTGTTCTTGAGTTAGGTACCAAGAACACCAATAGTCTCCTCTACCTTCCTCTATGCCTATCTCTTCTCTCTCTCGAAGGTTTAGAACTGATAACCCTTATATAACCCTTGTGCATCCATATTTTATTTCCCAATTTTCGTCCATATTATTACCCCAAATTTCCAAAGGACAAAAATACCCCTACGGGGTGCCGATTAGGCCTAAAAACATCCTGGAGTCCAAATAATATCCCCGGGTAGAGTTTTCTGACTATCTCGACCCTTTTGGACTCAATGGAGGACTCTAAATTACTATACGAGTTATACAAAACAATTTATCTTTTTATGTAGTTCATTTAGTCCCGACACGTCTCACACGCGTGCCCCGGCTTAAAATATCAAACTGTCGTATTTCGCACTCCGACAATTCCCTTTTCTCCTGCCAAGCATCCCTTGAAATGAGATTCATAGGTTTAGGAGATTCCTTTATCATAACATGAGGTTTTGAATTCAAACTACCTCCTTTTTCAGAACTTTCTTTTTCACATAATTCATATATCTCGCATAAATATTTTTCGTCATAAAATACTTATCACATTCTATTTTCAACTCATTAACTTTCTTCACAATCACATTCAATTCATTTTTTAAGTCATCAAGCAAATCATGTGAATATGAATTTTAACTAACAATAGAGTTCCTTAACATTAAGAAAAAATCTCTACTATGACCAATTCTATAACAATAAGTGCACACATAAGTTTCATAATGAACTACCATAGAATAAATTTCAGTGACAACCCTTGACTTTCTTTGAATTTTGGAAAACTTTTAACAATATTCTCTCAAATGAACCTTTTTATGATAAAATGTGCAAGTGAGGGATTAGGAAAATCTTTTCAAGCCTTCTTCACCTATAACTTGGTTATTTTCTTTCTAATTTAAGATACTTCGATCAACAAACATATTTTCCTTCAGTACTTGATTTTTCTCATTCTCATTTGAACAAGATTGAATCATTTGCATAATTACATGAGTCAAAATACTCGTCATCCTTGTTTATCTATTTTGAAAATAATTTCACTCAACACTTTCCAAATTTTGAAAATTCATGTTTTTAAGCATTGATCAATAAAATTAAATTCCTTCTTTTGAACCACATTATTTGATTCATTCACCAAAACATAACAATTTTCACCATTTTTAACACCTTTCATAAAAACACTATTTTTTTCATTACTCACCAAATATTTCTCTTAGAGAAACTCACACAATGATCATCCTCACACAATTGACTAGTGCTAATGAGATTAGGCTTAAGTCCTTAGACATAATAAACATTGTGAAGTGTTACATTATTCAAATTCTTATCGTTCCTTTCCCACTCCCTCTCGGCTTCTTTCCATTTTCAAAAGTGTAAGGACAAATTTCTAATTGAGATCAATTGTAAATGTTGGCTTATTTTCGAACAAAACTATTGGAGTCATAGGATAGAATTCGTTTTTGTGACTTGTTGTTAAAACAATTAAACAAGAAATTATTAATAATTGCCCAAAAGTTTGTTTTCCTAAAATAGGAGATAAATTAATATTGGAAACTGATGCTTCGGACAATTGCTACCAAAGGTTAAGCTAATATAAATGTTAAAGTAGAAACTATTATACTCCATCACAGAACTTATGTTTCTGGAGAAAATTTTAGGGTAAAATATAAAGTTTTTGGAACTAAGTGTCGTAATAATTGTTGTATGAAATATTGTTTAAATCTAGTTTTATATAAATAACTATGTTATTTGATATTACTGTTTGTTTTGTCGCTAGAATTGGTATATGCAGTTATAATCTCCATATTATAATCAAGTTACGACTGTCCTTGTAAAAAAAAACAATAAATAATCACGGTGAATTAAATATAAAGATATTATTATATTATTTTGAAAATCTTTAAAGTTTTCATAAAACCCATATCCCTATTATTGTTTCAAAGCCCATATTTCCATTCGCCAAAAGGCTACTATAGTTAAGCAATAGGCGTTAGGAAAACTGGTTTTAGGCACCTGAAACAACATATAATAGGAGGTCTTAGGTACCAATGGAATCTCGAAAAGATGAACAAAATAATAATAATATTAATCTATAATGTTTAGCACCATGGTTACAAAAAGATGAGTCTATGTATAATCATAGTTTACATATAGATAAAAAATCTGAAAATAATATTAGTAAAATTAGTACTACGTTAAATAGTTTAACTGATATAGTTTTTAGTTGGGTCAAACGAAGTGAAAGACATCAGGTCGTTAATCAAAATTATGTAGAGAAAAAAATTAGATTGTATTGAATTCAAATTAAACAAAGTTAATCAAAAAATTAGTCAATTCGAAACGGTTACAAATTTAGATCTAAAAGAGGAGACTAAACAACAAATTGAAAATCTATTAAACAAAATAGATAATCAAAATCCAGAACAAACTGGAATGAATAACCCATGGGATAACAAAATCCCTAGGTTATATTATGGTTCGGAAGAAATTAAAGCTCTTCAAACAGAAGAATTTAATTACACCGAATATATAAACGTTCGTGAAATATTAGATTATTGGAAACATCTATACAAAGATCCAATATTAACTGTTTCAGAACGTAATAAACTCATTGAACAAATACAAACCACATATTTGGAAAATGAAAAATTATTACAACACTATCAGTATGAATTAAACCAATATTCATCTGATGAAGAAGAAATTCCACCACATGTAGTAAATACAATTGATGGAAAAAGGAAGGCTGAAGACCCACTTCAGGAATTCCAAAATTGGGAAGTTTTTGAAGATTATATGCAAACCCCTGCATATAAAAATGAAAAAGAAGATTTTGTTAAAACAGGCAATGCTTCTACAAGTAATACTAAAAATGAGGATGAACCAAACCCTTTTTTCTTAAGAAGAGATGATTTGAATAAACAAAATATATCTCAACATGGTATTTATCTTGATCTAAGGCATGTACCTTTTAAAGATCAAGAACAAACTATTAATGAGTGGGCACAATCCATGTCTATACTCATTACTAATTATAAGAGTACATGGTCTAAAGAAAAAAATTTAGACTACCTTGCTGCAACACTCCAAGGTGATGTTTTACAGTGGTTGCAACAATGGGAAAGCTCAGAAAAAGGAATTCAGCAAAAAACTGAACTCCTACAAACCTTCAAATCTTTTGATGAAATATTAAAAGGATTTGTTGAAATAATTAAAGAAAATCTAATTGGATATACTGGAGAACCCAGACTCCAAGAGGATGCGTGTTACATCTTATCTAAACTAGAATTATGTAACATTTGTCAATTTGAAGAATTTGTTGAACTATATAAAAAATATTATTTCAAACTAAAACATTCAGAGACCAAACACTGGATGGATCAATTCTTTCATAAACTCCCAAAACCATGGGATGAAATAGCCTTAAAATCTTATCCTGGCTGGTTAAAAACTATGAGGAAGGACGAGAAAGATGACAATCTTGGTTTTCGCATTAATTGGGTATTAAGAAAAATATCTGACCACTGCATTGAAATAAAAGCCAAGAAACAAGTTAAAAATCAAATCACAAATTCTAAAGCTGGTTATAAATGTTGTGATAAGATTTTAAAAGAAAACTGGAAAATAGGATGTAATCCACCTCCTAGAAATTCCAAATATTCTAAATATTCTCGAAAGAGAAAATTTAAATGGAAACCTTGGAAAAATAAAACATCTTTTTCAAAGAATAAAAAATATATTAGAAAAAAGAAACCTTCTAAAAAACCACCTCTAAAAAAGAAGTGCCGTTGTTACATTTGCAACGAAGAAGGCTATTATGCACCTGATTGTCCTAAAAAAGGAAAAAGTGCAAATAAAATGATAAAATTTCTTGAAGAACAAGAATTAGAAATATTTTATGGAGAAGATTTATCTGATTCTGATATTTCTAATTATAAAATTTTATATGAGATTGAATCGGATTCGGAAACATCCGAGGAAGAACTCGTATTTATGTATAATACTGCAGAAGTACGAGGTAGTAGCGAAGATGAGCTACAAACAATAGCCCTTCGTGAAATAGTTGGAGAAGAAATCACTTTTACCAACGAACAACTACAAGAAATTGATAATCAAAGGCAACTTATAAAAAAGGAAGATGTCTATAAATTATCAAAATTCAAATTATTCTCAACAAGAACATTTGAACAATTTAATGGTAATACTACTGCTGGCTCAACAGATGATGAAACAGCTGATATTAAACTTTTTGATTTAAAAAAGATCAAAAGATGGAAGAAGAAACACCCAAATATTAAATATATACATATCGGGTTTATTCAAATCTGTATTACTGCCCTGTTTAGACAAGGTATGGATACACCCGTAGCTATACTGGTCTTAGGCAAAAGATTCAGTAATCCTATGAACACCATAATTGGAGGAGTCGAATCCAATTTAGTAAATGGAGTTATTTGATTTAACATAAAACCAAATTTCTTCATATCTATTGATGATCCAAACATTGAGGAATCTGTCATTATAAAAATCCAAACCAAAGGAATAGGAATGAAAGATACCTCACGAAATATGTCAATACATTGGAAAACAATTCATGAATTGACAACTCTACCACATACAAATACACAAAATGTGGATAGAAATATTATAGAAATATTTGAACCTCGACCATTTGATTCGGCAATACAACCCAGATTAATCAACTGGAGAGATTTGGAAGTAGCAAGACAATGGATACTACCCCAAATAACAGAACCACCTCCTGAAAAACAACGAAACAGCGTTGAATTACACGTATCTGGTAATAATGTATATTTTATAAATAAATATTCAGAAAATTGGCAAAAGAATTTTCCTGACAATGATTGGGAAAAATTAAAGGGAAAAAACCTTTTAAAAGGCGAAAGTAGTAAGAGTAAACCTCCTATTGCTATGAAAAATATACAAGTACCAATATTACCTGGAATAAATTATCTAAAAGAAGATAATATAAAATCCAGTCAAATTTATCATTTCCAATTAGGAAAAGAAGAAATAATCTTCTCACCAAGCCATGGAAAGAGAAGATATACTTATGTATTAGGCTACTTCAATTTTGCAGGCTATAAACCATATAGTCTTTGCAAATTAATTGATACAGGAGCAACTATATGTTCTTGTAGACCTAATGCTTTACCTCCTGAAAAATGGATAAAAATGAAAAACCCTATTGCTGTAACAAGCATCAATGGGACACAAAATTTCATTGATTTAAAAGCCAAAAAAGTGGCTATATGGTTTAATGAAAAGAAATTCATTATTCCGAAAATCTTATGCTTTCCAGAAATGCATGGAGATTTTATTTTAGGCAACAATTTTATCTCAGAATATTTGCCTATAAGTATTGATGAGGGAACTATAAATTTAACCCTCAACAAAGATGTAGTAAAAATTCCTTTACTACAACAACATAAATATAAGTGCGAAAGAGATTTTCGCCCTACTAAGAAAGGGGATATAACTCCTTTTATCAAAGCCCTTGAAGAAACTCATTGGCTTTATACTATATTAATTGATAATTTTAGTAAAAACCCACTAAAATTATGGAATAAAAGTCCAAGATATTGTAATCTCAGACTAAGAGATCCTAATGTCATTATAAGAGTAAAATCAATGATCTACACCAGAAATGATATAGATGAATTTGATAAACAAATCAAAGAATTATTGGATATAAACCTTATTGAAGAAACAATAAGTCCACACTCTAGCCCTGCCTTCATGGTGAGAAAACACAATGAAGTCATGAGAGGAAAAGCTAGAATGATTATAAATTATAAAAGACTAAATGAACAATTAGAATTTGATGGTTATTTTATTCCAAGAAAAGATGTATTAATTAACCAAACTAAAGAAAAAAAGTTCTTTAGCAAATTCGATTGTAAATCTGGATTTTGGCAGTTAAAACTAACTGAAGAATCTAAGCCATTAACAGCCTTTAGTACCCCTAGAGGACATTATCAATGGAATGTTATGCCTTTTGGACTAAACATAGCTCCTCAGGTATATCAAAGATGGATGGACAAAATCTTTAAAGACCTTAAAGATTTTTGTATAGTCTATATAGATGACATTCTTATTTTTTCCAAAACCATAGAAGAACATAGATATCATCTGAAAATTATCTGTGAAAATTTCCAAAGACATGGAATCATTTTATCACCTAAGAAAATTGATGTTGAAAAAATAGAAATTAATTTTCTTGGCATAATCCTAAACTAGGATGGCCTACAATTACAAGATCATATCATCTCTAAAATAAGAGATTTTAATGAAGAAATTTTGGATAAAAAACAATTACAAAGTTTCCTAGGAATCCTTAATTATGGAAGAAATTTCATAAAAGGATTATCTCAAAAAGAATTACCACTTCTTGAAAAACTCAAAAACAATGAAGTTTTTACATGGGGTGCTAATGATACTCTTGTTGTTAAAACAATTAAACAAGAAATTATTAATAATTGCCCAAAAGTTTATTTTCCTAAAATAGGAGATAAATTAATATTGGAAACTGATGCTTCGGACAATTGCTGGGGATGTGTTCTCAAAGCAATTCCTGCAGAATACTGGAATGAAAACAATCCTTCCAATACTTTTGGTATTCGTGGTAAGAAAACCACTATCCCAAAAACAATTCAAAAACATGAATTGATATGCGGATATAATTCAGGAAAATTTAAACCAAATGAACAGAATTATATTATTTTTGAAAAGGAATTATTAGCAATTAAGCTTGCTATTAAAAAATTCCATATTTTCTTAGCACCTGAAGACTTTATTGTCAGAACAGATAATAAAGCTGTCAAAGACTTCCTCATAAATAAAAGAAATATTTTAGAAGGAAGAAGACTTAAATGGTTCGACCAAATTGCTGTCTATACATTTGAAGTTGAACATTTAAATGGTACTAATAATTTTCTTGCAGATTATCTTAGCAGGAACTATGAAGGAAAACCTACTAACCAAGTAGAGTTTTTAGAAACCCACTAAACATGTGAAGGATGTTGCATATTTTAAAATAACACTCACTAAACAAGTGGAATATTTTGAAATATATTTTATCAAAACCACTGAGTAAGTGGAGTTTTCTATTTTCAGGATGGGAGATAAGCACCCAGGAGAAGTAATAGGAGATTGGGTAACTGTTGCTAAAAAGGCAAAAACCCAAGCATCATCATCTACACAACCTAAACAAAATCCTGTTTATGTTGTATTTAGTGGAAGAAATCCAGGCTTCTATGACAACTCGAATCAATGTTTTATGCAAGTAAACAAATACCCTGGTGCATGTCACAAAAAATATGACACTATGCCAGAAGCCATTACAGCATGAGAAAATTGGATGAAACAGTTAGGACCTCCTAATATGATTTACCAGTTCTCTAAACTACAGACCAAGGAAAGCCTCCTTGATACTGAAACTTTTGACTTTCACAACCCAGGAATCCCCTGCGAGTTGTATACACCATTAAATGAAGCATGGAAATCTCATCTCCGAGATAAAAGAAAAGATTTTAGAAAAACTATGAGTATCCTTGCTAACAAAATTGCTGAACAAACAGCAACTTTAGACAAATTCAAAAGTCTGAGACTCAAACTCATAAAAGCTTAAACTATGAAAATGAAGATTTTCCTTTGGAAAAAATTGATACTTTTCTGGAATTTTCTGAATTACTGGAAAATGATTTTTCTGACAAGATCTTCAATACTATCAGGAGAATTTGTCTATTTGAAAAAGCAAAGATATTTCTCCCACGTCCTCTATTCCAAATCGAAATTTTACCAAAAATCGAGGACCATGAGCAAAAGATAAAAAGTCTTTTACTCCAACATTTTTACTCTAGCTTAAATTATAGTGATGACATGCCAAAACTGCATTTCATTACTGAAGAAGGATATCCACCTTGGGATATTGAAATAATTGAATGGGGGTTAGTAAACAAACTAATCTTCTCCAGTGTAGCTTGTTCCATTCATTTTGAATTTTTACCTATGATGATCAAAACCATGATCTATCATGTATTGACAAAAAGCAAGTACAAATATACTCGCTATCTGTCATTTCATATCACAAGCATAATTGGTTGGCTATCAAGAGAAATTTTCTATCAACCTTACCAGATCTGGTAACTCAGAGCTACTGAGGACTATGAATGGGACGAGATTGAACAAAATTGGGAAATTGCACTTAATGTACCGTTGGACCAGTTGGACATAATGAGATATAGGTCACAAAACCTGATCAATACTTCAAACTATGCAGAATATTTTTGTCGAGAATCAGCATTAAAATTCATGGTAACTGATGGCAAACGATTATTTGTTATCGATTTACCGATAAATTATACTACCTCGCTTGAACAACGAGCGGCGGTAAGGGAGTTTCTAAATAATTTGAAAAACAAAAATAATTTGGATGTTCCCTTTGAACAATTAAGCCATGCGGAGGAATACGAACAAGCCCAATTACATGGACCTCCAAATCACATCCCTAACGATAGTATGTCTTTCGACTCTGTCGCTAAGGCCAATATTGCCAATGCATTCGATGCATGACAATTGGAACAAGGAAATAAACCCACACGGACGACTACAATTCATCCAGCACACGAAGTGGGATTTGCACATGGACAGTAAACAGCTGACGCATGTGATGACGATTTGGACGTATAAAACAAAACATCCAAATCAGTTACTATTTGCTTTTTAATTATTAAAAATTACCGTGTACTTTTTACTGTCCACCTACTGTACACCTTATGACTTTTCCTTTTTCAGCAGCCCACGTTTTAAATGATATAACCTTTATGAAGGTTATAAAAGGAGTATTCCTTCTCCCTTGTAAATCATCAGTTGTAATATTTCTCTTACTCTTTTGTACTCTCTTTTAATATTCTCCACATATAATATTAGTTTTTGCACTTATATTTATGTTGTTGTAGTAAAGGGATTTTTACTACCTCTTTGTTGAGGGTTAAATTTATAGTTCCCTCATCAATACTTATAGGCAAATATTCTGAGATAAAATTGTTGCCTAAAATAAAATCTCCATGCATTTCTGGAAAGCATAAGATTTTCCGAATAATGAATTTCTTTTCATTAAACCATATAGCCACTTTTTTGGCTTTTAAATCAATGAAATTTTGTGTCCCATTGATGCCTCTTACAGCAATAGGGTTTTTCATTTTTATCCATTTTTCAGGAGGTAAAGCATTAGGTCTACAAGAACATATAGTTGCTCCTGTATCAATTAATGTGCAAAGACTATATGGTTTATAGCCTGCAAAATTGAAGTAGCCTAATACATAAGTATATCTTCTCTTTCCATGGCTTGGTGAGAAGATTATTTCTTCTTTTCCTAATTGGAAATGATAAATTTGACTGGATTTTATATTATCTTCTTTTAGATAATTTGTTCCAGGTAATATTGGTACTTGTATATTTTCATAGCAATAGGAGGTTTACTATTACTACTTTCGCCTTTTAAAAGGTTTTTTCCCTTTAATTTTTCCCAATCATTGTCAGGAAAATTCTTTTGCCAATTTTCTGAATATTTATTTTTAAAATAGACATTATTACCAGATAGCTGTAATTCAACGCTGTTTCGTTGTTTTTCAGGAGGTGGTTCTGTTATTTGGGGTAGTATCCATTATCTTGGTACTTCCAAATCTCTCCAGTTGATTAATCTGGGTTGTATTGCCGAATCAAATGGTCGAGGTTCAAATATTTCTATAATATTTCTATCCACATTTTGTGTATTTGTATGTGGTAGAGTTGTCAATTCATGAATTATTTTCCAATGTATTGACATATTTCGTGAGGTATCTTTCATTCCTATTCCTTTGGTTTGGATTTTTATAATGACAGATTCTTCAATGTTTGGATCATCAATAGATATGAAGAAATTTGGTTTTATGTTAAACCAAATAACTCCATTTACCAAATTGGATTGGACTCCTCCAATTATGGTGTTCATAAGATTACTGAATCTTTTGTCTAAGACCATTATAGCTACGGGTGTATCCATACCTTGTCTAAACAGGGCAGTAATACAGATTTGAATAAACTCGATATGTATATATTTAATATTTGGGTGTTTCTTCTTCCATCTTTTTTAAATCAAAAAGTTTAATATCAGCTGTTTCATCATCTGTTGAGCCAGCAGTAGTATTACCATTAAATTGTTCAAATATTCTTGTTGAGAATAATTTGAATTTTGATAATTTATAGACATCTTCCTTTTTTATAAGTTGCCTTTGATTATCAATTTCTTGTAGTTGTTCGTTGGTAAAAGTGATTTCTTCTCCAACCATTTCACGAAGGGCTATTGTTTGTAGCTCATCTTCGCTACTACCTCGTACTTCTGTAGTATTTTACATAAATACGAGTTCTTCCTCGGATGTTTCCGAATCCGATTCAATCTCATATAAAATTTCATAATTAGAAATATCAGAATCAGATAAATCTTCTCCATAAAATATTTCTAATTCTTGTTCTTCAAGAAATTTTATCATTTTATTTGGACTTTTTCCTTTTTTAGGACAATCAGGTGCATAATGGCCTTCTTCGTTGCAAATGTAACAACGGCACTTCTTTTTTAGAGGTGGTTTTTTAGAAGGTTTCTTTTTTCTAATATATTTTTTATTCTTTGAAAAAGATGTTTTCTTTTTCCAAGGTTTCCATTTAAATTTTCTCTTTCGAGAATACTTAGAATATTTTGAATTTCTAGGAGGTGGATTACATCCTATTTTCCAGTTTTCTTTTAAAATCTTATCACAACATTTATAACCAGCTTTAGAATTTGTGATTTGATTTTTAACTTGTTTCTTGGCTTTTATTTCAATGCAGTGGTCAGATATTTTTCTTAATACCCAATTAATGCGAAAACCAAGATTGTCATCTTTCTCGTCCTTCCTCATAGTTTTTAACCAGCCAAGATAAGATTTTAAGGCTATTTCATCCCATGGTTTTGGGAGTTTATGAAAGAATTGATCCATCCAGTGTTTGGTCTCTGAATGTTTTAGTTTGAAATAATATTTTTTATATAGTTCAACAAATTCTTCAAATTGACAAATGTTACATAATTCTAGTTTAGATAAGATGTAACACGCATCCTCTTGGAGTCTGGGTTCTCCAGTATATCCAATTAGATTTTCTTTAATTATTTCAACAAATCCTTTTAATATTTCATCAAAAGATTTGAAGGTTTGTAGGAGTTCAGTTTTTTGCTGAATTCCTTTTTCTGAGCTTTCCCATTGTTGCAACCACTGTAAAACATCACCTTGGAGTGTTGCAGCAAGGTAGTCTAAATTTTTTTCTTTAGACCATGTACTCTTATAATTAGTAATGAGTATAGACATGGATTGTGCCCACTCATTAATAGTTTGTTCTTGATCTTTAAAAGGTACATGCCTTAGATCAAGATAAATACCATGTTGAGATATATTTTGTTTATTCAAATCATCTCTTCTTAAGAAAAAAGGGTTTGGTTCATCCTCATTTTTAGTATTACTTGTAGAAGCATTGCCTGTTTTAACAAAATCTTCTTTTTCATTTTTATATGCAGGGGTTTGCATATAATCTTCAAAAGCTTCCCAATTTTGGAATTCCTGAAGTGGGTCTTCAGCCTTCCTTTTTCCATCAATTGTATTTACTACATGTGGTGGAATTTCTTCTTCATCAGATGAATATTGGTTTAATTCATACTGATAGTGTTGTAATAATTTTTCATTTTCCAAATATGTGGTTTGTATTTGTTCAATGAGTTTATTACGTTCTGAAACAGTTAATATTGGATCTTTGTATAGATGTTTCCAATAATCTAATATTTCACGAACGTTTATATATTCGGTGTAATTAAATTCTTCTGTTTGAAGAGCTTTAATTTCTTCCGAACCATAATATAACCTAGGGATTTTGTTATCCCATGGGTTATTCATTCCAGTTTGTTCTGGATTTTGATTATCTATTTTGTTTAATAGATTTTCAATTTGTTGTTTAGTCTCCTCTTTTAGATCTAAATTTGTAACCGTTTCGAGTTGAATAATTTTTTGATCAACTTTGTTTAAGTTGAATTCAATACAATCTAATTTTTTCTCTACATAATTTTGATTAACGACCTGATGTCTTTCAGTTCGTTTGACCCAACTAAAAACTATATCAGTTATACTATTTAACGTAGTACTAATTTTACTAATATCATTTTCAGATTTTTTATCTATATGTAAACTATGATTATACATAGACTCATCTTTTTGTAACCATGGTGCTAAACATTGTAGATTAATATTATTATTATTTTGTTCATCTTTTCGAGATTCCATTGGTACCTAAGACCTCCTATTATATGTTGTTTCAGGTGCCTAAAACCAGTTTTCCTAACGCCTATTGTTTAACTAGAGTAGCTTTTTGGCGAATGGAAATATGGTCTTTGAAACAATAATAGGGATATGGGTTTTATGAAAACTTTAAAGATTTTCAAAATAAAATAATAATATCTTTATATTTAATTCACCGTGATTATTTATTGTTTTTTTTTTTTACAAGGACAGTCGTAACTTGATTATAATATGGAGATTATAACTGCATATACCAATTCTAGCGACAAAACAAACAGTAATATCAAATAACATATTTATTTATATAAAACTAGGATTAAACGATATTTCATACAACAATTATTACGACACTTAGTTCCAAAAACTTTATATTTTATCCTAAAATTTTCTCCAGAAACATAAGTTCTGTGATGGAGTATAATAGTTTCTACTTTAACATTCATATTAGCATAACAATATAAACATAGTTAGAATGCTAACCTTTGATAACTAGGCTCTGATACCAATTGCACAACTCGAAAATTATCGGAAATGATCGGACAAATATTATATGTCGAGAATTTTAAAAGAGAGTACAAAAGAGTAAGAGAAATATTACAACTGATGATTTACAAGGGAGGAGGAATACTCCTTTTATAACCTTCATAAAGGTTATATCATTTAAAACGTGGGCTGCTGAAAAAGGAAAAGTCATAAAGTGTACAGTAGGTGCACAGTAAAAAGTACACAGTAATTTTTAATAATTAAAAAACAAATAGTAACTGATTTGGATGTTTTGTTTTATACGTCCAAATCGTCATCACATGCGTCAGCTATTTACTGTCCATGTGCATATCCCACTTCGTGTGCTGGATGAATTGCAGTCGTCCTTGTGGGTTTATTTCCTTGTTCCAATTGTCATGCATCGAATGCATTGGCAATATTGGCCTCAGCGACAGAGTCGAAAGACATACTATCGTTAGGGCTGTGATTTGGAGGTTCATGTAATTGGGCTTGTTCGTATTCCTCCGCATGGCTTAATTGTTCAAAGGGAACATCCAAATTATTTTTGTTTTTCAAATTATTTAGAAACTCCCTTACTGCCGCTCGTTGTTCAAGCGAGGTAGTATAATTTATCGGTAAATCGGTAACAAATAATCGTCTGCCATCAGTTACCATGAATTTTAATGCTGATTCCCGATAAAAATATTCTGCATAGTTTGAAGTATTGATCAGGTTTTGTGACCAATATCTCGTTGTGTCCAACTGGTCCAACGGTACATTAAGTGCAATTTCCCAATTTTGTTCAATCTCGTCCCATTCATAGTCCTCAGTAGCTCTGAGGTACCAGATCTGGTAAGGTTGATAGAAAATTTCTCTTGATCGCCAACCAATTGTGCTTGTGATATGAAATGACAGATAGCGAGTATATTTGTACTTGCTTTTTGTCAATACATGATAGATCATGGTTTTGATCATCATAGGTAAAAATTCAAAATGAATGGAACAAGCTACACTGGAGAAGATTAGTTTGTTTACTAACCCCCATTCAATTGTTTCAATATCCCAAGGTGGATATCCTTCTTCAGTAATGAAATGCAGTTTTGGCATGTCATCACTATAATTTAAGCTAGAGTAAAAATGTTGGAGTAAAAGACTTTTTATCTTTTGCTCATGGTCCTCGATTTTTGGTAAAATTTCGATTTGGAATAGAGGACGTGGGAGAATTATCTTTGCGTTTTCAAATACACAAATTCTCCTGATAGTATTGAAGATCTTGTCAGAAAAATCATTTTCCAGTAATTCAGAAAATTCCAGAAAAGTATCAATTTTTTCCAAAGGAAAATCTTCATTTTCATAGTTTAAGCTTTTTATGAGTTTGAGGCTCAGACTTTTGAATTTGTCCAAAGTTGCTGTTTGTTCATCAATTTTGTTAGCAAGGATACTCATATTTTTTCTAAAATCTTTTCTTTTATCTCGGAGATGAGATTTACATGCTTCATTTAATGGTGTATACAACTCGCAGGGGATTCCTGGGTTGTAAAAGTCATAAGTTTCAGTATCAAGGAGGCTTTCCTTGGTCTGTAGTTTGGAGAACTGGTAAATCATATTAGGAGGTCCTAACTGTTTCATCCAATTTTCCCATTCTGTAATGGCTTCTGGCATAGTGTCATATTTTTTGTGACATGCACCAGGGTATTTATTTACTTGCATAAAATATTGATTCCAGTTGTCGTAGAAGCCTAAATTTCTTCCACTGAATACAACATAAACAAAATTTTGTTTAGGTTGTGCAGATGATGATGCTTGGATTTTTGCCTTTTTAGCAACAGTTACCCAATCTCCTTTTACTTCTCCTGGGTGCTTATCTCCCATCCTGAAAATAGAAAACTCCACTTGTTTAGTGGTTTTGATAAAAATATATTTCAAAATTTTCCACTTGTTTAGTGAGTGTTATTTTAAAATATGCAACATCCTCCACTTGTTTAATGGGTTTCTAAAAACTCTACTTGGTTAGTAGGTTTTTCTTCATAGTTCCTGCTAAGATAATCTACAAGAAAATTATTAGTACCATTTAAATGTTCAACTTCAAATGTATAGACATCAATTTGGTTGAACCATTTAAGTCTTCTTTCTTCTAAAATATTTCTTTTATTTATGAGGAAGTCTTTGACAGCTTTATTATCTGTTCTGACAATAAAGTCTTCAGGTGCTAAGAAAATATGGAATTTTTTAATAGCAAGCTTAATTGCTAATAATTCCTTTTCAAAAATAATATAATTCAGTTCATTTGGTTTAAATTTTCCTGAATTATATCCGCATATCAATTCATGTTTTTGAATTGTTTTTGGGATAGTGGTTTTCTTACCACGAATACCAAAAGTATTGGAAGGATTGTATTCATTCCAGTATTCTATAGGAATTGCTTTGAGAACACATCCCTAGCAATTGTCCGAAGCATCAGTTTCCAATATTAATTTATCTCCTATTTTAGGAAAATAAACTTTTGGGCAATTATTAATAATTTCTTGTTTAATTGTTTTAACAACAAGAGTATCATTAGCACCCCCATGTAAAAACTTCATTCTTTTTGAGTTTTTCAAGAAGTGGTAATTCTTTTTGAGATGATCCTTTTGTGAAATTTCTTCCATCATTAAGGATTCCTAGGAAACTTTGTAATTGTTTTTTATCCAAAATTTCTTCATTAAAATCTCTTATTTTAGAGATGATATGATCTTGTAATTGTAGGCCATGCTGGTTTAGGATTTTGCCAAGAAAATTAATTTCTGTTTTTTCAACATCAATTTTCTTAGGTGATAAAATGATTCAATGTCTTTGGAATTTTTCACAGATAATTTTCAGATGATATCCATGTTCTTCTATGGTTTTGGAAAAAACAAGAATGTCATCTATATAGACTATACAAAAATATTTAGGGTCTTTAAAGATTTTGTCCATCCATCTTTGATATACCTGAGGAGCTGTGTTTAGTCCAAAAGGCATAACATTCCATTGATAATGTCCTCTGGGGGTACTAAAGGCTGTCAATGGCTTAGATTCTTCAGTTAGTTTTAACTGCCAAAATCCAGATTTACAATCGAATTTGCTAAAGAACTTTTTTCCTTTAGTTTGGTTAATTAATACATCTTTTCTTGGAATAAAATAACCATCATATTCTAATTGTTCATTTAGTCTTTTATAATTTATAACCATTCTAGCTTTTCCTCTCATGACTTCATTGTGTTTTCTCACCATGAAGGTAGGGCTAGAGTGTGGACTTATTGTTTCTTCAATAAGGTTTATATCCAATAATTCTTTGATTTGTTTATCAAATTCATCTATATCATTTCTGGTGTAGATCATTGGTTTTACTCTTATAATGACATTAGGATCTCTTAGTCTGAGATTACAATATCTTGGAATTTTATTCCATAATTTTAGTGGGTTTTCACTAAAATTATCAATTAATATAGTATAAAGCCAATGAGTTTCTTCAAGGGCTTTGATAAAAGGAGTTATATCCCCTTTCTTAGAAGGGCGAAAATCTCTTTCGCACTTATATTTATGTTGTTGTAGTAAAGGGATTTTTACTACATCTTTGTTGAGGGTTAAATTTATAGTTCCCTCATCAATACCTATAGGCAAATATTCTGAGATAAAATTGTTGCCTAAAATAAAATCTCCATGCATTTCTGGAAAGCATAAGATTTTCGGAATAATGAATTTCTTTTCATTAAACCATATAGCCACTTTTTTGGCTTTTAAATCAATGAAATTTTGTGTCCCATTGATGCATGTTACAGCAATAGGGTTTTTCATTTTTATCCATTTTTCAGGAGGTAAAGCATTAGGTATACAAGAACATATAGTTGCTCTTGTATCAATTAATGTGCAAAGACTATATGGTTTATATCCAGCAAAATTGAAGTAGCCTAATACATAAGTATATCTTATCTTTCCATGGCTTGGTGAGAAGATTATTTCTTCTTTTCCTAATTGGAAATGATAAATTTTACTGGATTTTATATTATCTTCTTTTAGATAATTTGTTCCAGGTAATATTGGTACTTGTATATGTTTCATAGCAATAGGAGGTTTACTATTACTACTTTCGCCTTTTAAAAGATTTTTCCCTTTAATTTTTCCCAATCATTGTCAGGAAAATTCTTTTGCCAATTTTCTGAATATTTATTTTTAAAATAGACATTATTACCAGATACCTGTAATTCAACGTTGTTTCGTTATTTTTCAGGAGGTGGTTCTGTTATTTGGGGTAGTATCCATTGTCTTGGTACTTCCAAATCTCTCCAGTTGATTAATCTGGGTTGTATTGCTGAATCAAATGGTCGAGATTCAAATATTTCTATAATATTTCTATCCACATTTTGTGTCTTTGTATGTGGTAGAGTTGTCAATTCATGAATTATTTTCCAATGTATTGACATATTTCGTGAGGTATCTTTCATTCCTATTCCTTTGGTTTGGATTTTTATAATGACAGATTCCTCAATGTTTGGATCATCAATAGATATGAAGAAATTTGGTTTTATGTTAAACCAAATAACTCCATTTACCAAATTGGATTGGACTCCTCCAATTATGGTGTTCATAGGATTACTGAATCTTTTGTCTAAGACCAGTATAGCTACGGGTGTATCCATACCTTGTCTAAACAGAGCAGTAATACAGATTTGAATAAACCCGATATGTATATATTTAATATTTGGGTGTTTCTTCTTCCATCTTTTGATCTTTTTTAAATCAAAAAGTTTAATATCAGCTGTTTCATCATCTGTTGAGCCAGCAGTAGTATTACCATTAAATTGTTCAAATATTCTTGTTGAGAATAATTTGAATTTTGATAATTTATAGACATCTTCCTTTTTTATAAGTTGCCTTTCATTATCAATTTCTTGTAGTTGTTCGTTGGTAAAAGTGATTTCTCCGCCAACTATTTCACGAAGGGCTATTGTTTGTAGCTCATCTTCGCTACTACCTCGTACTTCTGCAGTATTATACATAAATGCGAGTTCTTCCTCGGATGTTTCTGAATCCGATTCAATCTCATATAAAATTTCATAATTAGAAATATCAAAATCAGATAAATCTTCTCCATAAAATATTTCTAATTCTTGTTCTTCAAGAAATTTTATCATTTTATTTGCACTTTTTCCTTTTATAGGACAATCAGGTGCATAATGGCCTTCTTCATTGCAAATGTAACAACAGCACTTCTTTTTTAGAGGTGGTTTTTTAGAAGGTTTCTTTTTTCTAATATATTTTTTATTCTTTGAAAAAGATGTTTTCTTTTTCCAAGGTTTCCATTTAAATTTTCTCTTTCGAGAATATTTAGAATATTTGGAATTTCTAGGAGGTGGATTTCATCCTATTTTCTAGTTTTCTTTTAAAATCTTATCACAACATTTATAACCATCTTTAGAATTTGTGATTTGATTTTTAACTTGTTTCTTGGCTTTTATTTCAATGCAGTGGTCAGATATTTTTCTTAATACCCAATTAATGCGAAAACCAAGATTGTCATCTTTCCCATCCTTCCCGATAGTTTTTAACCAGCCAGGATAAGATTTTAAGGCTATTTCATCCCATGGGTTTGGGAGTTTATGAAAGAATTGATCCATCCAGTGTTTGGTCTCTGAATTTTTTAGTTTGAAATAATATTTTTTATATAGTTCAACAAATTCTTCAAATTGACAAATGTTACATAATTCTAGTTTAGATAAGATGTAACACGCATCCTCTTGGAGTCTGGGTTCTCCAGTATATCCAATTAGATTTTCTTTAATTATTTCAACAAATCCTTTAAATATTTCATCAAAAGATTTGAAGGTTTGTAGGAGTTCAGTTTTTTGTTGAATTCCTTTTTCTGAGCTTTCCCGTTGTTGCAACCACTGTAAAACATCACCTTGGAGTGTTGCAGCAAGGTAGTCTAAAAAAATTTCTTTAGACCATGTACTCTTATAATTAGTAATGAGTATAGACATGGATTGTGCCCACTCATTAATAGTTTGTTCTTGATCTTTAAAAGGTACATGCCTTAGATCAAGATAAATACCATGTTGAGATATATTTTGTTTATTCAAATCATCTCTTCTTAAGAAAAAAGGGTTTGGTTCATCCTCATTTTTAGTATTACTTGTAGAAGCATTGCCTGTTTTAACAAAATCTTCTTTTTCATTTTTATATGCAGGGGTTTGCATATAATCTTCAAAAGCTTCCCAATTTTGGAATTCCTGAAGTGGGTCTTCAGCCTTCCTTTTTCCATCAATTGTATTTACTACATGTGATGGAATTTCTTCTTCATCAGATAAATATTGGTTTAATTCATACTGATAGTGTTGTAATAATTTTTCATTTTCCAAATATGTGGTTTGTATTTGTTCAATGAGTTTATTACATTCTGAAACAGTTAATATTGGATCTTTGTATAGATGTTTCCAATAATCTAATATTTCACGAACGTTTATATATCCGGTGTAATTAAATTCTTCTGTTTGAAGAGCTTTAATTTCTTCTGAACCATAATATAACCTAGGGATTTTGTTATCCCATGGGTTATTCATTCCAGTTTGTTCTGGATTTTGATTATCTATTTTGTTTAATAGATTTTCAATTTGTTGTTTAGTCTCCTCTTTTAGATCTAAATTTGTAACCGTTTCGAGTTGACTAATTTTTTGATCAACTTTGTTTGAGTTGAATTCAATACAATCTAATTTTTTCTCTACATAATTTTGATTAACGACCTGATGTCTTTCAGTTCGTTTGACCCAACTAAAAACTATATCAGTTAAACTATTTAACGTAGTACTAATTTTACTAATATCATTTTCAGATTTTTTATCTATATGTAAACTATGATTATACATAGACTCATCTTTTTGTAACCATGGTGCTAAACATTGTAGATTAATATTATTATTATTTTGTTCATCTTTTCGAGATTCCATTGGTACCTAAGACCTCCTATTATATGTTGTTTCAGGTGCCTAAAACCAGTTTTCCTAACGCCTATTGCTTAACTAGAGTAGCTTTTTGGCGAATGGAAATATGGGCTTTGAAACAATAATAGGGATATGGGTTTTATGAAAACTTTAAAGATTTTCAAAATAATACAATAATATCTTTATATTTAATTCACCGTGATTATTTATTGTTTTTTTTTTTTTACAAGGACAGTCGTAACTTGATTATAATATGGAGATTATAACTGCATATACCAATTCTAGCGACAAAACAAACAGTAATATCAAAGTACATATTTATTTATATAAAACTAGGATTAAAAGATATTTCATACAACAATTATTACGACACTTAGTTCCAAAAACTTTATATTTTACCCTAAAATTTTCTCCAAAAACATAAGTTCTGTGATGGAGTATAATAGTTTCTACTTTAACATTCATATTAGCATAACAATATAAACATAGTTAGAATGCTAACCTTTGATAACTAGGCTCTGATACCAATTGCACAACTCGGAAATGATCGGAAATGATCGGACTAATATTATATGTGGAGAATATTAAAAGAGAGTACAAAAGAGTAAGAGAAATATTACAACTGATGATTTACAAGGGAGGAGGAATACTCCTTTTATAACCTTCATAAAGGTTATATCATTTAAAACGTGGGCTGCTGAAAAAGGAAAAGTCATAAAGTGTACAGTAGGTGCACAATAAAAAGTACACAGTAATTTTTAATAATTAAAAAGCAAATAGTAACTGATTTGGATGTTTTGTTTTATACGTCCAAATCGTCATCACATGCGTCAGCTGTTTACGGTCCATGTGCATATCCCACTTCGTGTGCTGGATGAATTGCAGTCGTCCATGTGGGTTTATTTCCTTGTTCCAATTGTCATGCATCGAATGCATTGGCAATATGAATGTTAAAGTTCTTGTTGTGCAATTGGTATCAGTTGTATCAGAGCCAATTACACAACTCGGAAATGATCGGAAATAATCGGACTAATATTATATGTGGAGAATATTAAAAGAGAGTACAAAAGAGTAAGAGAAATATTACAACTGATGATTTACAAGGGAGGAGGAATACTCCTTTTATAACCTTCATAAAGGTTATATCATTTAAAACGTGGGCTGCTGAAAAAGGAAAAGTCATAAAGTGATGAATGTTAAAGTTCTCCATATATAATATGGCGATCATTTCCGATAATTTCCGAGTTGTGTAATTGGTATCAGTTGTAAATCATCAGTTTTTGTTGAAGACGTAGCGGCCAAGAGATTGAAGTTCACATCATTGACGTGTTTCGTGCCTTATTTGCATCATCAACTTTCCAAGATCTCTCAAGTATGAATGCGTATGTTATATAGAGACTTGGATATTTTTTATTGGGTGTCAGAATATTTGTAAACATAGTTTAAAATGACCTTTTATTTTTTTTAAGAAACATGAATTTTCTGAAATGTCATTTGATAAGGTTGTTCGAACAATGTCATTCGAACGAGATTTCCATATCGTTCGAACGAGACATCTAATGAGGCTCAATCTTGGTTTTTTTGTAATCTGGTTGGATAAGTCATTTGAAATTTCGTTTGAATGAGGAGGTCATTCGAACGGATAACTAACAAGACACTGATTGTATTCTAGTTCGATATGTCGACCGGGCAATTTGAGAAGTTTTTTAGCAATTTTCTCCCATTTTTCCACTACTTTTTTCAAACCTTTAATAGTGTGGGTGTATAGTTTTTCTTCAGACTTTTGAGAGGTTTCTTCATAGACTTTGAGAACATAAACACTTATCCAAAAGTCCCTTTTGATTGGTTAATCTTTAATGTATTAACTTTCATAACAAAACATAAGTTTCACACCTAAATGTTTATTTGATCCAAGTTTCAATATATACATGCCTTGAGATCATTGCTTTGGTACCAAGTTTTATTCTCTACATCATATAGAGAGTTTCTTGCGGAGGATTTTGTGTTAATAGTTCGTGGTGTACATACGAAAGTGCATTCCGTGTGTTTGTGTGACGCCCCGCCTAATAAAATACCGGGTGATCAGTCCTATACCAAATTAAAACAGGAATCCCAGTTGGATCATCCTTAGCATCACTGTCGAAAACTTTTTAAAACTTACTAACCACCTAGTATTCCAAAAACTGGTGCCAATTTTAACTTTTTAATTTAAACAAAACAATACATGCGGAATAAAAATATAAACCATTCACACAACTGAATGAAAATAAACTGAATCATATATACACAACTTGCCGAATAAATCACCGGACACCAAATAAATAATCCAATACAATTATTCAACACCTGAATGAATTACACCTAAAAACTGTAACTAGAAGTCTGGGCGACAAACCCTAAATAAAACTGAGACTAATACAAGATTACTACTCTAGGAATGAATGAATGATGCGTCTAATCCAAACTCCTGCTAGCATCCACATATGCCGCAGCTCCGTGTCCCTGGAATAGAAAATCAATCCTGGCGTCCTTATGGCTGGACACCTAAAAGGTTTTGAAAATAGTTTTATAGCAAGGGTTAGAACCGAAAACATTTTGAAAATATTTAGCAAGTGAATTAACTGCAGTAATTTAAAATGCATGAATGCGCTTCATATTTAAGTTAGTGTCGCACTCCCTTGTGGACATTCTCACCCCTCCACTATTGTGCACACCTAACGGTTATCTTAACCCCACCTAGTTGTACTACCCCATCCAACTAGTTCTGGTATAACCTTCCCTTGCCATACTACTCTAACCCGAGTATAATGATTCTTGAATTATAAGTTATTTCACAATTAACTTGATTAATTCCTCTTAAATAATAGCCTATAACCGTCTCACAAGTTATATAAAGTAAATACATCACACACTGTATTATTCCCACAAATGAATAACTAAATTAATTTCTCATTAATTAACAACATATAACTGTAACCCAAGTTATATAAGGTAAATACATCACACACTGTATTATCACCTACATATAATATTTACTACCATATTATACGTACCTTTACTAACATCCACACATATATCATACGCGTATCCATCCTTCCGAGTATACCCTCACCGGATGATTCACTCTAAAATGCCATCTCACTAGGTGTGCTCACAAAACCTAGTTTTCCAAGTTGGATTCGCTCAAAAACCTGGTCTACTACATAACGAATTGGAGGCGGTCATATTCTTTCCTGAAAGTGAGATAATCTCCTCACCCATGTACCGGACGCTATGACCTGGGGATATACTCACCCTACTCCTCAAGCTAGGGGATTCACCCACATCGCGCAACCTCCCTTGATAGCATTAGAGTATTTAAATTGAATAAATATCTAGTCACTGATATTTACTATCACACACAATGTATATACACATATATATATACTATCACTACACCGTATATATATAATATAAACTCTGACTTTACCGTGTACTCAAATATCCCGTATACTGCCTTAAATTTCCTGAGTCGGTGGCTCGACTCCAATTAAATTAATTAACACACCTATTAATTTAATATCTCCCCGAATCTACCACCCAACTCTAATTAAATTAACTAACACATATATTAATTTAATATCTTCCCAAGTCTATTGTCCAGCTCTAATTAAATTAACTATCACACATATTAATTTAATATCTCCCCGAGTCTCTCGTCCAACTCTAATTAAATTAATTATTGCACCCATTAATTTAATACCTACCCGAGTCTACAATCCGACTTTTATTTAATTAATTTACACATTAATTAATCAACACATATCCGAGTCTGCAATCCGTCTCTAATTAAATTAATTATCACATTTATTAATTTAATAACTTGGTGTCACCCAACCATTATCCCCGGACTCTCTCACTTGGCCCTTACCTCCACATTTTCGAGTCAATGTTCCGACTCCAAACTAATTACTTTCTCTCTATAATTAATTTAATACCTTGATGTCACTTAACTAACATACCCGGACTCACTCACTTGGTCCAATTTACATCTCATAATATAATACCCACATTTTTGCCTACAATGTGTCACACCTTTATTTCTAGAATTTTTCCAATTATATTTGCCTATAATTATTAACATACCCGGACTCGATTCACTTGGACCGAGATTAAATATTTCCCCGAGTCTATATCCCGACTCCAAATTGCTTAGTTTATCTCCAAACTTAATTAACTTCCTTGGGTCGCTTTACCAATATACCCGGATTCACTCACTTGATCCGTACCTCACTATTTTGCAATAAAGTCTCTCAAATTTATCCATTAAATGTCCCACATAAATTCATCCTAGTCCCAATTACTTCCTCCCATGATTGCTAGGAATATTTGTTTCACAATTATTTACCACTAATAATTGTATGGAATTTTTTTTATAATTAATTTCCCTTTATACCTCACCCAAGGCCGAACTGCCCAGAATTTCCCATCGTCAATCGATCGATGCCCCCGATCGATCGATCGATCCCTTCGTGCCAGCGCTCCTACCTTGCTGAATTCCACCATTAACAAAATTTCAAGGTTTCTTTCCTCAAAACCAACCTCAAATCAGTATATTCATCATCTCATAACATTTCTCATGAACTAAAAATATCATCTAAACCTTTTAACATCATTAACACTATAAATCTTGACCCACCCAAGAACACAAATTTCTAGGGTATAATCCAAATTTCAAATTCAAATTCCATCCTTTTATATTCCGATTTTTCTCATTCAAACTAGATAATCATACTCAGAATTATATATCACTACTAATTCTTACCTTAAATTTCATTCAATGGTTCCCTTAACAAAACCCCCTTTTTGTACCCATTTATCCCCAAAACGAATTTTGGTTTACACATCACTATGATATGAATTGATTATCACACTTTAAGAATCAAAACAGTTAACCGCTTGCCTCTAAGTGTTTGTAGTGTCTGATCCGTTGGCGTAGTCCCTCAATTTGGCTCCAATAACCTCCAATTTGCTCTTGATTTGCTTTCCCCCAAATCCCCTCTCAAACCCTAGGTTTAGAGTTATGTTGGTTGCCATTTCTAAATCTCCCAACTAGGTTAAAAACCCTTAATCCCGCTTTTCACCTAATGGGCTTAATTAAAGTGGCCCAACTCACCCCGTGTGGGCCCGACTATGCCCAAAATTACTCCGAGACCCAATTACTACCCCCCGGGTACTCTTTTCTGACTATCTCGACCCATCCGGACTCAACCGCGCACTCAGAATTGGCGTCCGAATTAATTTATAAAAATCCTTATCTCACACCCAATTTAGTCTATACCGACTCCCGGCTGGGATAAGTGCATACCTCGTCATTAATACCCGAAATGACGTAATTAAATTATTACTATTCACTTAGTAAATAAACTTCCCTAAATATTAACCATTCACTCCCCGATTAATATTTAAATATATATATTGCCATAATTAATTCAATTAAAATTACAATACACAAGTAATTTAATATTCCCGAATTAATTAAATATTAAATGTACAAAAATACGGGGTGTTACATACTTCCCCCCTTACAAAGGAATTTCGCCCTCGAAATTAAGATAAACCTAGTGTTCCGATATTCACATCTTTCTCACTAGTCATGTGCCTCCAAGCCCGCTATATCTATCCCATCTGTTTCTAACCACGTTGCACAAGTATGCATTTAAAATTAACCAGGGCGCCCATACACCCTATTTTCGTGCTTAACCACACAAAATTTTTGCCTTAATTAACCCGGGTGCCCATACACCCTATCCCCGTGCCCTACCACACGAAAGTTACCCAACTATGCTAGTCGTAACCCGTAATATAACTTCGAACCCGTAGTCATATTACACACACACACACACACATATATATATATATATATAATTACTGTCCGGGTACTCAACCCATGCTACGTCCAACTATCTCCCCATAAATACTTATCTCTAAACACAAAAGAATATACGCTTACCCTTATGCTACCAAAGACAACATAATACCGCGCCCTTACTACCACTAGTCCTTGCGCAAAATAAACCTCGAGCTATCTCTCTTTGCTCAAAAATTCAATTTAACCACCCTGATTCACTTCAGTAAACATCCCCACTTACCGGGATAAAATGTGAGAACACAAAACCTCACTATGTGCCATCGCACCACGCAATACAACATATATACATCCACATATATATAGGTTATAAGCCCTCTCCGGTGATACCTAGTACCAACCCTACCCTGGTGTCGCGGACACCAAAATTTAACTCCACTATCCACAATAGTTAAATTCCATCGCTATCCAGCCGATGTTTAAAAAGTATTATCAACCCTACTCCCATAATGCTCGAAAGTAGTAATTCCTCGCATAATTCAACCAATCACTCAGTGTACGCCTCCATTCTCCCATGAAGAACACTAAGGAACTCCGCTACCCTACGGAAAGTTTACCCACATGCTATGGCTGCTACCGCCAACGCACCCACTAAGTTCGACTCACCTGTGAACTCTAGTGAAAAATAAGTCTTATATTGTGACATCCTCTTTGTCACTCAACAATATACCCCATGCCCCTAGGGTAAAATAATTACTTCTATACTCCAGCTGCAACGGCTGGTTCTCGATTTTCGGAGCATCTTCTCCCTGCCCGAATGCACCCGTGACTTGCTTTAGTGGCTGTACATCCAGGACCTCGTCCTGTAGTTGACCCCTGCCTCGCTTAAGGCAATATCTCTTCATGTGTCTCGCTTTTCTCACAAACGAAACACTTTCTAATATGTTCACCCTGCCACTGATCCCTTCCATGCCAACCTTGTTGGAATTCCTGGCCATCCCGCCGATAGCCTCCAGTTCTAGATCGTTTGGCATGATTTCCTTGCCGTAAATCCTGCCCCTGATCTCCCCCAGTCTGCTACTGGGATACCCCACTGGTATTATTCCCTTCTGCCTCATTCGACTGGTTAATCCCCACTCCCTTCCCGCTTCCTTTCGCGTGGAAGCGATATTCCCAACAGTGCCGGAGTGTTGCGTTAATGACATCAGTATAACATACCACTAGGAAATTATCAATTAAATGTTGTCTGATTCTCCAGACAAACCTATCCATAAACTTTGCTTCCTTTCTCTTTTCCTCGCTTACCTCATCCGGTACAAAATTTTCCAACGAGTGAAATCTTCCTCGTAATCGACCACTGAACGGTCTCCCCTTGAGTCTCCTCACAAAATTTTCTCCTCATTTCGGTCTCGACCACTGAAGGAAAATACTTGCGGTTGAACCGTACCCAAAACTCTGCAGTAGCTAGTGTGTCTCTTTCCTCAACTGTGGTGATCGACCCCCACCACTGTAGTGTCGCTCCCACTAACTAAAAGTGGTTAGCATTTATTTTCGCACCCCATCGCAATCTCCCATGTGTAGGTGACGCTGGATACCTCTCTTCCTTGACACGCTAGTACTACACCTGAACCTCCTCGCACCTCTGGTGGGTTCCCACTAAAAATAACTTCTCTTTCTTATTTGCACCCCAACGACCCCGCGTGAGTCTGAACGTCCGACGCCACTAACACTTGTGGTGGATTCCGTGGAAAGTACCTTGTTGTTTGCGACTACCGTCGTTTCAATCGTCCGCGCCATTAGTTCGGTTACATGTGCTGCCAAAATTATCTTTGGCAGTTGCTGCCGTAACTCTTACTCCTGACGAGCCTCCCTCGTCTCACCTCTCCCTGCTGCCCTAGCTGCTCTCCTTCTCCTGGCGTCATCAGGAATGAGAATCGAACTGTATGAGTTCACTTTCAATATAAATTCGCAGAAGAACGTATATGCGCATACGTATGAGAATACAAAAATCCTATGATAGGGCTCTATATCAAAGATTGCTAAGCCGAAGCGTGAAAAGCCGCACAGATCCTAAGGACACTAGAACCTGATGCTCTGATACCACCTGTGACACCCCGCCTAATAAAATACCGGGTGATCAGTCCTATACCAAATTAAAACAGGAATCCCAGTTGGATCATCCTTAGCATCACTGTCGAAAACTTTTTAAAACTTACTAACCACCTAGTATTCCAAAAACTGGTGCCAATTTTAACTTTTTAATTTAAACAAAACAATACATGCGGAATAAAAATATAAACCATTCACACAACTGAATGAAAATAAACTGAATCATATATACACAACTTGCCGAATAAATCACCAGCCACCAAATAAATAATCCAATACAATTATTCAACACCTGAATGAATTACACCTGAAAACTGTACCGAGAAGTCTGGGAGACAAGCCCTAAATAAAACTGAGACTAATACAAGATTCCTACTCTAGGAATGAATGAATGATGCGTCTAATCCAAACTCCTGCTAGCATCCACATATGCCGCAGCTCCGTGTCCCTGGAATAGAATATCAATCCTGGCGTCCCTGTGGCTGGACACCTAAAAGGTTTTGAAAATAGTTTTATATCAAGGGTTAGAATCCAAAACATTTTGAAAATATTTAGCAAGTGAATTAACTGCAGTAATTTAAAATGCATGAATGCGCTTCATATTTAAGTTAGTGTCGCACTCCCTTGTGGACATTCTCACCCCTCCACTATTGTGCACACCTAACGGTTATCTTAACCCCACCTAGTTGTACTACCATGTCCAACTAGTTCTGGTATAACCTTCCCTTGCCATACTACTCTAACCCGAGTATAATGATTCTTGAATTATAAGTTATTTCACAATTAACTTGATTAATTCCTCTTAAATAATAGCCTATAACCGTCTCACAAGTTATATAAAGTAAATACATCACACACTGTATTATTCCCACAAATGAATAACTTAATTAATTTCTCATTAATTAACAACATATAACTGTAACCCAAGTTATATAAGGTAAATACATCACACACTGTATTATCACCTACATATAATATTTACTACCATATTATATGTACCTTTACTAACATCCACACATATATCATACGCGTATCCATCCTTCCGAGTATACCCTCACCGGATGATTCACTCTAAAATGCCATCTCACTAGGTGTGCTCACAAAACCTAGTTTTCCAAGTTGGATTCGCTCATCAACCTGGTCTACTACATAACGAATTGGAGGCGGTCATATTCCTTCTTGAAAGTGAGATAATCTCCTCACCCATGTACCGGACGCTATGACCTGGGGATATACTCACCCTACTCCTCAAGCTAGGGGATTCACCCACATCGCGCAACCTCCCTTGATAGCATTAGAGTATTTAAATTGAATAAATATCTAGTCACTGATATTTACTATCACACACAATGTATATACACATATATATATATACTATCACTACACCGTATATATATAATATAAACTCCGGCTTTACCGTGTACTCAAATATCCCGTATACTGCCTTAAATTTTCTGAGTCTGTGGCTCGACTCCAATTAAATTAATTAACACACCTATTAATTTAATATCTCCCCGAATCTACCACCCAACTCTAATTAAATTAACTAACACATATATTAATTTAATATCTTCCCGAGTCTATTATCCAACTCTAATTAAATTAACTATCACACATATTAATTTAATATCTCCCCGAGTCTCTCGTCCAACTCTAATTAAATTAATTATTGCACCCATTAATTTAATACCTACCCGAGTCTACAATCCGACTTTTATTTAATTAATTTACACATTAATTAATCAACACATATCCGAGTCTGCAATCCATCTCTAATTAAATTAATTATCACATTTATTAATTTAATAACTTGGTGTCACCCAACCATTATCCCCGGACTCTCTCACTTGGCCCTTACCTCCACATTTCCGAGTCAATGTTCCGACTCCAAACTAATTACTTTCTCTCTATAATTAATTTAATACCTTGATGTCACTTAACCAACATACCCGGACTCACTCACTTGGTCCAATTTACATCTCATAATATAATACCCACATTTTTGCCTACAATGTGTCACACCTTTATTTCTAGAATTTTCCCAATTATATTTGCCTATAATTATTAACATACCCGGACTCGATTCACTTGGCCCGAGATTAAATATTTCCCCGAGTCTATATCCCGACTCCAAATTGCTTAGTTTATCTCCAAACTTAATTCACTTCCTTGGGTCGCTTTACCAATATACCCGGATTCACTCACTTGATCCGTACCTCACTATTTTGGAATAAAGTCTCTCAAATTTATCCATTAAATGTCCCACATAAATTCATCCTAGTCCCAATTACTTCCTCCCATGATTGCTAGGAATATTTGTTTCACAATTATTTACCACTAATAATTGTATGGAAATTATTTTATAATTAATTTCCCTTTATACCTCACCCAAGGCCGAACTGCCCAGAATTTCCCATTGTCGATCGATCGATGCCCCCGATCGATCGATCGATCCCTTCGTGCCAGCGCTCCTACCTTGCTGAATTCCACCATTAACGAAATTTCAAGGTTTCTTTCCTCAAAACCAACCTCAAATCAGTCTATTCATCATCTCATAACATTTCTCATGAACTAAAAATATCATCTAAACCTTTTAACATCATTAACACTATAAATCTTGACCCACCCAAGAACACAAATTTCTAGGGTATAATCCAAATTTCAAATTCAAATTCCATCCTTTTGTATTCCTATTTTTCTCATTCAAACTAGATAATCATACTCAGAATTATATATCACAACTAATTCTTACCTTAAATTTCATTCAATGGTTCCATTAACAAAACCCCCTTTTTGTACCCATTTATCCCCAAAACGAATTTTGGTTTACACATCATTATGATATGAATTGATTATCACACTTTAATAATCAAAACAGTTAACCACTTGCCTCTAAGTGTTTGTAGTGTCTGATCCGTTGGCGTAGTCCCTCAATTTGGCTCCAATAACCTCCAATTTGCTCTTGATTTGCTTTCCCCCAAATCCCCTCTCAAACCCTAGGTTTAGAGTTATGTTGGCTGCCATTTCTAAATCTCCCAACTAGGTTAAAAACCCTTAATACCGTTTTTCACCTAATGGGCTTAATTAAAGTGGCCCAACTCACCCCGTGTGGGCCCGGCTATGCCCAAAATTACTCCGAGACCCAATTACTACCCCCGGGTACTCTTTTCTGACTATCTCGACCCATCCGGACTCAACCGCGCACTCAGAATTGGCGTCCGAATTAATTTATAAAAATCCTTATCTCACACCCAATTTAGTCTATACCGACTCCCGGCTGGGATAAGTGCATACCTCGTCATTAATACCCGAAATGACGTAATTAAATTATTACTATTCACTTAGTAAATAAACTTCCCTAAATATTAACCATTCACTCCACGATTAATATTTAAATATATATATTGCCATAATTAATTCAATTAAAATTACAATACACAAGTAATTTAATATTCCCGAATTAATTAAATATTAAATCTACAAAAATACGGGGTGTTACAGTTTGGCGGTAGCTATGCCCCATCAGTGGACTCCAAGACGAAGGTGGATTCCTAAGTTGTCGACTAGGCAGAGGTGCAAGAACGAAGAGTGTCAAGGCTTGCGAAGACGTCAGGTCGTCGAGTAAGTCTTCTTGTTGTGTCCTTTGTAAAACCGCACTTAGTGTACTTCTGGCTTGGTTGTCCAAGGTTTTTCCCGTTTTGGGTTTTTCTCGTACATCGCAACGTTATGAGTGTGTTTATTTTATCTTGTAAAAATCACATAGATGCATGATTAGGTTTGAAAAGATGAAATTGGTTTAATCACAACATTTGTGTAAGTTGGTGGAAATTTAATTTGGGTTTAGTTTGGATTAATTTAATTCAAGTCAACTTTAATTAATTTGATAAAATTCGTGTTTGGTTTATTCGGCCTAATTTTGAACTTGAATTAATTTTGTTTAAGAGAAAATTTATATATTTGTTTAATTTTATTATTATTTTAAAAGAAATTAAAATGTTGAGGATGTCAAATTTGAAATTAGGAATATTTGGTGAACCATCCGGTTGATGTAAAAAACTAGATTTGATCTAATTAATTAATCACAAATAAATATGATATAAGAAATAAGACAATGGACTTTTAAAGTGGTTCAGCCTTATGAAAATGGCCTACATTCACTCTTTTGTATTGCCAGATGTTTCTGCCTTAATCTCGATCACAATTGCTAATGATCAATTACCCCGTTATTGAGGGTGTTACAATGTATTTATAGCCTTGGTGCTGTCAATATGAATAGACTATATGTCGTTATTTAATAGACATATACATCTGTACAATAAGAATGTTCATTAAATTCGATGTTCACTGAATGTGCAAATGTTGCTTGATCTTTTTGACTAGATGCTTTGCACGTTGAGCAGCTTGGCACGTTAAGTAGCTCGGGGTGATAAGTTGCTCGGTATGCTAGTATCTCGGTGTGATAGTAGCTCAGAGGATGAGTAGCTCAGTGCGTATAAGCATTTTCCACGTAAGATGACACATGTCTTCATATGATTGGTCCACGTCAGCTGACTAATTTTCGTATCAACAGAAGCCCCCAATGTTTCACAGTTGAGTTTTGATATGAGAGTGTGGAATATTTTACTCGAAAGTTGCTCGGGCACCTTTTTATGTCTCGATTAATTATAGATCTCCAACACTTCGAAATTTTCTCTTTAGTCTTGTCGTTTGAGCGCGATATGGCAAACTTGCAAAATATTTTGAATCTGCGTCCGCCGCTTGGGTATTTGCGTCTTTTTCATCATTTAACCGCCGAAAACGCAATCGTCTTTTCTAGTAATCATTTCTTTTCCTACTTCCCGATGCAAGGCATTTAAAAGCGATAGAAACAGATCGTCGTCTACTTTTTACTTGTAGATTTCTAAACTCTTTGTCTTCTCATTCTATCCTTGTACTGTCATTCTTTTTTTCATCCACCTTAGCAGATTTTTCAATCCATCTGTAAGAACTTTCTTCTTTCTTTACTTTAACCACCATAGTTTATCTTATAGAATCGTTGGATAAGTTCTGATCTGATTTTGCAATTCCCTCTTGGGTTATTCTAGAAGAACCTCCTTGCTCCTCTAATTTATTTTCTCTGGCTGAGGGACACTGGTTTCCCTCCCTTTTCGTAGCGGAGTGTGGCTTCTCTTTTCCGCCTAATCCGTTGTGTTTGGAGTTTTGCCAATATTTAGATAATATTCCTGCAAGAGTAGCTCCAAATACATGGAGGGTAGTTAATGGCGTACATAGGTTAAACCAGATTTATGGGACTCATTTAGGGATTCCTGAAATTATGTTTTGTTATAAATGGGTTACTAGTGACACCACATTTTATTTAAAAACGAGGTTTTCCAATAGAGATTTAGTGGTCAATCTTCCCGATGCTAATAGGGACTATTTTGATCATGGAGTTGTGATGAAAAATTGGCACCACCCCCCATTAAAAGGAAATGATGTTTACCAAGGTCCCAGATGTCCACTATATGGCAATGGAATAGGTTGTTTTTAATTTTTTGGTTTAGCTCTGTTTATATTTGATGAAATACGTCACTGATATTTATTTTATTTATTGCAGTTGATAACAAAAGAAAGCCCCCAAAAGAGAGTGACATTAATATAAAAGATTTGAAACTCATCTGGGTTTTGCATCAATCAGTTGTTAGGGAGCACGTTAGAGTTGCTTCTTATTTGTTGAGATACAAAAATACTACTTCCTCTTTTATTGCTCATCCTCTTGCCCCTCTTGTGATAATTGATCTTGATCAAATTCCATCATCTCAAGCCGGCGTAAAAGAATATTCTTCTTATTTAGGTACCTTTATTGCTGATTTGATAATGAGGAGGAGGAGAATGCCTGAATTCTTTGCCAAAGATGCTCCTGGCACTGATGGGGCAAAGAAGAGAAAATAGGATGTCACAGCTGAAGGAACGAAGAAAATGGATAGTACTCCATCCAAAGAAATAATTCCAGTTGTCAAGGAAGTCGGCAGGAAACCACCTGTTATCCCAAAAGAGGCAGCACCTTTGATTGAAGGTGTTGCTATTACACAAGAATAGGCAGCACATTTGATTGAAGGTGCTCCTTTAAGGAGATTGAGGAGAGGTCTTTTAGAAAGACCTATAGAAACTACTGCTCAACCTTCTGATGTTGAGGATCCTTCTTTTAGAGCTAACACTCCAGCTCTCATTGCTTCGAGATCGGCAAAACGTTTGATCAAATCTTGGACTATTCCTGAATATCGAGTTGCTGAGGGTTCCCTTTCTTGGGAGAAGGTCACTAACTTAGCCGCTCAACATATTGCGTCAGTAAGTATCATCATCCTTACTATTTTATCTTCATATACTGTGCTCATATTTGATTCGAGCTCCTTTTCTTCTGCAGTTTATGACATGTTTTAATAGTATCCTAGAGAAAGATGAGGCTATCAAGGCTTCCACTTCCTTCAGTGGAGTGGAAGAGGCTTTTGCTGGGTTATCACAGTCTTTGAAAGACTCTCGACAAAAGTACAAGAAAGATAAAGTTTCTTGGGAGAAGAAACTTATATCTGTAGAGACAGCTCGTCAATAAGCTGATACAGCTTGAGACCAAGTTGATACAGCTCGAGACCAAGTTGTAAATACCTCTAAGGAATTGGAGGAAAAATTGAAGGTCACCATTTTTAGCAAGGAAGAGGTTGGTGGCAAGCTTGAAGAGGCTGAACGACGTAAAAAAGATCTGGAGGAGAAAGTTCAGCTTGCTGAGGAATATGCTTCTGCTGAGAAGGTGAAGAGAAAAGTAGCTGTGAAGAAGTCCTTTAGCTCTGGTTGGAACAAAGGATGGAACAAAGCCTTAACTGCTATTACTTGTCAGATGGAGTATGCAAGTTTGAAGTACTTCAGATACGGATGGGTCGCAGCATTGAAAGAGTTGAGTGTTGTAGACAATTTTGAATTATTTCAGAAACACACTCATGGCCCTCCTCCTACTATTGTCGAAGAAGGAGAGGATGAAGTTGTATCTGATGAATCTTCTATGGTGATAGTAGAACAAGTACATTTTATTACCATTCCTCAGCCCTCTGACCAAGTTTAGCAGGCGATAACTTCTACCGAGCAACACAAAATACCCTTCGAGCAGCCAACTTCTTCGTCAAAAATGGTTGATGACGTTGTAGGGAATAAGGAGAAGGTGTAGAGTTATTTAGCTCTTTAATTACGTTATTCTTCTGATTTTCCCTTTTTGTTGTAACTTTGGTTGTACTTGCTTCTCCCATTGATTAATAAAAAGGACTTTGTTATTTATTCTGAGTTTCTCCTTTAATTTCTCTATTTGTATCGTTGTTGATGCACTTTTGTTTTTCCTTGCTAGTTTGTTGCCAGGATTGAACTCTTGTCAGCTCATGATACAGAGTTAATAAAAATGTAATGATTATTTCAAAGCTGGTCACACAGATTTTACTGAAGCTTAAATAATTGATATCCTTGGGCCTAATGCTTCTGAGCGAGCAGTTGATGCATACCAATACTTAAAGTGTTTACTTGATCGTACTGTAGCAAACAATATGGCCTATTATTAAATGATTGAAGACCTCCAAGGAATGATCGAGGAACTCTAACTTCAACACAAAGAAACCACTGCACTCCTGCATGAAGGTTATGAGAAAAAGTACCAACAGTTGAGTGTTGATCGGGGCTATCATAAATATATCTCGGACCATAAAAAGAGGGAAAGTGTGCTGAAACTTGCGATCGAGGAACATAGGAATATTGCCAAGCTGTTGGAGGAAGAGAATATTTCCTTACAAGAAGAAGTGAAATAACTTAAGTCTGCTGCCGCATCTTCTTCGGGAGCTTTAGTCCTAGTTAATAATGAAGGTTTTTCCTTTTTGGAAACTGAAAATGCTGCTTTGAGAGAAGAGCTGGAGACTTTGAAAAGAGTCAAACCTACCTCGTATGCTCGTGGCAGAGCAAGGCCTTCTACTCGTGGCCGTGCAAGGGCTGGTCGAATTAATATTGAAGAGACGAGGACCCAACTGGCTTTAGAAAATCAAGTCGTTCAACTGACGGCAAAAAATCAAGCCCTGGCAAAAATGTCCAGAAAAATTCAAAGTCTTACCGATCAACTTTCCAAGCAAAGTTCTGCCTTGGAGAGTAGAGAGAATTTTGTGAAGAAGCTTCATCAGAACGTTGAGAGATTGGCATATCAATTCCACAAATAGCCTAGGGAATTTTGGAATGCGGGATACAATGAAGCTCTATGCCATCTCGATGCTCGGTTGAGACAATCAAATAATGAGGGGTACAAACAAGGATGGTTGAATGCTCTTGGTGTGATGCGTCTTAAGAAAGGAAATTCCCTGTGGGATTGGTATGAACTTGGGTTTCTCGACTTACCAGTACCTCCTTTCAACTTAGACGTTAGCTGGATTCCAGCTCGTGCCATACCTCAATGTTTGATCTCCAAGTACCTTGGTGATTACAATATTCATGAAGATTATGAGATATCCCAACCTCCTCATCTTCTTGAGCGACCAGGTTCGAGCAATACTAGGATGCTATTGGATATGAATTTTATCAATTCTCCATACTCTTTGAATGATCCTCCCGCTAGGATGGAACCAATGCCAAAATCAGAAGGAAAAAAGCCAATAGAATAGGAAATCTATATTGAATGAAGAAAACTTCATCTTTTGTAATTTGTTTTTCTGTATTTAATGAAGAAAAATTTTATCTTTATGCACTCTTCTTTCCTCGGAAATAGTGTTTAAGATGTCTTTTTTATAACATATGAATGCATATATATCTATAGGGGGACAATTTATCATATTTTGTTTTATTTGCCTCGACAATGGAGCTTGCCCCACTTGCTGCCTAGTTGTAGTGACTTGTCACCCATAAATGCCTAAGCAATGGAATAATTATCATCCCATGATCTTGCTTAGTTGTAGTAATCCTTTCAGGATTACCTTGATGCCTAGACAGTGGATGCCCCATGAGGTCACCCATCTTCTTGCCTAGTTTGGGATGCCCCTTGAGGTCATCTGTGATCAAACAGGCTTTGCCTTGTATGATTGTTATGCCAACATTGTTGGTTAAATTTATTGGTGCCGACCAACCGTAGTTAGCGGTTGCTGATATGTCGACCAGCCATAGATGGTGTAGTGTGTAGCACTAGTACTCAAAAAAAAATTAACAAAAGGAATATGGAGAAAATATCATCTTTATTCATACTGAAAGAACTGAAGTACATATGAATCTGTATTACGGATAATATTTGCGCAGATGCTCCGCATTCCATGCATTTTTGAATTCTTCTCCCTCCAAGATTTCTATTTTGTAGGTCCCTGGTCGAAAACTATAGTTACCCGGTAGGGTCCATGCCAGTTAGCCTCTAGCTTATTATGCTTCTGGATCACCCTCTTGAGAACATAGTCCCCCTCTTTAAGATCGCATTTCTTGACTCATTTGTTATAGAACATAGCAGTTCGTTACTGGTAAGCTGCGTTCCTTATCGCCGCATCTTCTCTTACTTCTTCGAGTATATCCAAGTTTAAACGTCTCATCAAATCACTTAAAGGAGAGTTAAAGTTAAGCACCCTGTGTGTCGGTAGTCCTAGTTCAGATGGTATAACTGCTTCACTGCCAAATGCTAGCATATAAGGGTATTCCTCAGTTGTTATTCGGGGTGTTGTGCGATAAGCCCATAACACAGAATGTAGCTCGTTTATCCAATTTCCTTTTGCATCATCCAGCCGTTTCTTTAACCCGTTCAGCAGAGTTCTATTTGTCACTTCAGTTTGTCCATTGCTCTAGGGATGACCTGGTGCAGAATAGATTTTCTAGACATTGGATTGATGATAATATACAGTGAACTCCTCATTATCAAATTGGGTACCATGATCAGTAATGAAAGTATGTGGCAAACCATATCTGCAGATAACATTCTTCCAAATAAACTGGTAAACCCTTTCATATGACATGTCAATGAGAGGCTCAGCCTCAACCCACTTGGTGAAATAATCAACAGCGACTACTAAATATTTGAATCTCCCTTTGGAAGTCGGCAGAGGCACGACCAAATATATACCCCACATGGCAAATGGCCAAGGGGAAGTGATGGGCGTTAATAATGCCTGGGGAGTTTTTCGAATGGAAGAGAAACGTTAGCACTTATCACACTTCTTCATATAAGTTGTACAATCATCTCTCGTCGTTGGCTAATAGTATCCCTGCGTCATTATCCTCTGCAGGAGAGTCTGACCTGCTATATGAGCTCTACAAGAGCCTTCGTGAATTTATTCAATCAAATATTTAACTTCTGAAGGATGCACACATCTCTATAGACCTGCTATGATACCCCTTCTATACAAAATACCATTATTTAGTACATACCGAGCAGCTTTAAACATCAGCCTCTTGGCTACAAGTTGGTCAGTTGGTACAAATCCTTCTTCGATATATGCCCTGATGGGGTCCATCCAAGTTGTTCCCATATCCAGGGTGATAAATCTCCCCATTAAGTCTTCATCTATGCTCCGGTCTGTTAAAATCTCAATAGGAATCGTTCTTCGTAGCTCGATGCGAGTAGCTGAAGCTAACCGAGCTAGTGCGTCAGCTCTCGTATTTTCTAATCTCGGTATTCTGATCAATTGAACCATAGCAAGAGTGAACATAATCTTCATATCTTTGGAGTGATACCTTGACATTAAGTCTCCCTTCGCTGCATACAACCCAAGAATCGGATTTACAATTAACTGTGAGTCACTAAACACAAGAACTTACTTTGCACTCAGTGTTTTGGCTAATCTGAGGCCCACGATCATAGCTTCATATTCATCTTCATTGTTGAAAGCATTGAATAGTAAATGTAACGCATATTCCATATCCAATTCATCTGGGCTGTGAAGAATTATACCGGCTCCGCTGCCTGTGGCACACGATGAGCCATCAACAAATATATTCCATATAGGGATGCCATTATCAAATTCTTGATCTGATAAAATTCCCTGATGGAATATTTGATACTTCCTTTTATCATCTCCTAACACTGGGATGTTATTTGATGGTTCTTGCTGCTCGGCGCTTATTCCCTTCATTACCTCTGTTGATAAGAGTTGATCGGGGGTAGTCTCCGATGATTCCCTAACATCCATAAGTTGTTCTGCATTAGGCCCTTGTTGGTTCGCAGTATCTGGGCATGTGAATTCTGTAATGAAATCTTCTACCACATGCCTTTTGAGTGAGGTCCTTGGCTCATAAACAATATCATGCTCTCCCAGATCGACTGCCTAGTACATCAATCTTCCAGATTTTTATGGTTTATGCAAGGCCTGTCTGAGCGGCATATCAGTGTACACCACTATGGTATGGGCTTGGAAATAAGGTTTTATCCTCCTACTTGCCTCTATCAATACTAAGGCTAGCTTCTCCAATCTGGGATATCTTACCTCTACTCCTCGGAAAGCCTTGCTCATATAATACATAGGTTTTTGTACTCCATTTTCAACTCTTATTAATGCTGAACTGACTGCATCCTCAAAGACATCCATATATAAGTATAATCTTTCTCCCATCACTGGACGGGAAAGCATAGGTGGCATCCCCAAGTATTTCTTCAGAGCTAGAAATGCCTGCTCGCACTCGTCATTCCACTCAAAAGTCTTTCTAAGCATCTTAAAGAAATGGAGACATTTATATATCGCTCTGGAGATGAACCTGTTTAGAGCTACAATACGCCCCGTAAGGCTTTGCACTTCCTTCTTAGTGGTTGGAGATTTCAGTTCTAACGAAGCCTTGATTTTATCCGGATTTGCTTCAATACCTCCCTGATTCACAATATACCCGAGGAACATGCCTTCTTGTACGCCAAAAACACACTTAGTCGGGTTTAGCTTCATCTGATATCTCTCCAGTTGATCAAAATTTTGGCTCAGATCAGCTATGTGGTCTGCGGCTTTCTTACTCTTCGTCAACATATCATCAACATAAACCTCTATGTTGTTGCCGATTTATTCTGCGAACACCTTACTCATCAATCGTTGGTACGTTGCACCGGCATTTTTAAGACCAACCGGCATATGATTATATCAGTATGTACCCCTTGGGGTAATAAAAGAATTAATTTCCTTATCTTTTGGTTTCATATTAATCTGGTTGTAGCCGGAATAAGCATCCATGAAGCTCAGCAATTCATGCCCCGAAGTAGCACCCACCAGCTGGTCAATTCGGGGCAAGGGAAAATGGCCTTTTGGGCAGGCTTTGTTGAGATCTGTGAAATCTACACACATTCACCATTTGTTGTTCTTCTTTTTTACCATCACCACGTTAGCTAACCAATCCGAATATTTGACATCCTCAATGAAAGAGTCATTTTGCAGTTTTTCGACTTCCTCCTGGATAGCTTGGTTCTTCTCTGGGATAAATACTCTTCTTCATTGTTTCACTGGCTTATCTCTTTATTAACATTTAACTCGCGGCATAAGAAGGTTGGATCTATCTCTGGCATATCTTCATGACTCCACACAAAAGCTTGCTTTCTATGCCTTAAAAATGCCACTAATGTAACACCCCGTAATTTTGAGGATTTAATATTTAATTATTTTTGGGAGTTATAAAAATATTTAAATTGGAGAAACTTAAATTCATGAGTTGGAGAATTTATTTGAGTGAGCCGAATTATTTATAATTGGCGACTTTAAGTTTAATTGTCCGAATTAATGTGTGTCGCATTTTGAGGTCGAATTTGAAAATGTCAAAAAGTATTTCGGATGGCAATTCTGAGTGCGCGGTTGCGTCCGGATGGGTCGACATAGTCAGAAAAGAGTACCCGGGAGTGGTAATTGGGTCTCGGGGTATTTTTGGGCATAGCCGGGCCCATACGGGGTGAGTTGAGCCATTTTAATTAGGCCCATATGGCCAAAAAATGGATTAAGGATTTTAAACCTAAATGGAGAAGTGTTAAACGGCATTAAACACAAATTCTAAGCCTAGGGCTTGAGAGGAAAATTGGGGGAAAGAAAATCAAGAGCTAATTGGGGATTATTGGAGCCGAATTAAGGGACTACACCAATGGATTAGACCCTACGAACAATTTCAGGCAAGTGGTTAACTTGCTGTAATGTGTAAATGGTGATATCCAATTCATATTTTAGTGATGTGTAAACTAAAATTCGTTTTGGGGATAAATGGGTACAAAATGGGATTTTGTTAATGGAATACTTGGTTGAGATTCAAAGTAAGAAATAGGTGTATTATATATTCCTAAGTAAGGATAAAATGAAATTTGAATATATTTGATGATTAACATGGATTCTTTATGAGTTCTTGGATGAAGAACATGAATCTTGAATGACTTAGGGTTTAATTGATGAACACGAGATGTCAATCTGCCAGAATTTTGACGTGACTTTAAACGTGTGCGATTTGAATTTTACTTTTAATTAGAGTGTGAACCATACATGCCTGAAAAGATATGTCTCTTAGATATCCAATGAACTTAGAATCAGGTCAATTGGAGTTCTGTAGAGGGAGTAATCGATATTTTACTACAGGGTGTTTGATCTGTCAACATAGCAATCTGCCAGAATTTTGACGTGACTTGAAATGTGTGAAATTTGAATTTACTTCTAATTAGAGTGTGAACCATACATGACTGGAAAGGTATTTCTCTTATCTATCCAATGAACTTGGAATCAGGTCAATCAGAGTTCTGTAGAGGGAGTAATCGACATTTTACTACAGGGTGTTTGATTTGTCAACATAGTAATCTGCCAGAATTTTGACGTGATTTTAAACGTGTGCGATTTGAATTTTACTTCTAATTAGAGTGTGAACCATACATTACTAGAAAGGTATTTCTCTTATCTATCCAATGAACTTGGAATCAAGTCAATCGGAGTTCTGTAGACGGATAAATCTAAATTTTACTACACGGTGTTTAATCTGCAAGAAAATTTGAGATTTTTCTTTTTAAGCCTCAAATGTCTAAAATTTTATTGGGGAAGTGTTTGGGACCTTGATGAAATATATTGATGGAATAATGATATGGAAGTAGGTCTATGATTGAGTGTTGGACTTTAATTTTGTAAGAGAGTTAAAGTGGAGATTCGTAGGCTTGATTGTGACGTACAATAATTCGAGATGATAAGAATAAAGCTACGGAAAAGCGTGAGCGAGCTTAAATTCGTTAGGTCAGTGGGTTAACAAGGGTAACTACTGAATTGATATAACAAGGGGTAACTAGGACCCTTAGAGTTATGTGAATACTTGAATTAATACGAAAGTGAAATAAATTCGTAAAGCAAACAAGTACGGTGAATATTAGAGAGAAATATATTACGTACAAGTATGAATAATTGGGTAGTGTAAATACCTACTGTTTTATAGGATTACTTGGGTTGTGAATGTTTATTGTGTGTTTCCTTGTGATAGGAACATAGACTCGGGAAATATTAAGTTATGGGCCAAGTGAGCGAGTCCGGGGGTAATGGTTGAGTGACACCAAGTTATTAAATTAATGGATGTGTTAATTAATAAAGGTAGAGTCGGAAGGTAGACTCGAAAAAGTATTAAATTAATTGATGTTGTGATTAATTAATTTAGAGTCGGATTGTAGACTCGAGAAGGGTATTAATTAATTCATGTGTAAATTAATTAAATGAGAGTCGTACCACAAACTCGGATCGGTATTAAATTAATAGGTGTGTTAATTAATTTAATTAGAGTCGGACGATAGACTCGGGAAGGTATTAAATTAATAGGTGTGTTAATTAATTTAATTAGAGTCGGACCATAGACTCGGGAAAAATAGTATATTAATTGAGGTGTGAATTAATTATATTAGAGTCGGACCACATACTCGGATTTGTGTTAATTAATTAATGTGTAAATTAATTAAATGAGGGTCGGACTACAGATTCGGATATGTGTTAATTAATTAATGTGTAAATTAACTAAATGAGGGTCGGACCACAGACTCAGAGTTGTGTTAATTAATTAATGTGTAAATTAATTAAATAAGAGTCGAATCATAGACTTGGGCAAATTTCATATAAATTATTGTGTAGAGTATTATTATTTAGAGTCGTACCACAGACTCGGGAAGATGATAAATTATTAAGTGATAAAATTAATTAAGAGAGTCGGGACATAGACTCAGAAAATTTTAGGCTAGTGTTACGGATCTTTGAGTACACGGTAAAGTCGGGGTTTATATTATATACATACGGTATTGTGATAGTATATATATTGATGTGTGTATATATTGTGTGTGCTATTAAATATCAGTGATTAGATATTTACTTAATTTATATACTCTAGTGCTATCAAGGGAGGTTGCGCGATGTAGGTGAATCCCCTAGCTTGAGGAGTAGGGTAAGTATATCCCCAGGTCATAGCGTTCGGTATATGGGTGAGGGGATTATCTCACTTTCAGGGAAGGAATATGACCGCCTCCACTTAGTTTATGTTTTAGGCCAGGTTGGTGAGTGATTCCAACTTGGGTAACTAGGTTATGTGAGCACACCTATTGAGATAGCACTTTAGAGGGAATCATCCGGCGAGGGTATACTCGGAGGGATGGATATACGTATGTTATATGTGTGGATGTTTTAGTAAAGGTACGTTTATAATGGTATTCAATATTATATGCGGGTAATAATACATTGTGTGATGTATTTACTTTATATAACTTGTGACACGGTTATATGCTACTATTTAAGAAGGAATTATTTAAGTTAATTGTGAGATAACTTATAATTCAAAAATCATTATAGTCGGGTTAGAGTAGTATGGTAAGGGGAGGTTATACCAGGACTAGTTGGACGGGGCAGTACAACTAGGTGGGGGTTAAGGTAATCGTTAAGTGTGCACAATAGTGGAGGGGTGAGAATGGCCACAAGGGAGTGCGACACTAACTTCAATATGAAGCGCATTCATGCATTTTAAATTACTGCAGTTAATTCACTTGCTAAATATTTTCAAAATATTTTGGGTTCTAACCCTTTCTATAAAACTATTTTCAAAACCTTTTAGGTGTCCAGCCACAGGGACGCCAGGATTGAAATTCTATTCCAGGGATACAGAGTTGCGGCATATGTGGATGCTAGTAGAAGTTCGGATTAGATGCATCGTTCATTCATTCCTAGAGTAGGAATCATGTATCAGTTTCAGTTTTATTTTGGGCTTGTCGCCCAGACTTCTCAGTGCAGTTTTCAGATGTATTTATTCAGGTGTTGGATGTTTATATTGGATTTCACTTTGGTGGTCGATGGTTTATTCGGCAAATTATTTAATTAATTATTCAGTTGAGTTTTATTCAGTTGTGTGAATGGTTCATATTTATTTTCGCATGAACTGTTTTGTTTAATTAAAAAGATAAAATTGGCACCAGCTTTTGGAATACTAGGTGGTTAGTAAGTTTCAAAAGTTTTCGACAGTGATGTTAAGGATGAACCAACTGGGATTCCCATTTTAATTTGGTATAGGACTGATCACCCGGTATTTTACTAGGCCGGGTGTCACAGATGGTATCAGAGCATCAGGTTCTAGTGTCCTTAGGATCTGTGCGGCTTTTCACGTTTCGGCTTAGCAATCTTTGATATAGAGCCCTATCATAGGATTGTTGTATTCTTATACGTATGCGCATTTACGTCCTTCTGCCACATTTCTTATTTGATTGTGAACTCATACGATTCAATTCTCATTCCAGATGTCGCCCATGAGAGAGAGAGCATCTAGAGCAGCAAGGGGAGATGAGACTAGAGAGGCTCATCAGGAGCAAGAGTTACCGCAGCAACTGCCAGGATTGATTTCGACAATGCAGGTAACTGAATTGGTGGCGCAGGAAGTTGAAGCGACGGTAGTCGCAATGGCAGGGTAGTTTCCATGGGATCAACCACAAGTGTTAATGGCACCAGATGTTCAGGTCGCCCGGGGCCGTCGGGGTGGCAGCAAGTACGAGAATTTTTTTTTTAAGTGTGGGCACCCACCAGAGTTTCGAGGGGGTTCAGATGTAGTGTTAGCGTGTCAAGGAAGATAGATATCCAGCATCACCTACGCATGGGAGATTGCGATGAGGTGCAAAAGCAAATGCTAGCCACTTTTAGTTTAGTGGGAGTAGCGCTACAGTGGTGGGAGTTGATCACTACAGTTGAGGAAAGGGATACACTAGATATTGCAAAGTTTTAGGTGCGGTTCGACCGCACGTATTTTCCTCCAGTGGTTGAGACGAAATGAGGAGAACATTTAAAGAGGTGTCTCAGGGGGACCGTTCCGTGGCAGATTACGAGGAAGAATTTACTCGTTGGCAAATTTTGTACCGAATGAGGTAGGCGATGAAGAGATAAAGAAAGTAAAGGTTTGTGGATCGGTTAGTCTGGAGAATCAGATAATATTTAATTGGTAATTCCGCATTAGAAGCTTATACTGATGTCATTAATGCAGCACCCCGGCACTGTCAGAAATATCGCTTCCACGTGAAAGGAAGCAGGAAGAGACTGGAAACTAGCCCGTCGGATAAAGCAGGAGGGAATAGTACCAGTGGGGTATCCCAGCAGCAGACAGGGGGAATTAGGGGTAGGATTCTAGCAGGGAAATCATGCCAAATGAATTAGAATTGGAGGCTATCGGCAGGATGGCCAGGAATTCCAACAAGGTCGGCATGAAAGGGACCAGTAGCAGGGTGAATGTATTATAAGGTGTTTCATTTCTGGGGGAAGCGAGACACATGAAGAGAGATTGTCTTAAGCGAGGCAGGGGTCAACTACAGGACGAGGTCCTGGGTGTACAGCCACTAAAGCAAGTCATGGGCGCATTCGGGCAGGGAGAAGATGCTTCGGAACCTGAGGATCAGCCATTGCAGCTGGAGTATGGAGGTAATTATTTTTACCCTATGGGTGTGGGGTATATTTTTGAGTGAAAAAGAGGATGTCATAATATAAGACTTATTTTTCACTAGAGTTCGCAGGTGAGTCGAACTTAGTGGGTGCGTTGGCTGTAGCAGCCATAGTATGTGGATAAACTTTTCGTAGGGTAGAGGAGTTTCTTTGGTGTTCTTCACGGGAGAGTGGAGGTATACACTGAGTTAAGGTTTGAATTATGCGAGGAGTTACTACTTTTGAGAATTATGAGAGTAGGGTTGATAATATTTTCTAGATTTCGACTGGATAGCGATGGAATTTAACTATTATGGATAGTGGTGTTAAGTTTTGGTGTTCACGACACCAGGATATGTTTGGTACTAGGTATCACCTGAGAGGGCGTATAACCTATACATATGTTGTATTGCATGGTGCGATAGGCACATACTAAGGTCTTGTGTTCTCACATTTTATCCCGGTAAGTAGGGGTGTTTACTGAAGTGAATCAGAGTGGTTAGATTTATGTTCGAGCAAAAAGAGATAGCTCGGGATTTATTTTTGCGCGAGGACTAGTGATGGTAAGGGCGCGGTACTTTATGTCGTCTTTGGTAATATGAGAGTAAGCGTATATAATTTTGTGTTGAGAGATAAGTATTTTGTGGGGAGATGTTTGGACATTAGTACATGGGTTAGGTACCCGGGAAATAGATATATATGTATATATATATATGTGATATGACTACGGGTTCGAAGTTATATTACGGGTTACGACTAGCATAGTCGGGTAACTTTCGTCCGGTAAAGCACGAGGATAGGGTGTATGGGCACCCGGGTTAATTAAGACAAATTTCGTGCGGTTAAGCACGGGTATAGGGCGTATGGGCGCCGTGGTTAATTTAAATGCATACTTGTGTAACTTATGCTTAGAATCGGATGGGATAAATATAGCGGGGTTAGAGGCACGTGACTAGAGAGTGATATGCGAAGCTTGGAACATTACGCTCATCTTAATTTCGAGGACGAAATTCCTTTGTAAGGGGAGAAGTATGTAACACCCCGTAATTTTGAGGATTTAATATTTAATTATTTTGGGGAGTTATAAAAATATTTAAAATGGAGAAACTTAAATTCATGAGTTGGAGAATTTATTTGAGTGAGACGAATTATTTATAATTGGCGACTTTAAGTTTAATTGTCCGAATTAATGTGTGTCGCATTTTGATGTCGAATTTGGAAATGTCAAAAAGTATTTCGGATGGCAATTCTGAGTGCGCGGTTGCGTCCGGATGGGTCAAGATAGTCAGAAAAGAGTGCCCGGGGGTGGTAATTGTGTCTCGGGGTATTTTTGGGCATAGCCGGGCCCACACGGGGTGAGTTGGGCCATTTTAATTAGGCAAAAATGTCCAAAAAAGGTATTAAGGGTTTTAACCTAAATGGAGAAGTGTTAAATGGCAGTAAACACAAATTCTAAGCCTAGGGCTTAAGAGGAAAATTGGGGGAAAGCAAATCAAGAGCCAAATGGGGATTATTGGAGCCGAATTAAGGGACTACACCAACGGATCAGACCCTACGAACAATTCCAGGCAAGTGGTTAACTTGTTGTAATGTGTAAATGGTGATATCCAATTCATATTTTAGTGATGTGTAAACTAAAATTCGTTTTGGGGATAAATGGGTACAAAATGGGGTTTTGTTAATGGAATACTTGGTTGAGATTCAAAGTACGAAATAGGTGTATTATATATTCCTAAGTAAAGATAAAATGAAATTTGAATATATTTGATGATTAACATGGAATCTTTATGAGTTCTTGAATGAAGAACATGAATCTTGAATGACTTAGGGTTTAATTGATGAACACAAGATGTCAATCTGTCAGAATTTTTAACACAACTTTAAACGTATTCCATTTGATTTGTACATCGAATTAGAGTGTTAACCATACATGCCTGGAAAGTTATTTCTCTTAGCTATCCAATGAACTTGGAATTTGGTCAATCGGAGTTCTGTAGAGGGAGTAATCGATATTTTACTACAGGGTGTTTGATTTGTCAACATAGTAATTTGCCATAATTTTGACGTGACTTTAAACGTGTGAGATATAAATTTTACTTCGAATTAGAGTGTTAACCATACATGCATGGAAAGTTATTTCTCTTAGCTATCCAATGAACTTCGAATCAGGTCAATCAGAGTTCTGTAGAGGGAGTAATCGGCATTTTACTACAGGGTGTTTGATCTGTCAACATAGTAATCTGCCAGAATTTTGACGTGACTTTAAACGTGTGTGATTTGAATTTTACTTCTAATTAAAGTGTTAACCATACATTATTGGAAAGGTATTTCTCTTCTCTATCCAATGAACTTGGAATCAGGTCAATTGGAGTTATGTAGAGGGAGAAATCTAAATTTTACTTGAGAGTGTTTAATCTGTCAGAAAATTTGAGATTTTTCTTTTTAAGCCTCAAATGTCTAAAATTTTATTAGGAAAGTGTTTGGGACCTTGATGAAATACATTTATGGAATAATGATATGGAAGTAGGTTTATGATTGAGTGTTGTACTTTAATTTTGTAAGAGAGTTAAAGTGGAGATTCATAGGCTTGATTGTGACGTACACTAATTCGAGATGATAGCGAGCTTAAATTCGTTAGGTCAGTGGGTTAACAATGGTTACTACTGAATTGATATAACAAGGGGTAACTAGGACCCTTAGAGTTATGTGAATACTTGAATTAATACGAAAGTGAAATAAATTCGTAAAGCAAACAAGTACGGTGAATATTAGAGAGAAATATATTACGTACAAGTATGAATAATTGGGTTGTATAAATACCTATTGTTTTATAGGATTACTTGGGTTGTGAATGCCTATTGTGTGTTTCCTTGTGATAGGAATATAGACTCGGGAAATATTAAGTTATGGGCCAAGTGAGAGAGTCCGAGGATAATGGTTGAGTGACACCAAGTTATTAAATTAATGGATGTGTTAATTAATGAAGGTAGACTCGGAAGGTAGACTCGGAAAAGTATTAAATTAATTGATGTTGTGATTAATTAATTTAGAGTCGGATTGAAGACTCGGGAAGGGTATTAATTAATTAATGTGTAAATTAATTAAATGAGAGTTGTACCACAGACTTGGATCGGTATTAAATTAATAGGTGTGTTAATTAATTTAATTAGAGTCAGACGATAGACTCGGGAAGGTATTAAATTAATAGGTGTGTTAATTAATTTAATTAGAGTCAGACCATAGACTCGGGAAAAATAGTATATTAATTGAGGTGTGAATTAATTATATTAGAGTCGTACCACATACTCGGATTTTTGTTAATTAATTAATGTGTAAATTAATTAAATTAGGGTCGGACTACAGACTTGGATATGTGTTAATTAATTAATGTGTAAATTAATTAAATGAGGGCCGGACCACAAACTCGGAGTTGTGTTAATTAATTAATGTGTAAATTAATTAAATAAGATTCGAATCATAAACTCGGGAAAATTTCATATATATTATTGTGTAGAGTATTATTATTTAGAGTCGGACCACAGACTCGGGAAGATGATAAATTATTAAGTGAGAAAATTAATTAAGAGAGCCGGGACATAGACTCGGAAAATTTCAGGCTAGTGTTACGAATCTTTGAGTACACGGTAAAGTCGGGGTTTATATTATATATATACGGTGTAGTGATAGTATATATGTAGATGTGTGTATATATTGTGTGTGATATTAAATATCAGTGATTAGATATGTACTTAATTTATATACTCTAGTGCTATCAAGGGAGGTTGCGCGATGTGGGTGAATCCCCTAGCTTGAGGAGTAGGGTGAGTATATCCCCAGGTCATAGCGTCCGGTATATGGGTGAGGGGATTATCTCACTTTCAGGGAAGGAATATGACCGCTTCCACTTCGTTTATGTTTTAGGCCAGGTTGATGAGCGATTTCAACTTGGGTAACTAGGTTATGTGAGCACACCTAGTGAGATAGCACTTTAGAGGGAATCATCCCGCGAGGGTATACTCGGAGGGATGGATATACGTATGTTATATGTGTGGATGTTTTAGTAAAGGTACGTTTATAATGGTATTCAATATTATATGCGGGTAATAATACAGTGTGTGATGTATTTACTTTATATAACTTGTGACACGGTTATATGCTACTATTTAAGAAGGAATTAATTAAGTTAATTGTGAGATAACTTATAATTCAAAAATCATTATTGTCGGGTTAGAGTAGTATGGCAAGGGGAGGTTATACCAAGACTAGTTGGACGGGGTAGTACAACTAGGTGGGGGTTAAGGTAACCGTTAAGTATGCACAATAGTGGAGGGATGAGAATGTCCACAAGGGAGTGCGATACTAACTTAAATATGAAGCGCATTCATGGATTTTAAATTACTGCAGTTAATTCACTTGCTAAATATTTTCAAAATGTTTTGGGTTCTAACCCTTGCTATAAAACTATTTTCAAAACCTTTTAGGTGTCCAGCCACAGGGACGCCAGGATTGATATTCTATTCTAGGGATACGAAGCTGCGGCATATGTGGATGCTAGCAGAAGTTCGGATTAGATGCATCGTTCATTCATTCCTAGAGTAGGAATCATGTATCAGTTTCAGTTTTATTTTGGGCTTGTTGTCCAGACTTCTCAGAGATGTATTTATTCACGTGTTGGATTTTTATATTGGATTTCACTTTGGTGGTCGATGGTTTATTCGGCAAATTATTTAATTAATTATTCAATTGAGTTTTATTCAGTTGTGTGAATGGTTCATATTTATTTTTGCATGTACTGTTTTGTTTAATTAAAAAGTTAAAATTGGCACCAACTTTTGGAATACTTGGTGGTTAGTAAGTTTTAAAAAGTTTTCAACAGTGATGCTAAGGATGAACCAACTGGGATTCCTGTTTTAATTTAGTATAGGACTGATCACCCGGTATTTTATTAGGCGAGGTGTCACAACTAACTCCTGCTTTATTGATGGGTCCAGTAAGGTACCAATTTGAGTTGTTCATTCCTAACGTTCATCGTCCAGAATGATATTCTCCGTGGTCTCCATAACCTGACCCTTCACAATCTCAGATTCATCTCTGGGGTTCAAAGTCTCGATCTCTGCATCTTCAGACTCCTCCACTTGGTATGGTGGTCTTTTTCTTAGCTTCATCCAACTCTTCCTGCTCAGCAGATGAATAGTAGCATTCCCGAGCTACTTTTTGGTCGCCCTTCACAACTCTAACTCCGAAATTAGTCTAAAACTTCAGGCATTGATGTACTATGGATGGCACTGCCTCGAACTTTTTCAAGCCTACCCTCCCCATGATTATGTTATAGGCTGATTGGACATTTTTATCCATTACGAAAAAGCGTACTTTTTCTATTTTGCAAGCAGGCCAGGTACCAATTAACATATCCAACTTGATCGTCCCAAGTGGAAAGACTTTCTCGCCAGTGAAGCCAAGGAGGGGCCTGTGATATGGCTCCAATTGGGCTAACTTCAAATTCAAGCTGTCAAAGCACGGGTAGAACATGATATCTGCATAGCTACCATTATCTACCAATACTCATGAGATTATCACATCCTCCATCCTCATCTTGACAACCAAGGGATCATCGTGAGGATATAATACACCTTTCAGATCATTTTTGGAAAAACCGATGACCAGTTTATCCTTGTTCACCTTCCTCGGGCAATCATCTTTAGTCAGATTTATGCGTTGTATATAAGAATAAGCTTGGGCCTCATTGAGGTAAGCTTCCCTTTCAATAGTGTGATCCCCACCTCCTGCGTCTCTACATGTAATCACATTACGTTCAAATGATCCAAAATGGATTGAAAATACCTCGCGTTCGGGTTGCCTTGGCCTTTTGGGAAGGTCGGGGTCATCTTCTAGATCATCTTCATGGTCCCTTTTCTTATCATCTTTTTCTCGGCGAGGAGATTTGGGCATTTCCTTTGTTTTTTCGTTAGCCTTTTCATCATTTTGACGATCAACGAACCTGCTCAATTTTCCCCGTCGAATAAGTGCTTCGATCTCATTCTCGAGAGGTATACAATGCTTGGTCGTATGGCCATAATCTCTATGTAACTCGCAATATTTGGACTTATCCCTCTTATCAGGGGTTGTCCTCATTTTCTCCGGCTAATTTAATTCCTCGTTGTTCTTGATCTCCTCCAGAATATGGCTGAAATCCACCTTTAAGGGAGTATAATTCCCATACTTCTTCAATTGCTCTAGTGTTTCCTTGCCTTTCGGCTGCTTACTGCCCCTATTGTGCTTTGGATCTTTCCTCTCAGTTTTAACTGCAGCTTTTATCTTTGCTTTCGCGTCAGTATTCTTCTTCGCATCCATGGCCTCTTCGGTGTTCATGATCTTAGCTTCCTTTGCCATTAGTTCCTCCATGGTCTTGGGGGGATCTTTGGCCAGTGTATAGTATAACTTATTGGGTAACAGACCACTCATCAGAGCTGTGATGGTTGTCTTCTCCTCGCAGTCAATTACCTCAAGTTTCTCGTTATTAAAACGAGTGATATAATCCCTAGTGCTCTCTCCTATTTTATGTCTTACACTCAGTAGATGTGCTACTCTCTTCACTGGATTTGCTCCAAAACAGAAATTCCCTATGAAGAGCTCTGCCAGCTGATGGAATGTAGCAATCTGCCCCCGAGGAAGGTTGTTGTACCATATTTGGTCTGACCCGGTGATAGTTCCCAAAAATGCTCTACACCTCATCTCATCAGGAATGGCATAGATATCAGTAACTGCTTGGTACTGCTCTATGCGAAGGATGGGATCAGTTTTTCCATCATACTTAGGCGTTACTACAGGAGCTTTAAATTTTGATGGTGTGGGAAAATCCATAATTGCCTGTACAAAGGGTGATCCTTTGACGAAAGTTCTTTGGAGAGGGTTCTTGGCCTTAGCCATTTCCCCTAACCTATCCTCTAACCTTTGAATGGAGCCCTTTCATGCGTTGTTTCCAGCCTCGGACCTATTTGTTCGAGAAACAGATCGCACTGAATTCTCCTCTTGGGATCTTTCATTACGAGTTACTGGTCATGACTGGGCAGAACCTTCCCGTAGATCATTTAGTCATTGATAATTTCTTGACGTAATCCTAGGAGGGTTTCTATTCCTCCTAGGGCCCAAACGATCAAAGGGCAAAGCTCTGCTCAACCTCTCCAGAGCTCTTATTTTTTGTGGGTCTAACGTAACATTTCGTTGAGAATCTGTAGCTCTTATAGAAGAGGTCCAGTCAGGCTGATAAGAGGGATCATTGGTCCCCTCAGTATGATGAGACCCAGTGCGTCGGGACTAAGAAACATCTAGAAATAGCGTACGTCTGGTTCTTGAAGATGGCAAATGAGTGGGTCTCTGGACGCTTCGTTGGCCTGACTGGCAGGAGCGCCATTATGAACGGTTTGAATGAGTTGACGCATGGTCTCTTGTATATCTGTTTGCCCCTCGGCTAAATTGGCTACCATTCCAGTGAGATCTTGAAGATTTGGGGGAGCATATCAATTGGGGGTAACTTGGTCATTGTTCCTGTTATTGGATTCTGGGATCTCAGCCATTTGTGATGAATATGTTAGTGAAAATGCTACGTATAGTCGTTCCCACAGACGGCACCAATCTGTTGATGTAAAAAACTAGATTTTATCTAATTAATTCATCACAAATAAATATGAAATAAGAAATCAGACAAAGGACTTCTAAAGTGGTTCAGCCTTATGAAAATGGCCTACGTCCACTGTTTTGTATTGCCAGATGTTTATGGCTTAATCTCGATCACAATTGCTAATGATCAATTACCCCGTTAATGATAGTGTTACAATGTATTTATAGCCTTGGGACTGTCAATATAAATAGGCGATATGTCGTTATTTAATAGACATATACATTTGTACAATAAGACTGTTCATTAAATTTGATGTTCACTGAATGTGCAATTGTCGCTTGATCTTCATGACTAGATGCTCTGCACGTTCAGCAGCTCGACACGCTAAGTAGCTAGGGGTGATGAGTTGCTCGATATGCTAGTAGCTCAATGTGCTAGTAGCTCAGAGGCTGAATAGCTCGGTGCGTATAAGCATTTGCCACGTAAGATGACACATGTCTTCATATGATTGGTCCACGTCAGCTGACTAATTTCGTATCAACACATCCCTTTAGAGCATATAATTTAAGCAATCGGCATTCTCCAAGAGTAACCAAATCAAAATCAAAACCCTCAACCAATTTTTTTCTCCCGTCATGTGACATGAGCAAGCACTATCAAGATACCAATTACCAAAATTTGAAGAAATTGACAAATTTGAAGTTTCAACATTTTCAAAAGCCATACAACATAAATGACTCTCTTTTCTCACCCATTTTGGGTTCACTTTATTTTATTTTCTTCAACTAATTTTCAATTTTCTTGCTCACTCCTCGAAAGTCTATTTTTCTAAAAAACTTAGGACATGAATGTTTCAAATCCCTTTGAATTTTTTAATAAAAATGTCTTAAGTGTCTTCTCGTTTCAAATGGTTTAGCAGCAAAGTTCACACTCCTTTTTTGTACAACATTGATCTTTTTGGTTTTCAAAAACTCTTTCCTCTTTGAAATAGTTTGGATTATGCTTAAAGTGAGGATTTTTCCTACTTAAATATTTTCTTTCATTTTTTGGCTTTTGAGGATTTTGAACAAATTTAGGTTGATTGACATTTGGGTATATCACAACTTTAGAAACCATAACATCCATGCTCTTGATATGCAAGACCTTCTCCTCGAGTTCTTTTCCTTTAAATTACTTTTTAGTTTTTTAACTTAAGTAGAAACCTCTTGATCATCACCTTTCATTTCACATACAAACGGCATCAAAGAGTTAGTAAGGGGATCAAAATAGTTAAACCCAATACCTTCAATACCTGTTGAAATCCTAAACTTTTCGAAAAACATATTGTTCATATTTTTCGATCATTCATCTAAAACAAGTTTCACCTTTAAGGCATTAGCCAAATCATGTTTTAGAGAACCAAACTCGTATTTGATATTTTTTCCTTAAGTTCAAACATTTACGATTATTTCGAAGATTACATTTCATTTCAAGGAGTTAATCCTTTTTACTTTCAAAATACACAATTCGATCAATAACATGGTTTAACTCACTATTGAGTTCAAAAATCACATGTGACACCCCGCTTATTAAAATAACAACTGGTCAACCTTCTACTAAAATAAAACATAAATCTCAAGTGGCTCATTCTTAGCATCACTGTCGAAAATCCAATTTATTACTAACCACTTGTTATTTAATTAAGTCATGTGTCAATTTTAAACTTTAATTAAATTAACATAAATAACACCCTTAACCATCAACTACGCCAGATAAATAATTAAATCCACAATCACATAAACATATCTGAATACTAGAATATAATAAATACATTAACCGAATAAACCATCGGTTTTCAACCCAATACAACTTAAGTAAATAAAACCGAAATAAAAACTGACAATGGGAGACTGTGGGTACCTCGATTTGTCACTTTGGCCCAAATGAGTAGCCCAATTAAATACGGCCCAAAGTCCAGAGGCCTCGCACCTTGATTAATTCCGTTATGACCCAGTCAGTTCCTAAAATCTCTCTTGAGAGATACTTTATGGATTATGGGCTAACATGGAGGAGTCTCACACCTTTACTCTCCGAAATAACATGTATATATCAAACCCCTAGCTCGGGGCAAAGGGCATGAAATTTGTAAACACTCTCCGGTGTAAAGAGAAATAAAATACTGAGAGCACCATCGTGGACGTAGGCCTTCTTATCGAACCACGTATATCTAGTGTTGTGTGTGATTGCCATTCCTTTAAGTTTTTTATTTATTTTGGTGATTGCCTTTGCTTGTTATTTTGTGTTGAGTTTGATTGTCACCAAAATTGGCATCGTCTGTGGGAATCGTTTGTTTTCCTTTAAAAAAGACTTCACCAATAAGAATTTGGGATGTCTGGTCACAGCAGAAAAACCCCTCAAATAGGGGATATTCAATAGCAACCTGCCCCTCTCAGGATCAGATCTAAAGTTTGACGTTCAAATCCTAGGGCTCACCCAAAACGGAAAGCTTTGGAGGAAAGCCAAAGACCAGCCAGGTCGACAGAGGTTTCCAGGCTAATCGATGCCTACGAGGCCAGGCTCCAAGAGCAAGAGGGGGCCACTCACAAGCAAGAAATTGAGAATGCTCGTCTCAAAAGAAGATTGGAGAAAATGGAGAAGCAACTCCATCGTAGCACTAGGCAATGTCAATATCGCACTCCTAGGCCTCAAGCAAGCAAGTCTCGCAATCGAGAAAGGAGCCCTAGATGTGGATCTTAAAGATTTTAGGAACACAGATCAGATGAAGACTTGCTCGAGCAAGCGCAACCAGCTCTCCGTTACAGGAGCCCAGCTCGAGGAAATGATGACATACGAAATTTGGTCCAGAGAGAAATGGACCAGCACATCGGGGTGCCAGATCGACCAAAAATCTAGCCAGTCGAGCTCTCAACATCCAGATGAAATCCCCTTTCTCAAGGGAGATAGAAGAAGAAGAATCCCCAAGAAGTTCGTGATTCCAGGATTCAAGATCTACGACAGAAAGACTGATCCTATCGACCATGTTAGGCAGTACAGGCAGGCCATGACCCTATGGAACCATATGGATGCATTAATGTGCCGGATCTTTCCAACGAGCTTGCATGATGTGGCCCATAAGTGATTCGAGAAACTCCCTCACATATCCATCAAGAGCTTTGAGTCCCTGGCAGAGCTCTTCATAACTCGCTTAATTACCAGCAGCTCCCATCCGAAGAGGATGGATGCCTTGTTGACAATGAAAAAAATGCCCCAAGAGATCCTCAGAGACTATGCAAAGAGATATTGGGAGTTATTCAATGAGGTCGAGGACTGCTCGGAGCAGGTCGCTATGGCATCCTTTAAGATTGGCCTACCCAGCTCCTGCCTCTTGCACCAATCCCTCACTAAGAAGGAGGCCACGACCATTGACGACCTAATGGCTCATATTAAAAAATACGCCAAAGTTGAGGATGTGACCCGCCTCAGTGCAGGGGAGAATGGTCGCACCAAGTTCATCGACAAGAGTAGCAACAAGGCTTAGAACCAGAAGATAGGAAGCAAAAATGGGGGCAAGAGTGGCTCCAAGAGCGGAAACAAAAATGATGCTTCAAAATCATTTCAGGCAGTGAACACTATCTTTAAGGAACCAAACTACAATATTCTAGCAATGATCAAAGACGAGTCATTCGTTAAGTGGCCCAGAAAGATGGGAAGAGACCCCTCAAAATGAAACAATGCACTGAGATGTGTTTTCCACAAAGAGGGTGGGCACAAGACCGAGCACTGCAAAGCTCTCAAGTCTCACCTTGAGAATTTAGCCCAAACTGGACATTTAAACGAATTTATGGAAAATAAGGCAGAGAAGGTCACTGCCAATGGAAACCCGAGGCCCGATAACATGCTCAAGGAGGATGTTATCCATGAGTTCAAAGTGATTCATGGGGCATCGGACCTAAAGTATATTTAGGGAAACTCAGCTCGGGTGGAAGTTAAAAAGCTTACGGCAGTGATGCAAGCTTTTCAAATTGACCCAACTAAAACGCAGGCAGGAAAGCATCGTCGAGAAGATAACGTTGACTACAGCAAACATATTATGTTTACGGATGAAGACCTAGTGGGAGTAAGGAACCCACATCATGATGCCTTGATCATTACACTCGGGATAGCTAACTACGATGTCGATAAGTTGCTCGTCGACTAAGGTAGCTCATCCAAAGTAATGTATCTCGACCTATTTATAAGTTGAAGTTAAGCGTCATAACTTAAAGGAAGCCACAGTCCCTCTAGTTGGCTTCGCTGGTAAAGTGACGATCCCTTTGGGAAAGATTATACTGCCAGTAAGGGCAAGAAGTATCTCCAAAATGATCGAGTTTCTGGTGGTCGACATTGACTCTCCCTACCAGACCATCCTTGACAGAGGATGGCTACATACGATGAAGGTCGTCCCCTCAACCTATCATTATAAACTCAAATATGTGATTAAGCGAGGAGTGATGGAGATCCATGGAGATCAGGCGATGGCGAGAAAGTGCTTTATAGCAGCCATCCGCCCAAAGTCGGAGAAGAAGGTCGAGAAGGCCAAGGAGAAGGTTGAAGAACAGGAAGGTTTGATACCTTATAAATAGCAGTTAAAATATGGAAGACCTGGAGTGGAGGAGACCAGACTCCTCCCCTCTGAGCGGGTCGTTGAGAACCTAGAGGAAGTCGCAGTCTATGGAAACAAGAAGGAGAGGATGTTCTTGATCGGAGCCTATCTCACATGTCGAGAAAAGAAGGAACTAACATTAATTTTACGGAATAACTTGGACGTTTTCACGTGGGAACCCTACGAGCTTCCTGGGATTGATCCTAGTGTGGTTTGTCATCGGTAGCACGTCGATCTAGCTGTCAAGCTGATTGCGCAAAAAGCACAGCGAACTGCACCCGAGAAGGCCAAGGTTATGGAAAAAGAAGTGGAGAAGCTGCTGGATGCAGGATCCATACGGTAAGTTCAATTCCCTAAGTGGCTACTCAACCCAGTAGTGGTCTCAAAGATCAATGGAAAATGGAGAGTTTGTATTGACTTCACTGACCTTAACAGGGCATGCCCTAAGGATAGTTTTCCTCTCCCAAAGATCGACCAGTTGGTGGACGCCACAACAGCTTATGAAAGAATGAGTTTCCTGAACGCATACTCTAGATACCACCAAATCCCTCTACATGGGCCAGATCAAGACAAGAAAGCATTCATCACCACCGTCGAGTTGTATTGTTACAAGGTCATGCCCTTTGGGCTCAAAAATGCAGGAGCAACCTACCAGCGGTTAGTCACCAAAATGTTTAAGGACCAAATAGGAAACACCATAGAAGTATACATCGATGATATGCTCGTCAAGAGCAGGCATAAAGAAGAGCCCCTCTCAGACCTATAAAGGACCTTTGAAATCCTCAAGAATTACCGAATGAAGCCTAACGCAAGTAAGTGCTCCTTCGGTGTCCAATTAGGAAAATTTCTCGGTACTTGGTTAGCAAGAGATGCATTGAAGCCAACCCGAACCAGATTGACGCCATCAATAGGGTCTGGGCCCCACGTACGATCAGCGATGTAAAAAATCTCACAGGGATGATGGTCGCCCTAAATCGATTCATCTCGAAGCCATCTGAAAGGTGCCAGCCATTCTTCCAGTTGTTGAAAAAAAACAAAAATGTGGAGTGGAACGAGGATTGATCGAAGTCATTAGAGGAGCTCAAAGCTTACCTCAGCACACCACCCTTGTTCGTAATACCTCAAGAGAACGATTCCCTATACATATACCTCACAGTTTCCAGCCACACTGTCAGTTCTGCACTGGTATGCGAAAGAATGGGGATCCAACACCCAGTCTATTACGTGAGCAAAAATCTCTTGGACGCCGAACAGTGATACCTACCACTGGAAAAGCTCGCCTTTTCACTAGTGGTATCCTCGAGGAAATTGAAACATTACTTCAAAAGTTCACTCTATCATCGTCCTTACATCTTACCCCCTTAAAGCAGTCATGTGAAAAGCAGATTTGTCCGGTAGAATATCAAAGTGGTCAGTCGAGCTCGGGCAATTTGACATCCAGTTTTAGCCAATGAATGCGATCAAGGGACACGTCCTCGCCGACTTCTTCGCAGAATTTATAGGAGAACATCCTTGCGACCAACTTTAACCTATTGATTAAAGGAAAGACCACTCGGCACAAGGTGTTTAGCGACTGTTCGTTGACGTAGCCTCTAACTCCAAAGGGGCAGGAGTAGGCATCGTGCTAGTTACCCTTGAGGGTACAATCACCGAGTAAGGCATCAGGCTTGGATTTGAAGCCTCCAATAATGAAGCAGAGTATGAAGCATTGATAGCAGGACTTCAGAAGGCATAGGTACTGGGGGCAAGACAACTCCCAGTAATCGGAGACTCACAGTTGGTCGAACCAGATAAGTGGAGACTTCAATGCGAGGGATAAGAGAATGGCAGACTACCTCGCCACAGCAAAGAAATTAATATTTAACTTCGAATAAGTCAGCGTCCAATAGTTTCCCAGAGGATAAAACAGCCATGCTGATGCCCTAGCGGCCTTGAGCTCAGTGATCAATTCTGACTTGAAGAGAACAATTCCGGTTGACTTCCTCACCCAGCCAAGCATTAATCAGAGCGGCGAAATGTAAGACACAGGTCATGTTCTCCAGATTGAATCAGCCCCCAGCTGGATGGACCCCTTAAGGGATTATTTGAAAGATGGTGCCCTACCAGACAATAAGAAGGCCGCTCATCAGATAAGAGTCAAAGATGCTCGCTTTCACTTATCTCCTGAGGGCAAACTGTATAAGAGATCTTTCACCAGTCCTTACCTCCAATGCGTTCACCCGAAAGAGTCGAGCAAGTTCTACATGAGCTCCATGAGGGAATCTATGGGAGTCATATTGAGGGCAGGTTGCTGGCTTTTCGAGCAATGAAGGAAGGCTACTAGTGGCCTCACATGCAAAAGGATTATGGGATATATGCTCGCAAGTGCGAAAAATGTCAACTCCACGCTCCTATGGTTCACCAAACGGCCAGCGACCTAAAGTCACTTACTAGCCTATGGCCTTTCACCCAATGGGGGGTGGACATCATAGGCCTTCTTCCTATTGCTATCGTTAATCGCAAATATTTGTTAGTCGCGACACATTACTTCACCAAATGGATAGAGGCAGAGCCGCTAGCAAACATCAGAGACGCGGATATGATGAGATTTATATGAAAGAACATTTTCACCCACTTCGGGATCCCCAGGACCATCATCAGTGACAATGGAACCCAATTCGAAAGTGGACTCTTCTAGGGTTTCTGTAACGACCACGAGATCAGGCACCATTTCATCTCAGTGGCATACCCTCAGAGCAATGGACAAGCTGAAGCTTCCAAAAAAACAGTGATTGATGGATTGAAGAAACGATTGGAGCGAGCCAAAGGGGCATGGGTGAGAGAGATGCCACACATCCTATGGGCTTACCGCACTACCCCACGGTGAGCAACCGGGGAAACCCCATTCGTACTGACATATGGTATGGAGGTAATCATTCCCTTGGAAGCCGACCTCCCCACCATGAGGTCCACCCTGGTTGACTAAGGCCAGAACGATGCGGCATTGCTCACTGAACTTGACCTAGCTAAGGAATGAAGAGAGCTGGCTCTAGTGAAACTAGCAGGCTATCAGCAATAACTAGCAAAGCACTACAATAAGAAGGTCAATCCGAGAGCATTCCAAGTTGGGGACTATGTCCTAAGGAAAGTTCTTGGCAGCACAGTAAAACCATCGGATGGCAAGCTAGGACCAAACTGGGAGGGACCATTCAAGGTGATAAGGGACAATCTGCAAGGAGCCTATCACTTGGAAATGCTGGAGGGCAGGGAGATACCTCGAGCTTGGAACGCATCCAATTTAAAGAGATTCTACTTCTAGTTTTCTGTGTTGATCTTTTATTACAATGTTGAAATTTGTAATTCATTTCCGATTAATAAAAGATTATTTGGCAGTAGCATTTTACAAAGTGTTTATTTTATCTCAAATACTTTTTAATTCATGCACCTTTTCCAAGTTACAGGGTCCACTCTCAATATATAAAAGCAGGTTATTACCCTCCTCAGGTTTTCGTCATCAAACACGAATAACCTCATAGCATTTCCCCTGGTAATACATGAAGCCCTATAGGGGACCCTTAGGCAGTTGACCAACTAAGGTTGGTCGCCAAACAATGTTCGGCTTAAAAAACCTACTCGGATAGAACAGCCAACACTAGGTTTGTCCTCCCCATTGCCACACTTAGTCCTAAGTGTGACGACACAACCTAAAAGGTAAAGTGAGGCAGAGTGGTATCTTATAAACATACTAGACTGGGGGGACTAATTAATAAAAGATTGTTTGGCAGTAGCATTCTACAAAGTGTTGATTTTATCTCAAATACTTTTTAATTCAAGCTCATTTTCCAAGTTACAGGCTCCACTCTCAACATATAAAAGTAGGGTATTACCCTCATCAGGTTTTCGTCATCAAACACGAATAACCTCATAGCATTGCCCCTGGAAATACATGAAGCCCTTCAGGGGACCCTTAGGAAGCTGATCAACCTAGTTTGGTCGCCAAATATTGTTTGGCTCAAAAAACCGGCTCGGATAGAACATCCCACACCAGGTGTGTCCTCGCCATTCCCACACTTAGGCCTAAGGAAGTGTGACGACACAACCTAAAAGGTAAAGTGAGGCAGAGTGGTATCTTATAAGCATACTGGACTGGGGATACTCACTCAACAAAACAACTCTGCTTGTATTAAATCTAGTCAGCTAAGATAAGCCTAAGATAATCGAACAACAAATTAATGAAGTGAAAAATACACAACACATGTTTAGTCAGCAAATCGTCCAAAACATTATTATTGTATTACTTCACTATATGTACAAAAAGTTACATATGATGAATTAAATAAGTCCTAATGAGGATTGGGCCTCCGAGCAAGATAGTCAGCTACTTGTGCTCTTCGGCCATCATCTGGGTGCGGGGCTAATTATTCTTCGACTTTATTTGAATCTGGCTCCAATAGCTTCCTTGAGATAGCATCTATAAGGACCCACTGATCATCCCTCCTGAATGGTTTCGGCAGCAGAATTGAGGGGGAGATCTCATGGCGATACCAGATAATCGAGTTCTTAGGGACTTGCAACTCCCTAAGAGCACTCAGCCATCCTCTAACAAAGAATAACTCCTCGGCCTCCTTCAACTTCGTCGATCAATCGGTCCAACCCTGATCATAACCATCATCCCACACCTGCCGAAGACCTTTCTTAAGCAGGTGCCTCATCAAGGTAACATCTCTTTGGAGGCCGGCAGCTATCACATACGCCCTGCGAACATCACCCCGGAGCTCGACAATCTCCCTGGCTAAGCCACTACTGTCAGTACCAGCTCACGACCTAGTCGATGAGGAGGAGCCCCACAAAACTTGGGAGGCAATGCTCAGTGCATGCTCTCTAAGTCGTAAAACCTCTCTCCTTAGAGTGTCATTCTCTTATTGAAGTACTTCTCCAACTTGATTAATCTCAGAGGCATCCTAAAGTTTAGCCCTTAGAGCATTCACTTCCTCTTGAACAAAAGAGCCAACCTCTTCCATCCCCTGAAGCCTATCTTTCAGTTTGGCAACAAGATTCGACTAGTCCTTAAAGTTATGATTCCTCGACCTAAGAGACTTTCAAATCCTTACAAAGGCTTAGAGAACTTTATTTCTCGCATTAGGACCAAGAATCCTTCCTAGTTGAGAAATAGCAAGTTCAAAGTACATTATCAAAAGGAAAGAACAACAAAAAATACAAAGAGCTCCCTAAAGAAGACTAGCTTGCAACCTTAGTCTACTCTGAGGTCGTTCGTTATTTCCCCTTATCTGCAGCAGCAGCAGCTCTAGGCGCGCCTCCTCCAGACGGAGTAATCGCCACCCCCTGATCAAGGGGAGCATCAGTAGTGATGGTCAGAACAGCAGGAGTAGGAGCCTCATCCACAATAGGCTTAGGGTCAGGATCGTGCTCGTTAAAGAGTGGAGAGTTAATATCCACCTCGGTCACCAGAAGAGACTTGTTCCAATCCTTCTTGAAGTTGAGACGGCTAATGTAGTCAATCTGAGCATCAGCATCCTCGTACGTAGCAACCTATCCAGCGTTGTATGAGCTCTCCTAAAGGGTGGAAGCCTCAGATTTCACCTTCTTCACCTTCTTCGCGAGCACCTTGTTCTCCTCCACCACATCCAGCTTGCTCTAGCAGACCAAATCATAGGACTGCCTCAGCTCCTGAAGCTCCTTGGTCGTCGCCTCCTATGCTTGATTGGTTTCAGTCAAGGTGAGATTGAAAGACTTTAAAGCAGCATTAGCAGCCTTTAGACTAGCCTCCAGCTCAGCATTCTTTCGGTCCAGATCGGTGTTTCTCCACGCCGGCTCGTCACGGTTGCGGTAGAGGACACTGAAATCGGTCACAAACTGCAGAGAAAAGGTAAATATTAGCAAAGTAAGTATTGAAAGAATATTGCAATAACGGATAAGTAAAATCAAGCTTACCAAGGCTAGACTCAAACTTGCCTTCTGACATACTGGTTGGCCCCCATCGCCCTCTGGCAATCAACCGACAAAATGGCTCTCTCGAGCACTATCGAAGCCAGCTGAGGGGAAAGGGAAATAGAAGCCCCTTCAGGAAGAGCAGATACGGGCACTAGAGACTGCCCTATCTTCGTCCTTACCGCTTCTCTCCTCTTTTCTTCTTCTCTCTCTTTCTTCTCCTTCTCAACCCACTTTCTCTCCTCCCACCCTCTTCCTTTCTTCCTCTTTCTTCCTCTCTCTTTATCTCACTTGTGCCTCCTACTTCTTCTTCCTCTCCTACTCATGAGCTACAGACTGGGAACTAGTCACAACAGCCCTGCTCCCTGATTTCTTCTTCTTTGATCGGCGAGAAAGAAGCATGTTGTCTTCATCATTATCTGGAATTAAATTCTTTCTAGGAGGAGCCATAGCTTCCTCGCTGGAGCTACTTGAATTCCCTGAAGACTCTTGAACCTATGAACCCTCTTCCGAGCTAGAAGATTCCTCATTACCAGATCTCTTCTCACTAGAATTACCTTCAACACCGCCCTTGTTAGCACCCTTGCTCTCCTCACCAGAGCAGCTTTCATCCTCGTCTAATTGGATTGGGTCGGCAACAACCTCTTCTGAGATGTCTAGCTGAGGAATGCTATCCACAGGTCATGCGATGAAACTAGACCCAATGTTCTTATATTCTAGAAAAAATGCAGCAAATCAAGGATGCTCACCGTCAGCTAAAAGTTCCCTAATTTTCCAGGCCTTAACCAGCTCGGCAGCCCGAATCTCGCGAAGATCTAGTTCTGAGTTCTTTGTCTTCGCTGAAAAAAGAAAAAGAGAAAGATATTATAAAGACCATACATTAACATATGATCAATGAGCAGAATAAGAACTATGCCTACCTATATATTCCTCCCCATAAAAAGGAATCACGTATCTCCCAAACCTCGACCCTTCAGTATGGGGAGGGAACTACCAATTTCTGGCAATAAACCCCTCATGCTAGTAGACCTTATAGGAATCAGGTAGGTTTACTACCAATAACCTATCAGGACTCCTAGCTTTGAGGTAGAGAAGACCAGAGCTTGTTTGAGAAAAAGAATAAAAGAAGCAAATTTCAGTAAGCCCTAGATTGGTGTTATAGATATGATTAATTCTATAAACACCATGAACAATTTTCCAAACATTTGGCGAGCACTGTGCAGGGACTATATCGAAGTAACTGAAAAAAGTGCAAAAATAAACGATTTGGGGGAAAAGTAAGACCCCCCCCCCCGGATAACAAAAGAACATGTACCCAGTGACCGTCCTCAATATTCCTAACATTACGAGGAACAGGGGCACATTCGATATCTACCTAGTTTGGGATATGGTAGAATTTCCTAAACTCACTTATCGACCTATTGCCTATCTTCGTCATCAAAAAAGAGAAACCCTAGTATCGAATATAAAGAAATTCCAGCAGAAAAAGAAAAAATAAGAAGTGAGAATAACTTACGAAGTAAGAGTTAGCTTGAGACGATGCAAATTCGCAAGCGAGGACGATGAACAGATAAGAAAGAAGCTTAAAGATGGAAGACGAGACCTGGGAGTAAGGGAGCTACCGTGGAAGCTTGGAGAAATTTATAGAATACGAAGAAGTCTGAAGCGACGTTCAAGGAATGACCACTCCAAGATGATTTAAACCTTTCTAATCATAACGCACTGGCAACGAGGCAATCTGCCGCCTAAATCAATTCGGGAAGGGCGCTTCAATCCAAAAGTGTTTCACGATTCACAAAAATGCCATTAAGGCAAATCATTTAAAATTATTGAGCCAAAATTGTGACCTAAAAATTTTAGGGGCAATTATGGGTACCTCGATTTGTCACTTTGGCCCAGACGAGTAGCCCAATTAAATACGGTCCAGAGGCCTCACACCTTGACTAATTCCGTTGTGACCTAGTCAGTTCCTAAAATCTCTCTTGAGAGATACTTTAGGGATTATGGGCTAACGTGGAGGAGTCTCACACCTCCACTCTACGAAATAATATGTATATATCAAACCCCTAGCCTGGGGCAAAGGGCATGCAATTTGTAAACACTCCCCGAAGTAAAGAGAAATAAAATACTGAGAGCACCACCATGGATGTAGGCCTTCTTGCCAAGCCACGTACATCTTGTGTTGTGTGTGATTTCCATTCCTTTAAGTTTTTTATTTATTTTGGTGATTGCCTTTGCTTGTTATTTAGTGTTGAGTTTGATTGTCACCACAGTGACAATGGGCGACATGCCCGGATAATAACTGACTGAATCCTATCTAAAATATCAAAGATAAAAAACGGTTAAACAATCCCTACAACATTCCATAGCTACTGCAGCTCCGATGAACTGGAAGTGATAATCATGTTTACGTTCCTGTGGATGGACACCAAAAAGTTTTTGAAAATATTTTGGCACGGCTCAAAGTGACAAACCTTTTGAAAATATTTTTTCAAGTAATTAAAATGCATAATAATTGTGAATAAATTCTTCCATATTCAAATTGGTGTCGCACTCACATGAGATAATCTTCACCCCTCAACTACAGTGCGCACCTAACATATTTATTTTAACCCCTAGTTTTGCTACCAAGCCTAACTAGTCTCAATATATCGTTAAGTCTATATGCTACCCTATTCCTGCAAATTTTACCAAATTAGTTTTAACATATTATTAATAAATATAATTCTCAATTATGATCTATTAATTTATTTTCCAATAACTTTCACTAGTTATTACATAATAATCCACAATTATTGTCTTAAACCCGTATATATTCTTCAGCACATATATGCATGTTTTTTCCATAACACAACAAGCACACAAATATTGCGTATCACCTCCATCCTTCGGAGTAATGATATCATGCACCAGGGCATACACACGTCATCTTGGGCTATCGGGTGGAACTCTCACATCGAACCCGTCAAATCACAAACGTGTTGGATGCGGTCATAGTCCTGAGACAGTGAGTCATAACCAAACCAAAATTACCTCAATTCGACTCCAACCTCACAAGGGCATGCATGGAGTTATTGTAATACTCTAGCTATGACTTGGGGTCGATACTTAGCATAAGATTTTTCATCAGGGAAGATCAACCACATTGTGCAACCTCCGATGATAGTACTAGAATGGTATGTTCATACAATTATAACATAGACACAGATATAATGATACATATATAATGTCTCTATACCCGTATATATTTCCAATAAATTCGACTAATTGTGCCTATCCCTCGTAGCACTAGCCCAAAATTATCGGGTCTAAACCCGACTCTAAATTATTAAATATTCACTTATTTAATCAATTTATAATTTAAATTTGTATTCTAAACGCGTATTAAATCCCAATCAGCATGGGTCCTTATTCTATCGAATTTTTCTCCATAATTCATTACTTAATATCCCGAGCATTATTCACTTCAAAATATACCAAATCTCACCCCTAATATATCCGGATTATCTCAAGGCATTTTATTTGTGTTAAACAATTTTTCCAGATTCCTAATTCATTCCCGAACTTAAAATTTTGACTCAAAAGTAAATCACGAACCAAAATCCCTCAAATAAGAAAAACTGGTTGTAAGAGGGCAGCCGAACCGGTTCGGCTTGAAGGCGGACCGGTTCGCTCCTGCAAAGAGCAACAGTTTATCCAATTTGATTCTTTAGAAAGGTTTAATTCAAATTCATCCACTCCAAAAAATATTTCCTCAATGATTATTAATTCTCATTAATCCTAGACATGAAATGAATCCATTTTAATATAGAATTCATTCATATATGATCACTATATGGAATTTAGAATTTATCTCTAAATATTATAAAATTCTTACCATATCACAAAAATTGATAATTTTTCAACCTTCTAAATCAATATTTCATCTATCTACATGGGATTCAAATTTCCAGATTTTCATACATGTAACTCACACAATTTTATTATGAAATCAGTTCTCAAAAACCTAGTTGCATATAAATTTTACCCAAAAGCCATTTCCCAATCATGATATTGAATGAAATGTGCACTTAACTTTTTAGCAAGATCATTTCTTTCCTTGATATTCATAGGTCTGAATTTGATTAAAGAGGATGATTATGATCCCAAAATTCCTTCACTACTCTTCCAATTTTATTCCTTTTTGCATTTCCTTTAGCTTTCCTATTGAAACTCTCGAGTTTTTTCACATATTTTCTCTTCACTTTCTCTCTAACCTTTGATATAACTCAAGAAAAACCTTTAGGTATTTTAAAATGACTAACCATCTTATCCCAACCCTTCATTATGTATGATTAAATCGTATTTTCCTTTTCTCATTCCTTTAAAATGACTAAAGTATCTCTATACAGATCCCGACTAGTCTAAAAAGCCCCCGAAAATAAATCACTACCCCCAGGTACTTAATTTTGACTATTTTGATCTATTTCGAATCAACCATGCACTCAAAATCATCATCCGAGTTAGCATCATCAATTTACCATTTATTCCCAACACGACTACATCCCAAATAAGATATTATTAACCCATCGATTTTACTCACTTACAACGTACTATAAAATAATGCAATTTCATTTACTTATAAAACAAGTAAATATAATAACACGTACATATTACTCCATTTCTCGCTAATTAATATCTAATTAAATTCACTTTATTTTTACAATTTAATTAAATTACTGCGACACGTGTAATTTATGTATCCTTAAAAATATGGGGTGTTACATACCCCCCCCCCCCCCTGCAAGGGAATTTTGTCCTCGAAATTTGAATATGCCTGGTACTCAAAACTTTGGATCCTTACCCTCATGGCATCCAAACGTACCTAAAATCAAACCATGATAACTTTACGGTGCCTCAGCTGTGCACCCGCTAGTGGGACAATCCTGCCTGAATCCCTACTCGCTACGGCCCAAGATTAACGACATGTCGGTTCTAATCAGTTCATACCGATATAGTCCATCATTCTTAAGATCTCACCTTGACGATGATACGCACAACCACCGTGAACCGCTAATAATTCTCTGATAAGATAAGCCTATACAACACTAGCTCTTTCATCATAATGTTGGGGAAAGGCCCCACTTCCCTAGGTGCTAACTTTCCTTCTTGTCAAATCACATAATTCCTTTAAAGGAGAATACCCATAATAATTTCTTACCACTCACGTCATTAACTCTTCGGTTCGTGATGACATAATTATTACGACATTACTGAAGTATATGAAAGTAACTTCGATTAACTCGATCCATGATGACGGACTCTAAACTACGTCCGTCCCACAAAATTTGTTATTTCTCCCCGCTTTTAATCAACTAAAGGGCGGGCAAATAAATTTCCTGCCCAAAGCCTCAAAAGGTGCCTTGCCATAGTAATTACTCCTCCCAATTACCTTACAACCCATAATACGCATATCTTATATTCTCTAACATTTTAGTCACCTCTCCTATCTACCCCTCTGTCTACGGTAATACATCTTGCTCCCATTGTAACTTTATCCCCATCATCTCTTGATAACCCTTATCAGAAGTGGGATTTAAGGATCTCATCATGATTCACAACAATGTTTGGTGACTCGTTGTGTCGAATTATTCCCTTTTCTCTAATAAAATAATGGACACATTGCCCGACCCCCAAATTAATGATAATTGATCCCTATTAGTCAACCCATTTCACCAACCCATAGGGAATCTTGATCGTTCCACAATATTGGTAACCTGTGTAGAGAGGGCTTGAAGGTAATCCTGAGATTAGGGATAATTTCCCCATTGGCAACAGTGTTTGGGATTAAGAAGCGTGGCAACTCAACGAGGCAGCTTAGCGTGGCAAATCATACTTTAGCTTGTTGTGTTAGTCATATTGTATCTTTGTTTATATTGACTATAATCTATAACGGTTGTAATGATGTACCAAGAATAATAATGAGTTTTCGTGTGAGGTCAAACGGTACTCGCGAGAGACCAGGCTTGGCAGGGCCTGAGAGAGCTCTCATTCTCTATCGAATGACCTCGTCGTGGGAACTTTAGAGGGACTTAGTTTGGAGGATTAATAAGTAAGGCACCGTTGGGGCTTGTCATGACCATCTTAGATACACCTGGTAAAACACCGAAGGACCCTTAGCGTGGAACCTTGGGCGGAGCAGCTTAGAGTTTCATCGAGCATTGAGTTGTGAACCAAACAACCCTCTACTTAATATCACATGTACTGTAGGTGATGTCACAAGTCAGCTAAACAAACTTCAAATCTGCACTTGAGTAAACCACCGTGGGATTTGGGGCTGTCAGATAGTTGGTGAGCCCCCTCTGTGGCAATAGCCCCCTGACGCACAGTGGTTAGGCAAAAGGCATGTCTTGTCATTTAATGTTTGTGACATAAAGTATGAGGGATGTCTTTCACAGACATTAATGGTAGAGTTGCCTCGGGGATGGTGTGGGAGGATATTTAAAGACCCCACCCACCCCTGAAGAGAGGATTATGTTCTTTTAAGAATCCAGAAGTTATTTCTAGAGAGAGTTATTACAAACCAGAGATTTTACTCACCCACCATTTGTCATTTAATACGAAACTTTTAATACTTGATAGAGATTCTTGAGGGTGGTTGGTGTGTGGCTGCCTGCCAAGGTGTATCTAGGGTGCTCACTTCTCTCTCCCTCTAACTGAGTTAATTCTGAGTTCATCATCGTTGTTTGAGCTATACATGAGAGATTGTGAGTTCATCATCATAATTATGTGAGTTTTAACCCAGTTTATCTTCACTAAGTTGTGTATGTGTGTCCTATAATCAATCCAAGGTTTTACTATTTAACTTATCATTACTGTACTCAAAAGGGGTTACGCCTCCACCTTATCTAAAATACCCTCTTACAACCTGACAATGAAATTAATCAGTTTGCCTATCCATTTCGTCATTGGAATCACCAATCATTAAAAAAATTGGTGGATAACCTTGGATCAACCTATCTACGATGGTGCACCTGGAGACTACTTCACTATATCTCACTCCACACCGATCTACATGCTCAACATCCCACGTCACAGGGTACTTCTTACTCCCCTTCCTGGGTCCTCTTCGTCTGGTAAGTATCCACAGCCTATTTATGTTCAAGCCACAGTCTTGCATATAAATAAGCTGTGGAACATCAGTTATAGGATCCTCGAAAATCATAGGATCCTCCATTGGCTAGAATCCCTCGCCTGTGTCTCCACAGTCTTTCAACCCATCTCGAGGGTAATAGCTCTCCTTGATCTCTCTCTCTCTCTCTCTCTATATATATATATATATATATATACACCTGGACTATCTCATATCTCAACTAAAGTTCAGTTTATCTTGATCTTCCAATACTGCTTCTACTTCCCCATAGGCATACGTTTCAACACATTTATTATGGCATCCCATGCACTCTATATCCTGTGCATATATACACAAACATAATAAATGTAATATATTTGTCTTAAACTTGGCCTTTCTTTCTCGGCGTGGCTATACCATAAGGTATTCTCGATAGCCCCATTATTCGTGATTTAATTCTTCTTGAGATTGCCACACCCATCAACTAGTGGTGCAATAATTTTCCCAGTGCGTCCAACGCAACACTACCTGGCTCCACTGGCCTTATATCGTATAATAGCTCTCAGCTCACTGATACTTTAACATAAAACATCGTCGAACGTCACGAAAAATAAAATCCAACCAAGGAATTTCCCTAATGCCCTATCACCTAGCATTATTGGTTATTAAGATCCTTTGACCCAAAGCACATAATCGGGACACTCAAAATCTTGTCCCTATATGTGTAAGTTTAATCCTCAACTCCCACATCACTAAAGGAGTCTTACAATACCGCAAACGCATTATCACTTAGTCCCTAACGCTGAACTAATAAAGATCTAAATCTCCCCGCTCTGCAGTAAACCCGATATACCTTGAATCACATTCGTAACGTCCCTACGTACCGGGATCGAATATAATGATACCACTATACTCTCCGTAATTTCCACTACATCATAGTATATACACGGTATCAATCCTATTTCAAGTGAAACATCCCAAAAACAATACATCCTGCCTTTGAGCAACGAATACCATATCCTTACTATAATAGTCATCCATCGCTCAAACCATCGCTAACCAATTCAAACCCAGGATAATAACATACTCATATAACATATCTCTCGTATACAAGCATATCCACTAAAATGTATCCTCTCAGTGTCTGCACCCGCTCCCCTACAAATGGAACCAAACATATTCCCCTACTCAATGGTAAATATAAACACACTATAGAATTGATACAGCCATTAAATGCATCTCACGCACAAACCTGGGGCTAATAAAATACTGTGACACACTCCTGTCATGCAAAACTTACCCCATTTTACCAAGGATAAAATCGTACCTTTCATTGCCAATGGCACTGGCTGTTCAAAAGGTTCATGGGCATAATACTTATGTCTAATCTAAACCAAAAATTATTGTAAATGTTTCCCCCACTGGGCACCTTACTCATGCCCCCTATCTTTCTACAGACAAAATCGACGCATTTGGTCCTGCTCTCCACATATAAAACATCTTCCTATGCAATCCCCTGTCTCTGGACCCACTGGACATATCGGGGCTACCATACTCTTTGGCGCTGATAGCCTCAGTCGTAAAGGTTACCCCATCTGTTCATTTGGCTCCACTGGCCCTGTGGAATACATATTTGGGCATGATGGCCCGATCTTAATCCACCTTTACTCGATCGAAATTCCCTTAATCAGAATCTTTTAAACGGGTCCCTCTCTTGATTATCCCCCCTATGGTGCCCCATAAGCACCGATTATATCTAGTCTTGCCCTGATGACTAGACTCCATTCTCTTGGCTCCCTTCGCATGGAAGCATTGATATTAACATGGTAACAATATATAATTTACGACATCGGCGTAAGTCATCCAAGACAGATCTCCCCATAAGTGCTGGAGAATTCTACTCCTGGACCCATCATCAAACTTGAAGACCATATTCACCTTCCAATCCACCTAGTCGGGTACAAAGTTCTCTAAATAATTAAATTCTTCCTCATACTCATCCCCCATACGGCCATCCGATGACAAGTCTCGAACTTTCTTCGCATATCTATTTGAACGGTAGATGAAAGGACTTGTGGTCAAACAGCACCCAAAATTTCTCGATAGTTATATTATATCTTTTCTCAAGTATGGTGACTAACTCCCACGACTCTGACGCAGCTCCTACGAGCTTAAAAAAATCATCAAAATTTGTTTATGATTGTCACTGCGCTAAACCATACTAAAACACCTTTGGATGTTCCCCTTCCAATGGCTAATTAATATAACGTATGTATTTCCCAGAGGCTTCGATGGATGGCTTTTCTGAATGGCCTTGCTGACTCTCTCCCACGCCAACTGCACTCGTAGAGTCTGAATTACTATCTTTGTCTGCTGTGGTGGTGCTTGGGGAAACTACTACGCCCTAGTGGTCATCACATCGTTAACTACCAGAGCAATAATAGTGGTGACTTCACCACGGTCAACATTCCCAAAATACTATATGGCTTTGAATAAGCCTTTTCTCCTGTAATCCTCCTAATGACCTTTGTTATTCATCCTTTATTATTGTAAGGACAAAATTTTCAATTGAGTCCATTTATATGCAATTGACTTATTCCTGGAACAAAATTTATTTGAGTCATATATAGAATTTATATTGTCACGATTCCCACAAAGTCTATGACGTGTTTGATTAGAATACGTAGCGGCGAAGCTTCAAAGATTTATCATGTCGTGTTTAATTGGTGCATGTTTCATGTCTTCATCATGTTCTGATCTCTCAGGTATGAATGCAAAATATTTATGGGACTCGAAAAATATTTTAAGGATGATATTTTATTTATAAATGATTTTAAATTGTTTAAAATGATTTTAAAAGGTTTTGTCATCGTTTATTCTGAGATAACCACTGTTTAGAGTTGTGTGAATTCTCACCTTGGTTTTCGAGACTTCAAACGATGTGTGATGTCATTCGAATGACATCTCACAATCGTTAAAATGACATGTGCATCTCGTTGGAACGACTTGCCGACTTAAAATTTTATTCAAGGCAATTTTTTCTCAGAATTTTATGGAGGTGCAGAACAAAAATACAGTTTAACAGTTTCATTTTTCTACACAAAACTTTTCTAAGGTTTTCATCGATTAAAACCATTCTGAGAGTTTTCAAGATCTGAGCTTTCATACATAATATTTATAGAGATCTTGTTTGGACCATCTGGAGTTTGTTCATCACTTTGAACATTGTTTGTTGGGTTTTGCGGTGAAGTTACAGAGGAGTCTGTGTTTTGAATCATAGACAGTTGTCAAGTTGCATCGGTGGACACCGAGGCACTCGTGGACATGTGTGTTGTGGACAAGAATCATGGAAGGATTTCTGTGTGGGCATTGTGGAGGAGAGGTTAAAGAGAAGAAGATCTTCAAGGCTTGTGGGGATCGAGTCATTATGTATGTGGGTACCCGAAATTAGAATGATGGGCCAGGACGAGTAGCCCAATTGTGGCGGCCCAAAGTCCAGACCCTCCATATCTTAACCGATTATGATTCAGTCTCCTCCCATGTTCCCATTAAGAGAGTGTGACACCCCGCCTAATTAAATATCGGGTGATCAGTCCTTTATAAAATTTAAAACAGAATGTTCGGTTGGTTCATTCTTAGCCCCACTGTCGAAAACGCAATAACATATTTAATCACCTAATATAATTAAGCTAAGTGTCAAAACATTTTTTTTTATAACCATTTAATTACCAAACCAAGTAATTTAATATGAAACATCTATGCACAATTAATTAATACAAATACTGCATCAGAATCACATGCTGAAATAAATAAGACTGGATAAACATCCCAGTTCAAAACTCTATACCAAAACAACAGTAGCCAACAATCCAAATGAAAGTAAATGAGAAATAGAGTAAACATAATCTCTTAAATTGTCTAAGGAAGGAGCGACACATGCCCTAAAGAAATGTCATAATGAATAGGAATGAAATAGTCGAAGCGTCTAAACAAAGTCATGTAGCTCCCACGTCAGCTACAGCATACCACGCAATCCGAAACTCTAAGCCTGATGTCCCTGCGGCTGAGCACCTGATATAATACATATATATAGCAAGAGAGAGAGAAGATGCAAGAAACGGGTCAGAGCCCGATGTGTAAAAATATTTGTTTAAGCAAGTATTTAAAATTTGCAGTAAAGCAAGTATCGAGTACATGTTAGTTCGAACTCTCTCTTGAGATTCTCACCCCTCTTCTAATGTGCACGCCTAACACGCGTCTAAATTTTCTCCTTAGCTATACCTCCCAATATAACTAGTCTGAATCCATCCTAATAGTATTTACCCTTACTATGAGTACGCTCGTATCGCCTATACAATACGTTAACCAATTTGCCTATATCGAAAAGCTAATTAATACATTTTCCGTTTCCATAATAAGTCAAATATTCGATTAGAATTTTCTTAACAAATTTCCATGCCCACATTCATTAATATTCCCACTAGATTAATTTACAATTCTCATACATATATACATATAGTCACTTCTTCCCTACATATATATATATATATATATATATATATAAATATATAAAACATGATACTGCACCCCCGGGCTATATCCCATTAGTGCACCTAGTCAACATACGGTACCCCCGGATTATCACCCTTTAGTACACTTATTTAGATAATCTTGTACCCCCGAGTTATCACCCATTAGTACACTTACAATAAGCTTTTGTACCCCCGGGTTATCACCCATTAGCACACTTATAAAAATAAGATTTTCACACCCCCGGGTTATCACCCATTAGTGCTTTTAATAGTAATAATACATAATAGGTATACACACATCCTATTATAATAGATAGGTATTTCCCCTCACCTACATATATGATTCTCTAACGCATATTGATTTCAACATTCCTCACTAGTTATATGGATTATTGAGAGTGCAGCTACAGCGGAAATATTGCGACTTCTCAAATAAAAACCAATTTTAATTAAACCCAAATTTTAGTTAAACCCTAAGACATGCATCTAGATGATTTATCAAATAAAATATAGCATGCAGGATAAAACAAATAAATTTAAGGAAAAATCCCCCACAGGGGAAAAACCATTTGTTTTCACTATAATTTGTAAGAAAACGGCTTACAATAGGATTACAATGAAAATACAAGTTGACTAAGAATTACCATCGGGTATCGGATTCTGTAGTCGCGACTGGAACTATCCCTTTCCAGTAGGGCTGCAATGAAGAAGAGAAACGGCTTCTCCACAAGTGTGTGACACAGAAATACCCGCAGGTGTCGGTTCCTATGTCGACGGCTGGAATTTTCCCTTTCCAGGAGGGAAGCAATGAAGAAGAGAACGGCTTCTCCACAAGGGTTGAACAAACTCAAAGTTGTGTTCTTGGGTTACCAAAAAGATTCACAAAGGTTTGGCAATTGTGTGAATCAAAACATGAGTCTTGGGACTCAAAAAATATGAAGACTAGAGTAATTTGGACTCTCAAAAACGTCTTCTAAAGTCTTGCAAAACTGCTCCCCCGAAGGTGGTTTAAATAGCAAAACGTATGAAGAGTTTTGCAAAATAAAAACACTGAAATTCTATCCAGCGTACAGGTACCCCAAACCGGTTTGGGGTACCTTATGCGGTTTGGGGTACATCGGTTTGGGGTACCTTTCTGCTTTGGGGTTAAAAAAAACAGCATTCTTCAAGGAATTTTCTCCAACTTCAAAAGGTCATAACTCCTTCACCGTAGCTCGAATTGAGGTGCCGTTTCTTCCAGTATCTTCGTTGCGGCGAGATCTTCAACTTTCCAGTTGACCAGACCTCCGGACTATGGATGTGAAATTACGAAAATTCCCTTAAACTCTCCTATCGTGCCTTTTTTCACTGTTTTGACTTCCCTTGCGTACCACTTGCATTAAGTCCCTAAAATCTTGGAACGTGAAGTCGTTGAGGCAGATGTGGGACACATTAATGGAGATGTTGAATGCTTGATTCCCGGAATTCGGATAGAGGCCGTTATGTGAGATCGTGAGGTGACGTGCCAAATGTAGCGGCGTACGACATACACAAATGTAACATGTTGGACATGAGAAAAATGTCCTTACAATTATTATCCCTCTCGAAATCTCTACGGTGTGTTCTCTCCGTACCGATTTTATTAAAGTATTTAGTTCCCCATACTTCTTTCGAAATCCTGCCTTACATAAGTTTATTATTTGGAAAATATTTCTCTCATTTCTGAACTGATAACTCAAAACTGGGTCCTAAAAGAAATTTTTAAAATTCCACTCTGTCGCTCGAACGAGGTGGCAAGTCCTTTGAACGACTGCCACATGTCTCTCGAACGACTTCGCGCGAGATAGCAATCTTGCTCGAACGACTTCGAGCGACTTCGCGCGAGAATTCGTTGTTCGTCCCCTACCTTGGTTTTTCAACGTTTTCCACCATTTTTAACCTCAAACCTTCTCAATCAACACCCCAAACTCCAAATAAATAGTTCTACATTGAACCCCATCAATAACACATGATTTCTAACATCCTAGGATCATCAATTTATTACGTATCGTTCATAAAATGTGAAATCCCCAATTTAATTTTATCAAAACCCTAGTTCTTCCAATACATGTTCAAGAAGCCATTATTTCCATATTTGTTCTACATATCAATTCCTTAATACGTGATTTCCAGTCTTCATACATTAAGGGTTTCAATCTAATATATCACAGAACTTATTTCTACATTCAAGTTCATCAATTTCACCATTTTGATAACCTATAACATAATCCTAACAACCCTACACTAACATGAATCAAATTAATACCGAAATACCGCAAGTTATAAACACGTGCCTTGAGTGAGTAGTCTGATTTCTGATTTCTGATTTCTGGTGGTGGTTGTGCACGGTGATGTCGATTTAGCCCTCTTCTCTTGGCAAAGGTTTTCCCTCACACTTCCTATGGCCGTTCTTTCTTTATCCAGCTTTCTAACCCTAGTGCAAATGTTTTGGCTGATAAATTAAGTCCTAATTTTCGTCCATTAATTAGGCCTAAAAATCCAATTTGCCATAATGCCCTTTTTGGGGTGCCGGTTAGGTCTAAAATTGCCCTGGGACCCAAACTAAACACCTGAGTATACTATTTCGACTATCTCGACCCTTCCGGACTCAACGGTACACTCGAAATCATCATACGAGTTACTAAAAATAATTGATATATTTATTCCACCAATTTAGTCCCGACACGACTCACACGCGCGTCTGACTTAATTTACTAAACTGTCGTATTATTATCTCTCGACAATTTATCAAAGTGTATAGTTCCATATTACATATCGCACAGTAATATTAAACTAATAAGTATTAACCCTTAGCACGCTAGTTAATATTTATTTTTATTGGATCTGGATTAATTAACAATTTAATTCTTCACATTTAAATTTAATTAATCCCGTTGTAATAAATAATCCCTTAATTATTTAAATCATCAAAAATATGGGGTATTACATACTTCCCCCCTAACAAAGGAATTTCGTCCCGAAATTTGGAAAAATAAGGCATACCTGGTATGAATAAGTCTGGATATTTCTCACGCATATCTGCCTCACGCTCCCAAGTAGACTCTTTAACATGGCGATGCTGCCACTGCACCCGAACAAGTGGAACTACATTTTATCTTAGCCTCCTCTCACTATAATCTAGAATATCTACCGGTCTCTCCTCATATGAACTATCTGGCTGTAGTTCAATCTCCTTAATTGCAATGTGAGTGTGTGCTAACTCATCTCGAAGGTATCGCCTCAGTGACGAAATGTGGAACACATCATGGATACGATGCAAGTGCTCCGGTAATCCCAATCTGTATGCCACTGGTTTGACCCTCTCTATAATAGGAAATGGTCCCACATATCTCGGAGCCAACTTCCATTTCTTCCCAAATCTCATTGGCCCCTTCATCGGAGATACTCTCAACAAAACCTGGTCTCCCACTGCGAACTCACGGAAGAACCTGTTTGCATCGGCGTAACTTTTTTGCCTGTCCTGGGCTACCCGTATGCGATTTTGAATCATTTCGATCCTGCTCGACGTATCCTGAATTACTTCTGGCCCGAGTATCTTGTTGTCTCCTACCTTTAGCCAACAAACTGGGGAACGACAAGGTCTACCATACAATGCTTCGAACGGGGCCATGCCAATCGTAAACTGATAGGAGTTGTTATAAGCAAACTCTACCAGTGGAAGATATTATTCCCAACCTCCCCCAAAATCAAGGATACACATGCGCAACATGTCCTCGAGCATCTGATTAGTGCGTTCAGTCTGCCCATCGGTCTGTGGGTGATACGCTGTACTCAACCGCAACTCGGTACCCATAGCTTCCTGGAAGATTTCCCAAAAATGAGATACAAATGTCTTGTCTCTATCTGACACGATGTTAAGAGGTACACCATGCAGTCTCACTATCTCTGCAATAAATAACTGAGCATATTGTCCCGCAGCGTAGTCTGTCCTAACGGGCAAGAAGTGGGCAACCTTCGTTAACCGATCTACGATAACACATATAGAATCATGCCCCCTCTGCGAAGTGGGCAACCCGATGATAAAATCCATAGAAATACCCTCCCATTTCCAGGTAGGAATCTCCAATGGCTGGAGTAAACCTGGTGGTCTCTAATGGTCCACTTTCACTAGCTGATAAGTGGTACACTTGGATACGAACTCTGCGATATCCTTTTTCATCCCGCTCCACCAATACTGTCGCCTCATATCCTGGTACATTTTGTCCCCACCGAGTTGTACCGCAAATCGGGACCCATGCGACTCCATCATTACTGCATATCGAAGGTCCTCCCCTTCTGGAACGACGAACCTCCCATTGAAGCGCAACCCATCCTTAGAACTTACTGAATAAGACTCGGCTCCCCCGGCCAAAAGCTGCCTAACCCGATCTTAACAAAACGAATTCGCTGCCTGTGCCTGTACTATTTGCGTAATGATCTGAGGTGTAACTGTCATCGCCGACATGAATGACCGGGCCACAGCATCCTGATGTCCCAATTCCTTCCATTTAGTTTTCCACACCTCGGTCGTCTCATCGATCGGCCTGGGGCTCAATGCATCAGCAACCACATTAGCCTTCCCCGGGTGATAGTGTATTTCGAACTGGTAATCCTTTGACGCATATTCAACTCCTTCTGCGTGAACAAGTACTGTAGTGACTTGTGGTCTGTAAATAAGCGAAACTGTTCACGCAACAAGTAATGCCTCCAAATTCGAAGCGCAAACACAACTGTTGCCAGCTCTAAGTCGTGGGTGGGGTAATTCTTTTCATGAGGCTTAAGCTTTCGGGAAGCAAAAGCTATGGCCTTCTCCTCTTGATGGAGTACTCCCCCAAGCCCCTGTAATGATGCATCCGTATAGACTAGGTATTCCACTCCCGCTCTGGGAAGTGCTAGAACAGGTGCTGAAGTTAACTTGTCCTTCAGCTCATCAAATGCCAACTGACACGCATCGTCCCAAACAAACGGTACGCCCTTTCGAGTCAAATTTGTCATCAGACCATAAATCTTCGAGAATCCCCGAATAAACCGTCTGTAGTATTCGTCCAATCCTAGAAAACTCCGCACCTCCGTCGGTGTCGTGGGCTGTCCCCACTCCCTCACCGCTGACACCTTACTAGGGTCTACAGATACCCCTTTTTCTGACACAATGTGTCCCAGAAACTGTACCTCCCGCTGCCAAAACTCGCACTTCTCATATTTGGCATACAACTCATGCTCTCGTAGGGTCTGTAAGACCATACGTAAATGTTCGGCATGTTCTTCTTCAGTGCGGGAATAAATCAGGATGTCATCTATGAAGACGATGACAAACTGATCTAGGAACTCTCTGAATACTCTGTTCATTAAGTCCATGAATACTGCTGGGGCATTGGTTAGCCCAAATGGCATAACCTTGAATTCGTACGATCCATACCTCGTCAGAAAGGCAGTCTCGGCCACGTCCTGCTCCCTGATGCGTAGCTGATGGTACCCGGATCTCAAACCTATCTTCGAGAAGTGGGTCGCTCCTCTCAGCTGATCAAACAGGTCATCGATCCGAGGCAACGGATACTTATTATGTATCGTGACTTTGTTAAGCTCACGATAATCAATACAAAGCCGTAGGGACCCATCCCTTTTCTTTACAAACAGAACTGGGACACCCCAAGGCGAGGTACTCCTACGGATGAAGCCCTGTCCCAATAACTGTTATATCTGATCCTATAACTCCCGCATCTCTGTCGGAGTCATACGATAAGGTGCACGTGCTATCGGACGATTGTCTGGTGCTAAGCCTATCATAAACTCGCTCTCCCTACTCGGAGGCAACCCCGATGTATCCTTAAATTCATCAGCAAACTCGCAGACGACCGGAATCGAATCATGTGGAACCACGACTGCAGAGGTCTCATCCTCTATATAAAACAAGTGGGTGGATGGCCCTCCCTCCGACTGAGGCATCGCCACCAAGAACATCTCCTGGCCTGGAATGGCGAACACTATACTCCTACTGAAGCAATCAATCATGGCCCTATACTCGACTAACCAATCCATACCAATAATGGCATCGTACTCAAATATATTTAATACTAGCATATCAGCCGGTAAGATCAAACTACCAATCTCTATGCCTACTCCCCGGCATATAAAGAAAATCAATGACCCATTACCCAGTGGTGAGTCTACACAAGTCACTGTACTCTCTGCCATGCTTAACAACCCTGTGGCCTTTGCAAAGCTAGTGGCTATAAAAGAGTGTGATGCCCCCGTGTCAAATAAGATGCGACCCAAAGTGCCATAGATAGAAAACTTACCCTCCACTGCGGGCGGTGCCTGCGTAACTGCGACCTGGTGGACGTTATAAACACGTCCATACTGCAACTGTCCCTGCTGCATCGGAACTGCGGGTAAAGCTGGAACTAGTGCCGGCGCTGGTAGGGCGGCGGGAAAAATGGGTCTCTGGGGCTCCTGGTGAGCACCCTGCTGTCGAGGAACTCTGTCCCTATCCGGGCACTCCTGTTTCTTATGGCCAGTCTTGCCACAAGTATAACATTTCCCAATGAAGTCTCCTCCTCTCTGCCCCAGGTATCCTCGGCCGGATTGGCCGTTACCACCTCTACCTTGGCCCTACTGGCCCTGTTGTCCTCCCTGTTGTTGACCCTGCTGCTGATTTTGTGAATGGCCCTAGTGCTGGCCCTGTGGTTGGCCCTGGTGGCCCTGTCTCCAACCCCCATGACCATGCCTGAACCATCCAGAATGAAACCTCTTAGCAGACTCCCCCTGTTGGGAACCCTGCCTCTGACTCTGCTCAACTGGTACTCCACTGGAATTTCCTCCCCCTGTCTTTCCCAACTGGTTGGGATCTCCCCCTCGCTTTCTTCCCTTAACATCAAAGCGATTGTCCTGACAATGAAATAAGGCTGCATTCAGAACGTCGGTATATGAGTGTAGAGAAAGGTTACCCAATAAATGTTGTCGTATCTTCCAAGTCAAGCCATCCATGAACATATGAATGCGCTTATCCTCAGTAGACACCTCCTCCGGTACCATGTTTGTCAAGCGTGTAAACTCTTCCTCGTATTCCGCAATGGTCTTCCCTTCCTGGGTGAGGTCTAAAAGTCTGCGTCTCATCTCAGTCTTGACGGCGGAGGGAAAATACTTGCGGTCAAACCGCACCCAGAATTCGTTGATAGTTATCACATCTCGCTCCTCGGTAGTAGTAGTGGATTCCCACCACTGTAAGGCTGCCCCTCTCAGCTTGAAGGTAGCTAAAACCTACCTTTGAACCTCTGTGCACTCATACATGCGAAGATGCCGCTGTATGTCCTTCTTCCACTGACTCGCGGTAACCACATCGGAACTGCCCAAGAACTCTGGGGGACAAGCCATCTGAAAGGACTCTCTAACTCTCTCCCATGCAGTGGGAAACGGATGCACTGGAACTGTTGCTACATCCTGAACCTGAGGTGGGGCCTGCTGCACCACCGCTAAGGCTGCATTTACCGCTTGTGCAACGATCGCGGTAACTTCTGTTGCGTTCATTATCCCCTGTGCCTGTATGGCCGGTTGTTCTGGCTGGGCCTGTCGGTCTCTTGGTGCACATCGAGGAGGCATCTAAGACGAGAAAGAATATTATTAGTCCACAGTTATTTCAAAATCTCAAATAGCTGAAGACGTAACCGCAAAATATAAGATCACAACAGTCCTAACAATAAGGCTCTATATCAAAGGACGTAAAGCTGAAGACATAGTAAGCCGCACAGATCCTAATGGACACTAGAACCTGATGCTCTGATACCACATGTGACACCCCGCCCAATTAAATATCGGGTGATTAGTCCTTTATAAAATTTAAAACAGAATGTTCCGTTAGTTCATTCTTAGCACCACTGTCGAAAACGCAATAACTTAAATAATCACCTAATATAATTAAGCTAAGTGTCAAAACATTTTTTTTTATAACCATTTAATTACCAAACCAAGTAATTTAATATGAAACATCCATGCACAATTAATTAATACAAATACTGCATCAGAATCACATGCTGAAATAAATAAGACTGGATAAACATCCCAGTTCAAAACTCTATACCAAAACAACAGTAGCCAACAATCCAAATGAAAGTAAACGAGAAATAGAGTAAACATAATCTCTGAAACTGTCTAAGGAAGGAGAGACACATGCCCTAGAGAAATGTCATAATGAATAGGAATGAAATAGTCGAAGCGTCTAAACAAAGTCCTATAGCTCCCACATCAGCTACAGCATACCACGCAATCCGAAACTCTAAGCCTGGTGTCCCTGCGGCTGAGCACCTGATATAATACATATATATAGCAAGAGAGAGAGAAGATGCAAGAAACGGGTCAGAGCCCGATGTGTAAAAATATATTTTTAAGCAAGTATTTAAAATTTGCAGTCAAGCAAGTATCAAGTACATGTTAGTTCGAACTCTCTCTTGAGATTCTCACCCCTCTTCTAATGTGCACGCCTAACACGCATCTAAACTTTCTCCTTAGCTATACCTCCCAATATAACTAGTCTGAATCCATCCTAATAGTATTTACCCTTACTATGAGTACGCCCGTATCGCCCATACAATACGTTAACCAATTAGCCTATATCGAAAAGCAAATTAATACATTTTTCGTTTCCATAATAAGTCAAATATTCGATTAGAATTTTCTTAACAAATTTTCATGCCCACATTCATTAATATTCCCACTAGATTAATTTACAATTCTCATACATATATACATATAGTCACTTCTTCCCTATATATATATATATATATATATATATATATATATATATATATATATATAACATGATACTGCACCCCGAGCTATATCCCATTAGTGCACCTAGTCAACATACTGTACCCCCGGGTTATCACCCTTTAGTACACTTATTTAGATAATATTGTACCCCCGGGTTATCACCCATTAGTACACTTACAATATGCTTTTGTACCCCCGGGTTATCACCCATTAGTACACTTATAAAAATAAGATTTTCACACCCCCGGGTTATCACCCATTAGTGCTTTTAATAGCAATAATACATAATAGGTATACACGCATCCTATTATAATAGATAGGTATTTCCCCTCACCTATATATATGCTTCTCTAACGCATATTGATTTCAACATTCCTCACTAGTTATTTGGATTATTATCCCTCTCGAAATCTCTACGGTGTGTTCTCTCCGTACCGAGTTTATTAAAGTATTTAGTTACCCATACTTCTTTCGAAATCCTGCCTTACATAAGTTTATTATTTGGAAAATGTTTCTCTCATTTCTGAACTGATAACTCAAAACTGGGTCCTAAAAGAAATTTTCAAAATCCCACTCTATCGCTCGAACGAGGTGGCAAGTTGTTTGAACGACTGCCACATGTTTCTCGAACGACTTCGCGCGAGATAGCAATCTCGCTCGAACGACTTCGAGCGACTTCGCGCGAGAATTCGTTGTTCGTCCCCTACCTTGGTTTTTCAACGTTTTCCACCATTTTTAACCTCAAACCTTCTCAATCAACACCCCAAACTCCAAATAAATAGTTTTACATTGAAACCCATCAATAACACATGATTTCTAACATCCTAGGATCATCAATTTATTACGTATCGTTCATAAAATGTGAAATCCCCAATTTAATTTTATCAAAACCCTAGTTCTTCCAATACATGTTCAAGAAGCCATTATTTCCAGATTTGTTCTACATATCAATTCCTTAATACGTGATTTCCAATCTTCTTACATTAAGGGTTTCAATCTAATATATCACAGAACTTATTTCTACATTCAAGTTCATCAATTTCACCATTTTGATAACCTATCGCATAATCCTAACAACCCTACACTAACATGAATCAAATTAATACCGAAATACAGCAAGTTATAAACACTTGCCTTGAGTGAGTAGTCTGATTTCTGGATGTTGTTGGTATAGTTGTGTTCCCCTCGTCCCGATCTACACGGTGGTGGTGGTGGTTGTGCACGGTGATGTCGATTTAGCCCTCTTCTCTTGGCAAAGGTTTTCCCTCACACTTCCTATGGCCGTTCTTTCTTTCTCCAACTTTCTAACCCTAATGCAAATGTTTTGGCTGATAAATTAAGTCCTAATTTTCGTCCATTAATTAGGCCTAAAAATCCAATTTGCCATAATGCCCTTTTTGGGGTGCCGGTTAGGTCTAAAATTGCCCCGGAACCCAAACTAAACACCCGAGTATACTATTTCGACTATCTCGAACCTTCCGGACTCAACGGTACACTCGAAATCATCATACGAGTTACTAAAAATAATTGATATATTTATTCCACCAATTTAGTCCCGACACGACTCACATGCGCGTTTGACTTAATTTACTAAACTGACGTATTATTATCTCTCAACAATTTATCAAAGTGTATAGTTCCATATTACATATCGCACAGTAATATTAAACTAATAAGTATTAACCCTTAGCACGCTAGTTAATATTTATTTTTATTGGATCCGGATTAATTAACAATTTAATTCTTCACATTTAAATTTAATTAATCCCGTTGTAATAAATAATCCCTTAATTATTTAAATCATAAAAAATGTGGGGTATTATAGAGAGGTTCTAGGAAGAGATGGAAAACGTGGGGGAGTCCAACACCCCCACTTAATAGAATGAACATGTATATAATAAACCCTAGGTCTGGGGCGAAGGACACATCGTATTCTCTGTAATCACTCCCCAAAGTATATCAAAATAACACTGACTGCACCACCGTGGACGTAGGCACCTCTTTGTTGAACCGCGTACATCCTTTGTTGTGTGATTGGCATTTTGCATTCCTTATTCTTGCTTGGTGATTGCGTTTCTCTTATCTATTTGTGTTGCATAATAATTGTCACAACAATTGGTACCGTCTGTGGGACCGTTTATCTTCCCGGAGAAAGCCCACACCAAAAAACGAGTTCGAAATGTCTGGTCACATTAGTAATGCTCCCCAGGCAGGAGATATTCAAGAACCTCCTGCTCCTCGCAGGATTAGGTCTGAAGTTCGGTGTTCAGATCAGAGGGCTCGCCCAGAAAGGCCAGCCTCAAAAAAAATCCAAGGACCAGTGAGATCCACACAGATATCCAGACTGATTGATGCATACGAGGCGAGGAGAGGCTCCAAGAGCAGAGGGAGTCTTCTCGTAGGCACGAGGCTGAGAACGCTCGCCTCAAAAGAAGATTGGAAATAATGGAGAGAGAGCTCCATCGTAGTACCAAGAAACGTCCGTACCACACTCCTAGGCCTCAGGCGAGCAAGTCTCGCAGCCGAGGAAGGAGCCCCAGGCGCGGATCCCAGAGAGCTGAGGGAAACGAGTCAGAGGATGACCTGCTCGAGAAACTGCGACTAGCTCGCAGTCATAGAAGCCCAGATCGCAGCAACGAGAACATACGAAGTCTGGTCCGAAGGGAGATGGACCAACACCCTGCCCATCACGGTACCAGATCGACCCGAGAACTCGCTAGGCGAGCTCTCAAAACTCAGATGAAATCACCTTTCTCGAGGGAAATTGAAGAAGAAGAAGTCCCCAAGAAGTTTGCTATTCCAAGATTGAAAATTTATGAAGGTAAGACTGATCCCATTGATCACATCAGATAGTACCGGCAGGCCATGACCCTCTGGAACCATCGAGACGCACTAATGTGCCGAATTTTCCCCTCGAGCCTGCATGATGTGGCACAGAAATGGTTCGAAAGGCTCCCCCACCGATCCATTAGGAGTTTCAAATCCCTAGACGAGCTCTTTACGGCCCGATTCATTACTAACAGCTCCCATCCCAAAAGGATGGATGCTCTGCTGACAATGAAAAAGACGCCCCAAGAGACCCTCCGAGACTACGCGAAGAGGTATTAGGAATTGTTCAATGAGGTCGAGGACTGTTCAGAGAAAGTGGTAGTGGCCTCTTTCAAAATTGGGCTACCTATCTCTTCCCTTCTATGCCAATCCCTGATGAAGAAAGAGGCCATAACCATCGACGACCTAATGGCCCGCATCGAGAAGTATGCCAAGGTAGAAGATGTGACCCGCCTCAGCACAGGGGAAAATAATCGAACTAAGCTCGCTGCCAAGGGGAGTGACAAGATCGATAACCAGAAGAAAGGACGAAAGAATGGGGGCAAAAATGGCTCCAAAAACGGAGGCAATAATGATGTGTCGAAAGCATTTCAGGCGGTCAACACCGTCTTCAAAGAACTAATTTACAAAATTCTCACAAAAATCAAAGACGAGCCATTCATCAAGTGGCCCAGGAAGATGGGAGGAGATCCCTTGAAGAGGAACAATTCGTTGAGATGCGCTTTTCACAAAGAGGGAGGACATAAGACTGAGCATTGCAAAGCTCTTAAGTCCCACCTCGAAGAGCTGGCCCAGTCCGGGCACCCGAACGAATTCATGGAGAAAAAGGCACAGAAAGTTACTGCCCATAGAGAAGCAAGGCCTGACAACGTACTCGAAGACGATGCCGGACATGAATTCGCAGTAATTTATGGGGCATCCGATGCAAAACAGATTCAGGGTAATTCAGCTCGCATGGAGGTAAAAAAGCTCACAGCAGTGATGCAAGCTTTTCGGATTGATCCAGCGAAAACACAGTCAGGAAAGCATCGGCGAGCATATGACGTCGACTATAGTAAGCATATCGTGTTTACAGATGAAGATTTGGTGGGAGTGAGAACCCCAGATCACGATGCTTTGATCATTACTCTAAGAATAGCGACCTATGACGTCGACAAATTACTCGTCGACCAAGGAAGCTCATCTGAGGTGATTTATCTCGACTTGTTCAGAAAATTGAAATTAAGCATCGCCGACCTAAAGGAAGCTATCGTCCCTTTGGTTGGCTTCGCTGGAAAGATGACTATGCCCTTGGGAAAGATCATGCTGCCAGTAAGGGCAGGAAATATTTCTAAAATGATCGAATTTCTGGTGGTCGACATTAACTCGCCATACCAGGCTATCCTCGGCCGAGGATGGCTACATACAATGAAGGCAGTTTCCTCGACCCGCCACCAGAAGTATGTGACCGAGCGAGGAGTAATGGAGATCTGTGGCGATCAAGTGATGGAAAGAAGATGCTTCATAGAGGTCATTCTCCCAAAATTAGAAAAGCAGGCCGACAAGTCCAGCAAAATAATTGAAGAACAAGATACCTTCAAAATAGCAATTAAAGTACGAAAGACCCAGAGTAGAGGAGACCAGGCTCCTCCCCTCCGAACGGGTCATCGAGGAACTGGAGGAAGTCGCAGCTGGAGATAGCGACGATAGTAGGATTTTCTTAATTGGAGCTTATCTCACAGATTAAGAGAAGAAGGAATTAACGGCCTTGCTAAGGAATAATATAGACATCTTTGCATGGGAACCATACGAGCTGCCCGGAATTGATCCTAGTATGGTTTGTCATCAACTGCACGTCGATCCCACCTTCAAACCAATAGCGCAGAAGGCACGACAAACTGCACCCGAGAAGGCAAAAGTCATGGAAAAAGAAGTTGAAAAATTGTTAGATGCAAGATCCCTCGGGCAGTGCGGACACAAGAACCAAGGCCTGCCCAGCCTTCGTCCTCAATTCTATCTTTCTCCTCTCATCCTCTTTCTCTTTCTCTATTCTCTTCTTCTCCTCCATCCTCTTCTTCTCCTCCGTCTTCTTTCTCTCCTCTTCCTTCTTTCTCTCTCTCTCTCTCTCTCAACTGTTCTTCTTATTTCCTCTTCCTCTCCTGCTCCTGAGCAGAAGACCGAGAGACAGTAGCTACAGCCCCGGTATTGGATTTCTGCTTCTTTGACCTCTGATCGAGGAGTACGTGATCATCGTCGTCATCGTCCTGGATCAAGTTTTTCCTTGGGAGGAACCATCTCCTCGCTTGAACTGTTGGACGTGCTCGAAGAATCTCGGGCTTCAGAAACTCCCTCCGAATCAGAAGATCTACCACCACTGGTGCTCCCCTCACCAAAATTGCCTTCGATACCACCTATAATATCACTCTTAGAACTGCTCTCCTCCTCGTCCAACTGGATAGGATCAGCAGCAGTCTCTTCAGAGATGTCAAATTCAGGGATACTATCTACCGGCCTCGCTATAAAGCTGGAACTGATGTTTTTATACTCAAGCAGGAAAGCAGTAAACTGGGGGTACTCGCCATCAGCTAAAGGCTCCCTGATATTCCAGGCCTTAATCAACTCAGAAAAACAAACCTCGCTGAGAGCAGGTTCCAAGTTCTTCGACCTCGCTGAAGGAAAAATAGGAAAAGTCATAAAGATCACAAATCAGTAAGGAAATTGAATGGACAAAGCAAAGTCTACCTATGTATTCTTCCCCATAAAAGGGAACTGAGAACCTATCAGATCTCGACCCCTCAAACTGGGGAGAAAACTACCACGTTCTAGCAAGAAAGCCCTCTTGCCAATAGTCCTTATGGGAATCGGGTAGGTTTACTACCAATACCCTGTCAGGACTCCTGGCCTTGAGATAGAGAACACCAGAACTAGTTAGAGAGAAAGAATAGCAAAAGCATACCTCGGCGAGCCCTAACTTGGTACCATATAACCGATTTATTCTATGAACACCATTAATTATCTTCCACACATTGGGCGAACACTGTGCAGGAACAATATTGAAATAACCAAAGAAGTGCAAGAACAGATTGTTGGGAGGAAAAGTAAGTCCCCCCTTGGGAAAGCAACAAGACATGGATCCAATTGGCACCTTCTATCTCTCTAACATTTCTAGGGGGAGAGGCACACTCAATCTCTACCCACACCAGGATATTATAGAACTTCCTAAACTCAGACACTGACCTATTACCGATCTTTGCCATTGGGAAACCCTAGAAAACTACAAATTCAAAGAGAAAATACAAAGAGAAGGCACAAGAGACTTACAAGATAAAAGCTCGACTCGAACGATGAAGAATCATGAGCCCAAAGGACAATAAAGCAATAAGAATGGAGACTGAGAGAAGAGAACGTGAATCGTTAGAGCTCACAGAAAATAGGAGAGTACTGGCAAGCTTGAAACGACGATTGCTCTTAATAAAACCTTTAAGTGTTACTAATCATAGTGCACAGACCACGAAGCGGGTGCCACCAGAATCAGTCCTCAAACTTTGGAAAGATTTGCTCGATGTACGAAAGAGTCATTATGACAAATCATTTAAATTTATTGAGCCCAAAGCATGGCCCAACAAACTTAGGGGCAATTGTGGGTACTCGAAATTAGAATGATGGGCCTGGACGAGTAGCCCAATTATGGCGGCCCAAAGTCCAGACCCTCCATATCTTAATCGATAATTATTCAGTCTCCTCCCATGTTTGCATTAAGAGAGGTTCTAGGAAGAGATGGAAAACGTGGGGGAGTCCAACACCCCCACTTACTAGAATGAACATGTATATAATAAACCCTAGGTCTGGGTCAAAGGACACATCGTATTCTCTGTAATCACTCCCCGGAGTATATCAAAATAACCCTGACTTCACCACCGTGGACGTAGGCACCTCTTTGCTGAACCACGTACATCCTTTGTTGTGTGATTGGCATTTTGCATTCCTTATTCTTGCTTGGTGATTGTGTTTCTCTTATCTATTTATGTTGCATAATAATTGTCACCACAATGTAAGTCTGTTTGTCTTCCTTTATAAACTCGTATCGAAGTGATTGTCTGGCTTGGGCCATCCAATGTCTTTTTCCCTTTGTGGTTTCCTCGTAGATCTAGCGTTGTGAACTTATTTATTTTACTTTCTTTAATCACCTAGAAGCATATTTAGGATTAAACAAGATAAAATTGGACTTAAGTAAAAGTTGTTCATAAACTTGGTGAGTGTTAAAATTTGGAAAAAAATGAAGAAAATTTGTTGTGACATCCTTAAAGCACACATTTGGAGAAAAAGGAGCCTACAATTATTCAGTATACGAAGCCTAACTTAACTATTATATGATTCACTTCAACTATATGCTATATCAGGAGAACCTGAATTGCAATATGAATCGACAGTCCTAAGCATAGGGCTTTATGTCAAAGAATAGCAACGCTAAACACGTAGTAAGTTTGAATAAATCCTAAGGACACTAGAATCTGATGCTCGGATACCATCTGTGATGCCTCGCTTATTAAAATAATGGGTGGTTAACCCTTTACTAAAATAAAAAAGGAATCTCAAATGGCTAATTCTTAGCATCACTATCAAAAATCCAATTTATTACTAACCACCTATTATTTAATCAAGTCCTGTGTCAATTTTAAACTTTAATTAAATTAACATAAATAAAATCATTCTCCATCAACCATGCCAGATAAATAATTAAATCCACAATCACATAATCATATCTGAATACTAGAATATAATAAATACATTAACCGAATACACCATAAGTTTTCAATCCACTACAATAATCTAATCAAGTGAATTAAATCAAACTGAAATAAAAATTGACAATAGGCGACATGACCGGATAATAATTGATTGAATCCTATCTAGAATCTCAAAGATATAAAATGGATAAAAAATCCTTACAACATTCCATAGCTACTGCAGCTCCGATGATCTAGAAGTGATAGTAATGTTTGACGTCCCTATGGATGGACACCGAAAAGTTTTTGAAAATATTTTGATACGGGTCAGAGCCCAAAACCTTTTAAAAATATTTTGTAAGTAATTATATTGCATAATAATTGTGAATAAATTCTTCTATATTTAAAGTGGTGTCACATTCACATGAGATAATCTTCATCCCTCAACTATAGTGCGTACCTAACATATGTATTTTAACCCCTAGTTTTGCTACCAAGCCTAACTAGTCTCAATATATCGTTAAGTCTATATGCTACCATGTCCATGCATATTTTACCAAATTACTTTTCACATAAAATTAATAATTATAATTATCAATTATAATCTATTAATTTATTTTTCAGTAACTTTCACTAGTTATTATATAATAATCCACAATTATTATCTTAAACCCGTACATATTTTTCTGTACATATATGCATGTATTTTCTATAACACAATAAGCACACATATGTTGAGTATAACCACCATCCTTCAGAATAATAGCTCACTGGATGCGGGTCTTTAAAATGTTATCATGCACCGGGGCATACACACATCATCTTGGGCTGCCGGGAGGGACTCTCACACCTAACTTGCCAAATCACAAACGTGTTGGACGCGGTCATAGTCCTGAGACAGTGAGTCATAACCATACCAAAATTACCTCACTTCGACTCCAACCTCATAAGGGCATGCATGGCGCTATTGTAATACTCCAGCTATAACCTCGGGTCAATACTTAGCCTACTATTTTTGCCAGAGAAGATCAACCATATTGCACAACCTCCGATGATAGTAGTAGAGTGGTATGTTCATACAATTATACCATACATAGAGATATAATGATACATATATACTATCTCTATACTCGTATATATTTCTAATGAATTTGACTAACTATGCCTATCCCTCGTAGCACTAGCCCAAAATTCTCGGGTCAAAATCGACTCTATATTATTAAATATTCGTTTATTTAATCAACTTATCATTTAAAATAATATTATGGGCACGTATTTGTAAGGACATATTTTATAAATGTCCGTCTAGAATCTACGAATTTCGGTGTTATCCAAAATCATAATTAGTATGTCGTATACCGTTACATCTCGGCATGTCTTCAAATATTCTACCTTGACGTCCATCATCTTAATCTTGAGCTACACGCATCATCAACACGCACCCATCTTTGACAACGTCCGTCGTGCATCTTTAACCGGCTGTATCCCTCTAACTCCACTACACTAAAAGATAAAATGATTAATTATAGTTATTAATGCTCACGTATTTATTTGGGATATTTTAATAAAATGTTTTTATCAAAACTGAGGCATTTATCTAAGTAAAAAATTATTTTTAAGACCTGTAGGCGAGACTTTTTAAGGAATTATTTTTCGCTTGTGTCATTCAAATTATATAGCAATGCCGTTCAAATGACATTGATAAATCGTTCTAACGAATGCTTCTAACGACAACATATGACATTTGAAGGGTCGTTTCCTACATTAAACGAACCTGTACTATTTTACATTTTTTGGGTTGTTAGTAACGACATTAGATGTCGTTCAAACGACATGCAAATGTTGTTCAAACGACTTCAAACGACCAGTGACACCTCAACTTTTTATTCAGCCTTTATATACCTGCTTTGATGCTAGGTTTTTTAAGTCTTTCGAAAACTCTGTTCTGCATATCTGGTGCAATAAAAGACTTCAACATTTAGGCTTTAAACCCATTTTGATTCACTAAAAAAATACCAAATCATTTATGTGAATCATTAGTGACTTGATTATTCATCTTACTCATATTGAGTAACCCTTGTGGAGAAGAAGGTTGTCTCTTCATTGCTGACAAATTGGAGATCTTGTGGGATCTCTTGCTGAAGACTTCGAACCGATAACTGAGGGTACTTCGTCATCACAAAAATGTTGTATTTTTTCTATGTAATTCTAAGTTGGAAATTTATGGTTTTATCGATAAATAAAAGGTTTCGCCCCTGCTAGGGAATTTTCTTGAAAATTGTTTTGTGATTGTTTGGTTGTGAATGCTATATAATTCTTATTAATTTTCAATCACAATTAGATGCATGTTTTAGGGTCTTAATTAAAATTTGGGCATAAAATTAGAATTTAATTAAACAAGTTTATTCATTGATTGCAAGCACATTCTCAAATTAGAATCAGAGCCAATTACATAATTATAGCGTGTAATTTTTTCGCAAAATTTTTTTGGATATCAAATTTTGTTTAAAAATTGATTGTTGAAAAAGCGCAAACTCAATGGAAAACTTGTATAATAGGATGCCAATTTTTTACAGGACTAACTATGCGTATTGGAAATCTCGTATGAAATCCCAATTAAAGGTCATTGATGAATGAGTCTGGATCACTTGTGAAAGAGGGTGGACTGCACCCACTCATGTTATTGGTAATTAAATATATTTCCCAAACCTGTGACTTTGATTGAAGAAGAGTTTAAATGGAGTAACTTTAATTCACGTTGGTTAAGTTCCATATCTAGAGCCATCATTCCCGACGAGTTCCGTTGAATTATAACGTGTACCATGTCTAAAGAGGCATGGGATGTTTTACAACTTACTCATGAAGGAACTAATGCAGTGAAAGCATCAAAATCGCAAAATTTAACTACTCAATTCGAAACCATAGCCATGATTGAATCTGAATGTTTTGATGATTTTTATGCACGCTCGTGAGATATTGTTAATTCTAGCTTTAATCTTGGTGAGAATATTCCTAACACTCGAGTAGTTAAAAAATTTTAGAATAGTGCCCATCCGTTTTATCTCTAAAGTCACTGTGCTTAACTCTTTAGGAATATTAGACTCTCATAGGTTAGAAGAGCTTGTAGGATACCTCCAGACTTATAAAAATTAATACGTTTCCTAAAACAATTAAACCTAAAGAGAAAGGGATAACTACTAAAGCCCACTCCAAGAAAGGTGAGGAGTCATCTATCAAGAGAGTAGAATCGTCTAAACAGAGAGAGGAAGAAACATCGGATTCTGAATTTGATTTTGATTTAGATGATTTGGCACTTTTTGCAAAAAATCAAGAAATTTCACAAATTAAAAAGGAATGATAATTTTAAAGATAAAAAGAATTTTGAGAAAGACAAATCTGGAAAAAAGTTTGACAAAGCTAAAAAGAACAATCCTAAAATAGATGAAGAGAGATGTTATGAGTGTGATGGTATAGGTTATAAAGCTTTTGAGTGTCCAACTAGGTTGAAACATCAAGGTAAAGGCAAAGCTGCTTTAAATGCCTCCCTTAGTGATGACAGTGAGGTTGAGTCGGTGGATTATGGAGACGAGTCACCGCATTCATAGCTAGTCATATGAGTAGAGACAGTGCACCTCACGACTATGAGGAAGTTACTTCACAGGAACACCTCGACAGTGAAAGAGATGTGAGTGAGGGGGAGGATTCGGCAAGTGGGAGCGAGAGTGATCTACGACGCACCTACGCCAATTTATATGTTGATTCATTTAAAAGTTAAAATCATAATCATCTCCTTAGAAAAAAATTTAGGAGAGACGAGAGAGAGAGAGTCCTCCATTAGCACCACCTTGAGAGAGAGAGAGAGAGAGAGAGAGAGAGAGAGAGAGAGAGTAATTTTGAGAGAGAAAAAGGGGACTTGACCAAATACAAGTGAGCTCCTTACATCCGTGAAGACTCATAAGAAACTTGAAGCCCTTGTTGCCCAACTCACTCAAGATCTTGAGAGAGACCGAGAGGTCAAGGTAAAGATTGAGGACAGATCTGGTAAGATGGAAAAAATGCTTCTCGACCCCGCTTTAGGGTTTGGTGAAAGTCAAGAAATAGGTTTTGAAGGTGATTCCACGTATCATATTGCACCAGAACCAATTCCTGAGTTTAAAATTAATCCATATGGCTAACAACCAAAACCCCAAAGAAGAGCTCGGCCAAGAAAGGCAAATAAAGATCAGCTTAAGACTATGTATTTCGGTAGCTACTACAAGAGAAAAGGCCATTTTAGGAAGTTTTTCTATAGTTTGGGTCGGACACGACGTACATATGCTCCTCCACATGCCACTAGCGATCTTACTAATCTTAAAGAGCAGGTTGAGTTTTTAGTCACCACATCTTAGATTTTAAGGGAAGAATTCCAACGGATGTCTTTGCCGTTAGTGGATATTTCCAACATCCCGGCTAGAACCAATAATGACAAGGGAAAACATAAGGTTAACACTTCTTAGGTACCTAAGCACGATGAAAAAACCCTTTATTCATATTTCCCTTAAAGCACATAATACCTCACGGTAATATTTTGATAATGGGTGCTCTAGGCACTTGACAGGTGTTATCTCATTTTTTACCTACCTAAAGGATCATAAGCAAGGTAAAGTCACTTTTGGAGATGGGAGAAAGTCTAGCATAGTAGGATAAGGTACAATGGAGATATCGGGGTTTCTTAAGCTAGAGAATGTGTTTTACGTCAAAGGTTTAATGGCAAACCTTCTCAACATCAACTAACTGTGCGACGCTAATTTTGCAGTTAAGTTTGACCGGAATGAGTGCAATGTTTATGATCAAGCCGATAAACTTTTATTGCAAGGGGTGAGGATAGAAGATAATTGTTATGGGATAGTGCCCAAATCCTCATTTATCTGCAACGGTGCCATGATCACTTCTATGGATCTGTGGCATCAACGTTTAGGTCATGTGAATTTTGGAGATTTGGACTGGTTAGCTAAAAAGGACCTAGTACGTGGCTTGTCGTCACTTGGAAATCCCATTTCCTCTATTGGTGGACTCTGTCAGTTGGGAAAGCAAGTTTTTATCCCTCATAAAAAGTTAAATTCCATTACCACCTCACGGGTTCTTGATTTGATTTGCATGCATGTCATGGGTCCTACTCGTACAAAGAGTTTGGGTGGGGGAGATACATCCTCGTGATGGTAGATGATTTCTCGCTTTATTCCATAGTAGATTTTCTAATAGAGAAATCTGATGTTGTAGAGTTTCTTACGACTAAGTGGTGTGTCCTGCAAAATCAACACGGTGTCATTATCAATAGAATGCGTAGTGACAACGACACTGAATTTAAGGATGCAAAGGTAAATCTTTATTGTGATAGTGATAGCCTCGGGATCAAACATGAATTTTCGATCGTGAAGACTCCTTAGTAAAATAGGATTATTGAGAGGAAGAACTAGACGATTCAAGAGATGGCTAGATCTATGTTTCTAGGTCATAGAGTTTCTAAGAGATTTTAAGAAGAGGCAGTGTCTACCATGTGCCACATGATGCATAGTGTTTATCTTGTTCTACACACACTCCAGATGCCTTACGAATTATGGATCGCAAAGAAGCCCGCCCTTTTATTTTTGTGCTTGGAGGAGCAAATGCTACATCCTACGAGATAAAAAGCAGTTAGGAAAGTTCGAATCCTGGAGCGACAAAGGAATATTATTAGGCTATTCATCGATTAGTAAAGTATACCGAGTTTTTAACCTGAGTAGCTCTAAGTTTATAGAATCAATATATGTCATCGGGAAAGATGATGAATCATCGGCATTTATTGATCCTAGACTTTTGTGTGAGGATGACGTACTTCTAGCTGATGATCCCATTGTCCCTCACACACACACAGGGTGGACCCTACTCCTGACTTAGGGGACATACCTCATTTTGTTCTCATGAGTCATGACCCTTTTGTAATTCTAGGAGATTCCACTTTAGGGGTCAAGACTCATGCTCAACTAAAGAATGTGGTTAGCTTTCTCTGCTACACGTCCAAAGTGGAGCCCAAGAACCACAAAGAAGCATTCAAAGATGAACACTGGATATCTACTATGCAAGAAGAGTTGCTTAAGTTTAGAAATAATAATGTTTAGGAACTTATCCCCTGACCTAGTGAGACGAATGTGATTGGTACTAAGTGGATCTTCAATAATAAGATGGATGAGAATGGTACCGTTATTCGAAATAAGGATTGGTTAGTCGCTCAGGGATACACACAGAATGAGGGTGTAGACTTTGAGGAGTAGTTGCTCCTGTTGTGAGGCTTGAGTCCGTCTGTTTACTACTCGCCATCGCATGTTATCTACGCTTCAAGTTATATTAAATGGATGTCAAGAGTGCCTTTCTGAATGGAATTCTACAGGAGGAGGTTTACCTGGAATAATCAAAAGGGTTTGAAGACCCTATGCACCCAGGTTAAATCTACTATCTGAAAAAATCCCTGTATGGTTTGAAGCAATCACCCCGTGCTTAATACGTGAGGCTTACTTCATATCGCTTAGCTCGTGGCTTCAAGAGAGGGGAAGTTGACGTTGTTTATTCGGAGAGAAGATAGTATTATTTTGGTTGCCCAAGTCTATGTGGATGACATAGTCTTTAGTTCCACGTGATCTCGGCATGCTCATCACTTTGAGGATGAGATGAAGAGTGAGTTTGAGATGAGAATGGTTAGTGAGCGTACATTCTTCTTTGGTCTCCAGGTTCGTCAGTTAGAGGATGGGATGTTTACATCCCAATCTCAGTATGTAAGAGACCTTGTAACGAAATTTGGTTTAGACTCTGCTAAGCGCATATCTTGATGAGTACCTTAACTAAGCTTAATAAGTACACTCTAGGTAAGAACGTAGAGCAAACCTTGTATAGGCGTATGATAGATAGTCTTCTTTACTTGACTGCCAGTCATCTCGATATCATCTTTAGTGTTGAAGTTTGTGCACGATATTAGGCATCCCTAAAAGAGTCGCACTTACTCTCTCTTAAACGTATTATCAAATACGTTAGTGGGACTCTCTCGTATGGCATTTGATATTCCTTTAATACCGATGATCGTTTATTTGCCTATTAGGATGCCGATTGGGTCGGGGATGAAGATGCATGTAGGATCAATTTTGGTGGGTGTTTCTTCTTTGGTTTTGCTCTTGTCTCTTAGTTGAGCAAGAAGTAAAACTCCATCACTTTTTCCACTACGAAGGCTGAGTACATCATCGTCGGGAGTTGTTGCACGAAACTTCTATGGATGAAGCAGAAGCTGGAGGATTATGGGATATCACAGGATAACAAGACTATTTCATGTGGTAACACGAGTGCAATATACATATCCCACAATCTAGTCCAGCATTCGCGCACAAAACATATTAGGATACACGAGCACTTTATATGTGAGTTAGTCGAAGAAAAAGTCATGTTCTTGAGTTTTATGTCTACCGACCTCCAATTAGCCAATGTCTTCGTGAAGCCTTTAGATGCCCTTAGATTCGAGAATCTTAGAAAGTATTTAGGAATTTGCACAGTTGACTGAGGGGTGGTTCTCATGTCTATAATATGATGCATTTTTCATGTTCATATCATATGATTCATATTACTAGATTGTGTCATGTGTATCATTTTTTTCATATTTTTAGAAAAATACAAAAAGATTTTCTATGTTTTTGAAAAAGTGGAAAATCCAAAAAGATTTAATTTTTGATAATTCAAAAAAAAAGATTTTCCTTTTATAAAAAAAAATTGACAAACGCAAAAAGAGTTTTTTATTTTGTCTACACCTTTTATAGATGAACATTTAAGTTAGCCAAAGTCACAACTGCATTTCAATATTCCAAGTGACTTTAAGAAATTGATTTGAGATGCTACATCATTTCATCCATGTGCTTTACATTATTTGGAGTCATTAAGATGTGATTAGTGATATCTTTCTACATGTTTGGCTCCTTATCTAATTTAATGCACATATGCACAGTATAATTTTAATTTTGTGCTTGTTTGTCACATTTTGGTTTGAGTGTTTCCATCTCAATTCTGCCTATACAACAAACCAAATGCGAAAAAATGAGAACAATAATAGTAGTGCATGTAATAACCGTTGTCCGTGAGGCATTTATTTTAATTTATAAATGTTGTGTGAAAAACGGGGAAGGGATACAACAGGTACTCATAATGCCTTTTGCGATTAAGCCACCGTATAATTTGGGTAAAAAAACTGTGGCATTGAAAACAGTAACCAAGACCCAAAGAATTAAAAAGAGCAAAAAAAAGTGTGGCATTGAAAAAAGTAGCCAGGCCAAACTGGTTTAGGTTAATATGGTCATTTAGACGAAAAGAAGTATCATTATACGATCATTATTACATTTGAGGGAGTTTGGTTGGATTTATATATCAACGACTTTGCACTATCTTGAAAATCTCAATAAAACATTAAATAGTTTTGGGCATCATTGATGTGAAAATCACATTGAACTTTTATTTGTTGATTATATTGAGTCAATTTCTTACAATTCCACAATTTTTACACTTAAGGAAGATATTGAGTTCATTCGTTATGAGTATCCAATATTCATCATGCACATATGTTATGATTGTTTATATTGATTTTTCTATCAAATTTGTTCACACACCTTCATTTACACTATCACCGACTTCGTTATTTTCGTGTTCTTTCATGGTGTGATTCTTTGTTGTATATTTTTTTTGAAAAATTTTGAAAAATTAAAAAAGAGAAGTTTATTACCTTGTGACACTCTCCCTATGAATTGTGTTGTGTTCTTCCTATTTGTCAATATGGGGCATCATAAAAAGGGTGAGAACGAATTATAGGGGAGATGTTTTGCAGGCTTTTTTTATTTTATAATGATTTGCTTGAGCCTAATTGATATTGATTTTTGGCTTATCATTATATTTCAAACTTTTGCGCGTCACGGGTATTTGTTTCTTATCTCATGTGTGTAGGTACAAATTAAGAACCATTATTTTCCACACAGTGATAATGACAAAGAAACGTTGGAGAACTGAAGCTTTGAAGATGTTGAAGATTTTTTAAGACATGTTATTTGATATTTCCATTTATGGGTTTGGGGGGATATTACATTGTATTTCTCAAATTTTTGTTGGGTAGGATAATTCGGATTTTTTATAAATGTACCGGCATAGACATAGGAGAAGATTTGTAAGGACATATTTTATAAATGTCCATCTAGAATCTAGGAATTTCTTTACTATCCTAAATCACAGTTAGTATGTCATATACCGTTACATCTCGGAACGTCTTCACACATTCTACCTTGACGTCCATCATCTGAATCTCGAGCTACACGCACCCATCGTTGACAACGTGTGTCGTGAATCTTTTTCCATCTTTATCCCTATAACTTCACTGCGCTAAAAGGTAAAATGATTGATTGGAGTTATCAATGTTCACATATTTATTTGGGATATTTTAATAAAATTCTTTCATCAAAACTTAGGCGTTTATCTAAGTCAAAAATTACTTTTTAAGACCTGTAGGCAAGACTTTTTAAGGAAATATTTTCCACTTGTGTCATTCAAATGACATAGCAATGTCGTTCAAACGACAATGATAAATCGTTCGAACGAATGCTTTTAACAACAGAACATGTCATTTGAAGCCTACATGAAATGAACCCGTATTGTTTTACATTTTTAGGGTCATTAGTGACGACATTAGATGTCGTTCAAATGACATACAGATGTTGTTCGAACGATTTCAAACGACCGACGTCGCCTCAACTTTGTATTTAGCCTATAAACACCTACTATGATGCTAGTTTTTTTAAGTCTTTCAAAAATTCTATTTCTGCATATCTGGTGTAACAAAATACTTCAATTTTTAGGCTTTAAACCCCTTTTTATTCACTACAAAAATCCCAAATCATTTATGTGAATCATTAGTGACTTGATTATTCATTTTACTCACTGGAGTAACCCTTGTGGAAAAGAAGGTTGTCTATCCATTACTAACCAATTGGAGCTCCTGCGGGATCTCTTGTTAAAGACTTCGAACCGACACCTGAGGGTATTTCGTCGTTATAAAAACGTTGTATTTATGCAATGTAATTGTAAGTTGGATATTTACAGTTTTATAGAGAAATAAAAGGTTTTGCCCCTGATGGGGATTTTTCCTTAAAATTGTTTTGTGATTGCTTGGTTGTGAATGCTAGATGATTCTTATTAATTTTCAATCACAATTAGATGCATGTGTTAGGGTCTTAATTAAAATCTAGGCATAAAATTGGAATTTAATTAAACAAGTTTATTCATTGATTACAAGTGCACTCTTAGTATTAAATCCCAACCAGCCCATATCCTTGTTTTACCAAATTTTATCTCATTACTTAATTTCCCGAGAATTATTCACTTCAAAATACTCCAAAACTCACCCCAGATATATCCCGATTAGCCCAAGGCATTTTATTCGCGTTAAATAATTTTTCCTGAAGTCCGAATTCATTCCCGAACAAAAAAATTTAACCCTAAATTAAATCATGAGCCAAAGTCCCCCAAATAAGCAAAATTGGTTGTAACAGGGCAACCGAACCGGTTCGGCTTAAGGGCGAACCGGTTATCTCCTGCAGACAGTAACAATTCTTCCCAATTTGATTTTTTAGCATGGTTTAATCCAAATTCATCCACCCTAAAAAATATTTCCTCAATGATTATAAATTCTCATAAATCCTAAACATGAAATAGATCCATTTTAATATAGAAATCCTCCACCTATGATCACTATATGGAATTTAGAATTTATCTCTAAATATTATGACATTCTCACCATATCATTAAAAATCATAATTTCTCAATCTTCTAAATCCATAATTCATCTATCTATGCGGGATTTAAATTTCTAGATTTCCATCTATATAACTCACACAAATTTATTGTGAAATCATTTCTCCAAAACCCAATTGCATATAAATCCCACCCAAAAACCATTTTCCAATCATGATATGAAATGAAATGTGCACTTAACTATTTAGCAAGATAATTTCTTGCCTAAATATTCGTAGGTCAAAATTTAATTTAATATGAAGATTATAATCCCAAATTTCTTTGCCGCTCTTCCAATTTGATTCCTCTTTACAATTCCTTTAACTTTCCTGTTGAAACTCTCGAGTGTTTTCTCCGCTTTTCTCTTCACTTTCTCTCTAACCTTTGATATAACTCAAGAAAAAACTTTGGGTTTTGTAAAATAACTAACTATCTTACCCCAACCCTTCATTGTGAAAGATTAGTCCCGCATTTTCCTTTTCACATTCCTTTAAAATGACTAAAACACGTCCTACAGGGCCCGACTAATCTAAAAGGCCCCCGGCGTCGGGTACTTAATTATGACTATTTTGACATATTTTGGACCAATCTTGCACTCCAAATCATCATCCGAGTCACCCATCTTCAGTCTCCCATCTTATTCCCAACATGACCACACACGTGCGTCCTGAATAAGATATTATTAACCCATCGATTTTACTCACTTACAACGTAATATAAAATAATGCAATTTCATTTACTTATCACACAAGTAAATATAATAACACATACATAATAATAAATTTCTTCCTAATTAATATTTATTTAAATTCACTTTATTTTTGCAATTTAATTAAATTACTACGACAAGTGTAATTTAAGTATTCCTAAAAATATAGGGTGTTACATCATAACCTTTTTTTCTTCAACCAAATCACCTTCCTTTTTAAACTTTTTTATTTTGTTTCAAATTTTGATGTTAGACTTTTTTAATTTAATTGACTCGTGAAATAATTTTTTGTATGCGTGATTGAGTTCACTCATTTTCTCATCGTCACTCACATCATTCTCATTGTGTACAATCTCAAATCTAGATTCATTAGATTTAAGTGATGCGTTCTTAGCTAATAATAAATTTGATGATGAATGCATATTTTTTGTACTCTCACCAAAGGCATAATATTCTGAAATATCCATGGACAAGCACAAAACAAGCAAATACACACATAAATAAGGATCAAACTCAGGTTGTAAAGCCTGATTAAGAAACTTACCTTTGATACCAATTCAGACTGCAAGTGTTTGTTCACTCTAGATAACCTGGAGGGGGTGAATAGGTTAGTACACAAATTATGTCCAATTTTAATTTTTCTATTCACAAAACCAAGATCTAAAATAATTTTTCTAATTGCAAGTGGATCGAGTGAAATTGCAATAAAAAAATCACATAAACGTACAAAAATACATAACACCGGGTATACGAGGAAAACCCCCAATCTGTGGGTAAAAATCCTTGGTGTGACCTAGAATATCATTGAATTGCAAGAAGATAAATCAATTAAGTGCACTCACAAGAATTTATCAATAAATATCATGACTCTCCCTTGTTCCAATGAGATATCCAAGTGAAACTTCATCACTTAAACACGAAAGACCATTCTTCATCGTTGCTCCATATTATGCTCAACCTCTTCATAGCCTGAACACCTCCATTTTAGATTTCAGAATGTAGATCATGTATGTAATCAGAAGTTGGTATAAATTTGGCTAACTTTTGGATGTCAAAAATAATTCTTAAATGCATATCTCATTATAAATCTAAAATTACTGCTAACTCTCAAATGAATTGTCAAATTTGGCTTAGATAGGGAAATAAAGCCTCACAGAGTTGAAAATCTCCTGAGATAAGATATTTTGAAATGAGTTCAAAGTTTTGTATGAAAATGGAAGAAAACAACGTTGTCGTTGTGTGCACACTGCACTTTTTATATGCTCACGATTCTAACTAGTCTAGAATCTTATCCAATGTCGTGCGCACGAGCACCTTTTGTAGTCGTACAAGTAGCTCTAGATAAAAAAATCCTCCAAAATATTTTGAAAAAAAAAAGCCTTGATATCTATTATCAAAATAAATATACAACTTAGAAAAAATATTTTTCAAAGACAATTTATGAAAAAATATCTCAATTTGTAAAATACATGATTGTGTGCAATAATCAGATTAAATCAAACTTCGTAAAAGGATAAACTTCAATTTTTAGCAACGGGTGGATTTAAAAAACTTCTTTAGGTGTTTTCATGTCTTCGAATCACAATCTCCATCGTTAAAGGACAAAGTCATTCTCATTTGACTAATGAATCAATCTTTTGGGCTCAATATAGTTCATGACTCAATGTTTTGACACAAGAAATAGCCCATTGATATATAATATAAAATTTTACATTTTCAGCCCTGATGAATCAAGCCAACATATTAGTCCACACCAATCTGAAACATAAAGCATGAAAATGTATGTCATTTTGGAACATTTAAAGGAATTCGAAATTAAATTCCCACCTAATTTGATCCTTAAAGATGGATATTATGAAAGAGTCTGCAACCTTCACATGAAAACTCGCAAATGTTTACGTCAATCACATGATTGCTTCGTGTCTTCTAATGAGTATAGTTTAGACAACATAGTGAAGATTGCAACTAAAGAAAGCCTTCAAGGGGGATGATATATGAAGATACAGACGTCCCTCATACCATAAGAATATTGTAACACCCCGTATTTTTAAGCATTATATATTTAATTAATTCGGCTAAGTTAAATTACTAGTGTGTCATAATTTAATTGAATTAATTATTATAAGTTTATTTAAATATTAATCGTAAGAGTAAATGGTTAATATTTATGGAATATAAATAACTAAGTGAATAGTAATAATTTATTTATGTCATAGCGAGCGATAGTGACGTTTTACTATTTTATCTCAACCGGTAGTCAGGCATAGACTATTTTGAGGTCGAGATAGGGATTTTGAGTAAAGTAATTCAGAAGACAATTCTGAGTGAACGGTTGAATTCTAATAGTCGAAAAAGGGTACCCGTGGTAGTAAATGGGTCTTGGGACGTTTTTAGGCATAATCGGGTCCACATGGGGGTGTTCGAGTCATTTGGGCTTGGCCCATTAGCCTAAAAATGGGATTAATTATATTTAACCTAAGTCTTAAGGTGTTGAACGGCATATAACACTACTCTAAACCTAATAACTTGAGAGAAGGAAAGAGGGAGGATTCGGAGAGCTTTTGGGAGCCAAATCAATGAGGATTAATGCGTGTTCTTCATCAAATCGTCTTCTCCCTCAAAGGATCAGCCACTACGAATCAATAGAGGCAAGTGGTTAATTTGCTATAATTGTAAATTTGTGATAATCAATTCATATCATAGTGAGTGTAACTGGAAATTCGTTTTCGGCTATGTGTTGATATTAAAATGAGTTTTTGGATAATTAGAGTAAAAGGGGTAGATTAATTACTCAATTGATGATAGACTATGACATGGGACTGTTGGAATCTGATTCGATTATGAAGCCCAGTAGTTGGACTTGTTTGATTTTGATGGAATGAATTAAATCTAGGATGAAATTCGTATAAACGGTTATAAACTCGATTCGGAAAATATTAGGGAAACTTATAAATTAATGATGTGTGGAGATCATTATGATGTTTGGAAGTTTTTTTAAGGGTAAACATATGATGGGGAAGACTAATTGAGTTCTGTGTTTAAAGATTTAAAGCTTGAGTGCATAACAATGGTGGAAAAACAGAGTTCAGAAGATGCTGAGACCTGATCGATTGATCAATCGATGGATCTCATCGATCGATCGAAGATCCTGGATTTCTGGCAGTTTTGCCTAGGAACGTATATATGCAAGATTTTTTGGGGGATTATGCTGGAACTTATTTATTTAGTGAAAAAAAAAAATATGAGGCATATTTCCTAGCAATTATAGGTGGATATAATTGGGATTAGGAGGGTGGAAAGTGTGTGACACATAATGAAGAAATTTTTGGAAATAAATTCATAAGTATTACAGGACGGGCCGACTGAATGTGTTCGGGGATTGTAGTTGAGTGACACTACTTTAATATATTAATTAATGTGAAAATTAATTAAATTGAGAGTCGAAATATAGACTCGGATATTTTCAGGGTAGAGTTACGGGAGTTAGGCACGGATTAGTCGAGTTTAAATTAATTAATTAATTATATATATATATATATATATATACCCATCTAGTGCTATCACAGGAGGTTGTGTGATGTGGGTGAATCCCCTACCTTGAGGAGCAGGGAGAGTATAATCCCCAGGTCATATCGTCCATTATATTATATTGTGATCTTTTTGGGGTGAGACGTTTTGGGTATGATCCGATCTCACAATCGAGGAAATATGACCGCCTCCGCTACGTTTATTTTTATTTTTTTGATTCGTTGAGCTAACCGTCTTGGGTTATCCGGGTGGATTGAGAATACCTCGGGTGACAGCATTTTAGAGAAAACATCCGATGAGTTCTTACTCGGGAGGATGGATACTTTACACAACATGTGTGTGAATGTGTATTATATGTATACGTATATAATAGAGTCAATAATTATATATGTGTGAAATACCTGGAGTGCAATGGTATTATTTATATAACCAGTGAAATTGTTGTATAGTTATTTAAAGATGATAAATTAAGTTAATGTGAAAGATAACTTATAAATCATTATTAAAAGTTACTCGGGCTAGAGTATGGTTTCAGGCAGCGTTTATAACAAGGTTAGTTAGACGGGGTAGTGTTGCTAGGAAGGTTATACGGAAAAGTGATAGGTGTACACAATAGTTGTGGGGAGAGTATTATCTTAAGTGAGTGCGACACTAACTTAAATATGAAGAGCATTCATGCATTTTAATTTCTGCAAACTTAATCACGTACTAAATATTTTCAAAATGTTTTGGGTTTTAATCCTTGCTCAAATATTTTTACAAACCTTTTAGGTATCCAGCCACAGGGACGCCGAACTTGAGATTTTATTCCAGGGAGTACGCAGTTGCGGCATATGTGGATGCATGCAGGGGATTTGATTAGACGCATATTTTCTTCATTTCTAGTTTAGGGATATACTTTCAGTTGTAGCTCTATTTAGGGGGTGTTGCCCATTTACTTTCAGATTTAGTTTTGGATTACTTATTTCATTCGTTGAATTATTATGTTGGATTTGGATTTATATCCAATGGTTTATTCGGCCCGTCTTTTAGTTATTGATTCAGTATTGTGTTCAGACTCAGTGATGGTGTGTATGGATTTATTATTTTTATTCTGCATGTCTATTTATCTGTTTAATGAAAGATAAAATTTGACACCAGTTTAATTAATTAATTAGGTGGATAGTAAATAATATTGTTTTCGATAATGATTCTAAGAATGAACCAAATGAAAATCCAGTTTTAATTTAATAAATGATTGATAGATTGGTATTTAATTAAGCGAGGTGTCATAAATATAAAGATATATAGTTAATCTTAAAATAACTTCCCCTTATCATGGAAGGATCTATACCTTGAATTTGTCGAATGCATAGAATTTTTTTATTACAAGTTAGCTTAGCTAATAAGCCTATGGATATTGAGGTTCCACAAACGGTACTTCATGATACTGTATTTGAAGCAGTTGTTCGAATTCCTTATGATATGCAACTTAAACAAGTTCTTGCTAATGGTAAAAAGGGGGCTTTGAATGTAGGGGATGTTCTTGTTTTACTGGAAGGGTTTGAATTAGCTCCTCCCGATCGTATTTCTCGCGAGATGAAAGAAAAGATAGGCAATCTGTCTTTTCAGAGCAATCGCCCCAATAAAAAAAATATTCTTGTGATAATTAAATGGAAAGATATTTCTAAACATTCATATGAATTAGATGGTGAATCTGAAAATGAAACTAATAAAAATCCTACCCTATTACGTGGGATTATCCCTCTTGAATAACTTTTATTTGACATCAATGAAATTTCCAGTACCACTGAAGTTGTGAAGAAATGGGTTTTCTCTTCTACCCGCCATGAGTGAACCACAAGACTCGTTCAGGATAGTATTACTGATTAGGCGTAAATTCTTCACATTTATCCCCTTAATTTCGGTATTTTTATGATCCCGTGTATTGTAATTAACTTGAAGTTGACTCATATTTATGCTACTAACCATTTTTGGCAATTATTTCGTATTTTGTGTATCTCTTATGTGTTTTATAGGTATTTCATGCAAGATAGTGCGAGAGAGAACTCAAAATATTGAAAGAAACCCAGAAATAAAAAGTTAAAGGAATTTTTATAAATTTGTAGCCTTAGTCAAGAGCTGGGCCCAACTAGAAAAGTAGAAGAGCTTGAAGTCACAAGAATACTGAAAAAAAATGACACCTCAATTCGAGTTACGGGGAATAAGTTATGCACATTTGAAGATGAGAAGAATAAATGAGGCAAAACTAAGGAAGGCAGAAGGAGAACCAGTTTAGTTAAAGGGGAACCGGTTCGCCATTAGTAATGCTCCAGACTCGTGACAAAACATTTGTCACGCTTTAAAACTGTTACAAATTATCTGGAGCGGAATTTTTATTTTGGTCCTATTTTTTAGCCTAGAATTGTATTAGGTTAGGACTTTTGCAAAAATGACTTTGTATTGTTATAGTTTGACATTATACCAGTTTTAATGAGTTTTTTTAAAGAGAATTAGAGGGAGAAAGATTCAAGAACCCTACTTTTCAATTTCTTCATCAAAAGTATACTTTCATGGATTAATTCTCAAGGTTTTCATAAAGTTTGTCTTTCTCTACCTTGTTCTCGAAGTCATGTTTTGTTTACTTTCTGGAATTCCAAGACCCTCATGCATGTTTAGATATCATTCAATTATGGTTCTGATTGCATGCAACGTAGTTATCATGATTAGTTACAGTTTTACCATGTCAGGCTAGATTTCTAACAGGTTAGGGTACGTGAAACAAACCTAGATAACACATATGGATTTAAAAGTGAATAAAAAGTAATTCATCATTCCGAGGTTTGAACTTTATCAAGATAAAGATTGTAGGCCTTTTAATTTCGTTTGGCCTAGGTAACCAACATGTTTAAGGGTACAATTCGCGTTTTGATAACTTCTCATCCTCATCAAGTATAATTTTTTATTTGATATTGTGTAGCATTCAGTCCTCATATGTCAAATGCTTATAGAGTATTTGATGTCTCTTTGAATGAAGAATTATCTTTTTCAAGCTTTTATGTTCTATGTAAACACAGACGATTCGAGAGAGTGTACCCTAACTCCATTTTCTCTCATATAGTTAAAGTTTAATTTAGTTCGTCTTGCATGCGTAGTTAGTTATTGATTTAATTAAAATTGCATTAGTTGATAAGTATAGTCACAAACTCATCACCTTTTCCTTTCTTTTTCTGAGTCATTCTAGGGTTAAGTGTCTTTCCTATCCATCGTCACGATTCTTCGTCCTATTCCCTGTGTTCGATACCCGTTTATTGGATTTATACTTGAGCGACCGGCTTACACTTGAGTCAATAGAAGCACGCACTAGAAACACTTTTAAATTCACGTCAAGTTTTTGGCACCGTTGCCAGGGATTAGGTAAACTTTTAGGTTAGGTCGATTTAATCCGAAATTTGAATCTATTTCTTAAAAATCCAAAAAAATCAAAAATTAAAAAAAAATAAAAAAATAAAAAAGCAAAAATATAGTATCTTTCCAGTCCTTTCATGAAAAATCCTTAACTCACTTTTAAATCTAGTCCAACCTGCATCCACGAAATTCCTATAGTTTAGTACAATCCCGATAGCCCACATACCCATCGTGTTCTAAAATTTTGGGTTCCACCTCCTATACAGCCCAATTCCATTACGAGTCACGTTTCTATGGCACCGAGTGAGGACTTCGAGTCATTGGGAGGGAGAGTCATGTCAGATAATGCTAGTTTTAGTACGAGTGAGGGTGAGATGTCGTATCGGCCCATGAGCGAGCTCTTATATCCCGAGCGAACCGTCACTCCGGGATGCATTCTACTTTTGTACAATGCGGGATAATTTCACTTTCAAAATGGGATGATCCACGATTTGGATTTGGAGAAACCATACCTCCACATCTGTGAGTTCGAAGAGCCATGTGGCACGTTTAGCGATCAAGCTTGCACTAAAGATGTCGTTCGCCTAAAAAAAAATTCCTTTTTCCTTAAAGAATAAAGCTAAGACCTAGATTTTGTCTTTATCACCGAACTCAATCGGATCATGGAGAGAAATGCAATCCAAGTTTCTTCTGAAATTCTTCCCCTAAGATAGAACGAATTCCATCAAGGCTCAAATTAAAACTTTTAGACAATAAGAAATTGAGCCATTTGATCGATGTTGGGAGCGCTTCCAAGAGTTAGTTAACACATGCCCACATCATGGTTTCGAGAAGTATCCCTTTATCTATTTCTTCCACTAAGGGCTAAGTATAGCTTCAAAACAACTCATTGAGACTATATGTGATGGAGAATTATTGGGGTTAAACGATAACGATGCAGAGACCCATCTTAGGTATGTCATACAAACTACTCAAGTGTGGGGCACATCCGATTCTAATGCCCAAACCTGGACTCGACAAATGTCCAAGGCTCCTTCTGCGTTCGGACTCTATCAATTGGACAAGGAATCCGAGTGGAAACTTTGACAAAGCTAACTTAAAAAATGATTAGAAGACGTAGTCGAATCACGAGCAAGAAAAACACCTGGATCCAACCGAGCACTGAGAGAGAGTGTGTGTGAAATTTATGAGGTTGGATATTTAACAAAGGAATACTTGATGATACCTGCCTACAAAGTTATGCATCAAGGGTAAGTGGGAACGGTAGGAGATTTTAAGGATAATTTTAATTCTCCTCATGGGAATTCTTACAACCCTTCGTGGAGGAACCATCATGGGTTTAATTATGGGCAACAACATGTTGAGTTGAATCCTCATTCATACGTTTCCCCTACTCCACCGCCGCCCTCATATTTCCCACAAGCCCCACACATGCAAGCACCACCTCTTACGGTGTATATCACCCTACCGAGGAGAAATCTCGAGGATACTTATAGTCAATTCATATAGTCTCAAAATGCAAAAAATGCTCAAAATGCCCGAATGTTTGCCGACATAAACGCGAATGTTTCAAAGTTGCAATCTTCCCTAAACATCTAAGAGAAGGAAAAAATTCCAGCCCAAGGTCAACCTAGTACGAGCTCCACTTCCAACGCTAATCAAGAGCAGTGTAGCGCGGTAACCACTCTACGTAGTGGAAGAGTTGTTGACTTATCACCTCCTCCACACAACGAACAAAATGACAAGGAGATTTTACCTGGCACAAAAAAGGACGAAGATGTCCCCTTGAGAAAGAGTGGTAATGACGACATAGTCAGGCCCGAGGTGGTTGTAAAACTTTCCATTGCTGCTCCATACCCTCAACGGTTAGTACCCCACTCCAAGGAGACCTCTAGTGACAGTGTGTTAGATGTTTTTAAGAAAGTAAAGATTAATTTACCTTTTCTCGTGACCATAAATCAAATTCCCCTGTACGCTAAGTTTCTTTAGGACTTACTCGCGATGAAACGTAGGCTTAAGGAAAAGAAAAATGTGTTTTTAACACAGAACGTCAATTTCATACTGTTAAGCGACCTTCCACTAAAATTTAAAGATCCCGGTGCACCGATCATTTCGTGCATCATGGGGAAGAATCGAATTGATAGAGTGCTAATAGATTTAGGGGCGAGTGTTAACATTCTCCCTTATTCCATCTATAAGCAATTAGACTTGGGGGACCTTAAGCCCACAATGATGACTCTCCAACTCACAGATCATTCCGTAAAGATACCTTGGGGCATCGTTGAGGATGTGATTGTCCAAGTTGACACTTTCTACTTCCTAGTGGATTTTGTCATTTGGGATGAGGAGCCCTCAGCTTTACCGAGTAATCATGTTCCCGTCATCCTTGGTCGCCCATTCTTAGCTTTTGCTAATGCACTTATTAATACACGCAATGGGAAAATGCAACTCACGTTCGGGAACATGACTCTCGAAAAAATATCTTCAATATCACCAAGACCGAGGGTGATGAGGGCGAATCACGAGAGACGGGTCTTATGAAAGAAACAGTACACAAGAGGAATCACATAAGAGACCCCCTTGGGGTACATCGTGTTACATAAAGTGAGAGAGATAATTTTGAAGTTGATTTAGAGGTCAAAGAGACGTGTTTAGTCACTGATGTGGAGAGCGAGAGAGATCGTGTATTTGAGTGCAAGATAGAGGATTTAGAGATTAAGCGAGTGATAGAGGACTTAAAAAGTAAGCAAGAGAGCAAGGTGGGAGATATGAGCTTAGAAGATTGTGAAAAAGAATTTGAGCCGATGGATGAGAGCCTACCTATCGATGTTCAATCACTATTGGACTCATGTAGTCACGTCGAAGAGAGCGAAGGGAAAGATAGGATAGATGAGGTCCTTTTGCGTGACCATCCACCCGTGCCACTTGAGTCCTCGAATGCAATCGAGAATAGGACTCGAGTCTCGGCCGATTTAGTGCCCGACTCATGCATTACAAAAGCAAGGGAGATCTAGGTTTAGCATGTCCTTTTAATTTTCACCTGGATGTTCTCTCCAAGTCGGGACAAGTATACTGCAGTTCGATTGAGCACCACAAGGATCTCATTCACCCCAGTCATCACGAGCCTCAAGGTGTCCCCCTTATCTATGGGATTGGTCCCAACTTGTTTATACTATTGGTTTACGATGTGAGGACGGGGGAGATGAGAGCATCAAACCCCGTACAGGGGGTCGGATGAGTTTTTAGTGGAGAAAAATAGGTCGTCGCACCCCTGATGCGTATGGGGTGTTTTTTTTGTCTTTTTTTTGAGTCGTGTGTTGGAGTTATATAGTGTCCTTTTGCATTTTAAATATTTGTTTTTTTTATTTGGCGCACTTATTAAGTTTTCTTCTTTAGCCTTTAGTCCTTTTGATTGGGGACAATGCAAAAGTCTAAGTATGGGGGGTGACAAGTGCGTCTTTTAAAAACTTCACAAATTTTTAAAATGCCAAAAAAAATTAAAAAATTCAAAAAAGAATTGAAAATTTCGAAAAAGCAAAATATATTCTCCTTCAAAATAAATAAAAATTGGAATTTAAAAACCTCAAAAATGTCACAAAAACTTTGTTTGAAGTCTCAAATTATAAAAATCAAGAGCACTAAATCGAAATTGACCAAAGATGGAAATTGGACGAAAATTAACGACTTTATGAATAAATGTGGAGATTAATTAACCCGGTGAGATTTTGAGCCTATCAATTTTTGTGAGTACTTAAATCAATTCGAGTTAATAATTAACTGAAAGTTCAATTTATCTCCAAAAACTCGTTGAGGATCTCTATTCCTTTATTTTGATATGTTATGAGAAACGAGTGAGATGTTGTCCTGAAAATGCGCTAAAATATCTCTAAACTAAATTATTCTCGAGATGCAAATGGTAAAATAATTAGCAATTCGGACAATAAAGTTAGGCCATCGTTTGTTTATCCAAAAATAATAGCCATAAAAAGTCGTGAATTTTTTTCCCTTTTGCTAGCCAAATTGAGCCTAATAATTTTTTTCCTTTTTCGTTTCATAACCCGAAAAACCCATTTAGCATGAAATTGTGAAAAATTGAGCATTCATTAATTACGTCCAAAAAGTGAACAAAAAGGGGCAAGAAAAATAGAAAAATGTTCAATAAAAAAGTAGAAAAAAATTGGAAAAAAAAAGAAAGAGAGAGAGAAAAACATAAAAAAAAAGTATAGAAAAAGACGAGCAAATGAGCAAAACGCCCGAAAAAGCACTAACGGACATCATAAGAACATTTTTCAATTTTGAATTTCCCAACCATCCCAATTTTACCTAATGCACCTTAAAATTCAAGAAAGTTCTAACCTAGTCCGAATAACAAAATTAATTATCATGTGGAGAGCTAAGACACAAAAAGATAATAAGAGAGGTTAATTGGTGTGAATATGAGGCGATATTTCTTGTTTTCAAATGACCGTAATCCGATGATGAGATCTTTTCACCTCAAATAATTTTGCCTTTCAAATTTGTGTGCGTGACTTGTGCCCATTACATTTGCTTTTATGAATCACGCATATCGAGAGAATTATCCACAATCCGTGTGATATGTTTGTGAGAGCATCCGTGAGAAATTGAATCAAAATGAATTTTTGAAAAGTAACATGATGATCAATCGCTCGAAATTAACGATTTAAATTTCGGCTTCACACACACACACACACTACGAATTGAGACTCTTGAATATAAATTTACAGTGACCATTTTTGGATAATTTAAATTGTACAATTTTTAAGTATTTTGATTTTTCTTTGAGTCGAAAAATGAATTTTTTGGGTATACTGACAGCAAACCCTCACGAGACACCACTCGTCCTACTAAGGCAACCTAGGGGTTTAACGGCTTGTTGCATACACTAAATTCAAAAGCTTACCCGAGAAAAAAATGTATTCTATCCCAATAAAGTTTTTTAAGGGTCTTTAAATCTTACTCTATTTCTTTTACGTTGCTCGGGACGCGCAAAATTCTAGGTTAGGGGGATAAATTCTTCATATTTATCCCCTTAATTTTGGTATTTTTATGATCTTGTGTATTGTAATTAACTTGAATATGTCTCATATTTATGCTACTAACCCTTTTGGCAAGTATTTCTCATTTTTTGTATCTCTAACATGTTTTACAAGTATTTCATGCAAGATAGTGAGAAAGAGAACTCAAAATAATAAAAGAAACCAAGGAATGGAAAGTTAAAGGGCATTTTTGTAATTTTTCAGCCTTAGTTCGGAGGTGGGGCTAATTGGAAAGTTGAAGAGATTGAAGTCACAAGAATACTGAAAAAATGGCACCTCAATCCCAGTTACGGTGAATAAGTTATGCGCTTTTGAAGATGAGAAGAATCAATGAGGCAAAACTATGTAAGGCGGAGAGGAGAACCGATCTAGTTAAAGGGGAACCAATTCGCCATCACTAACATTCTGGACCCGTGATAAAAACATTTAACACACTTTAAAACCATTACAAATTATCTAAAGCGGGATTTTTATTTTGGCGCTATTTTTTAGCCTAGAGTTATATTAGGTCAGGACTCTTGCAAAAACGACTTTGTATTGTTATAGTTTGACATTAGACCAGTTTGTAATGAGTTTTTCAAAGATAATTAGAGGGATAAAGACTCAAGAACCCTATTTATCAATTTCTTCATCAAAAGTATACTTTCATGGATTAATTCTCAAGGTTTTCATCAATAAAATTTTGTCGTTCTCTACCTTGTTCTTGAAGTTAGTATTCATTACATGTTTTGTTTATTTTATGGAATTCCATGACCCTCATGCATGTTTAGATATCACTCCATTATGGTTTTGATTACATCCAACGTAGTTACCATGATTAGTTACAGTTTTACCATGTCAAACTAGATTTCTAACAGGTTGGGGTATATAAAAACAACCTAGGTAACGCATATGGATTTAAAAGTGAATAAAAAGCAATTCATCATTCCTAGGTTTGAACTTTATCAAGATTAAGATTGTACGCCTTTTAATTTCATTTGCCCTAGGTAACCGGAATGTTTAAGGGTGCAATTGACATTTTGATAACTTCTCATCCTCGTCAAATATAATTTTTGATTTGATATTGTGCAGCATTTAGTCCTCATATGTCAAATTATTTGATGTCTCTTTGAATGAATAATTATCTTTTTAAAGCTTTTATGTTCCATGTAAACACCGACGGTTCGGGGGAGTGTACCACAACTCCATTTTCTCTTATATAGTTAAAGTTTAATTTGGTTTATTTTGCATGCGTAGTTAGTTATTGATTTAATTCAAATTGCATTAGTTGATAGGTATACTCAAAACTCATCACCTTTTCCTTTCTTTTTCTGAGTCATTATAGGGTTAAACATCTTTTATATCCATCATCACGATTCTTCGTCCTATTCCCCGTGTTCGATACCCGTTTACCGGATTTATACTTGAGCGACCGGCTTACACTTGAATCGATAGAAGCACGTACTAAAAACATTTTTAAAATTGCGTCAAGTTTTTGGCGTCGTTGCTAGGTATTAGGTAAACTTTTAGGTTAGGTCGATTTAATCCAAAATTTGACTATAATTCTTAAAAAGCCAAAAAAATCCAAACTTCAAAAAAAAATCAAAAAAATCAAAAAGCAAAATATAGCATCTTTCCAGTTCTTTTCATGAAAAATCCTCAATCTACTCCAACTCACATCCACGAAATTCTTATAGTTGAGTACGATCCCAATAGCCCGCATACCCTTCGTGTTTCACAATTTTGGGTTCCACCTCCTACACCGCTTATTTCCATTACGAGTCACACTTCTACGACACCGATTAAGGACTTCGAGTCATTGGGAGAGAGTGTCATATCGAATAACGCTAGTTTTGGTACGGTTAAGGGTGAAATGTCGTATCGTCCCATGAGAGAGCTCTTATATCCCGAGCGAACTGTCACTCCGGGATACATTATACTTTCGTATAATGAGGGACAATTTCGCTTCCAAAATGGGATGATCCACGGTTTAGATTTAAAGAAACCATACCTCCACATACGTGAGTTCTAAGAGGCATGCGACACGTTTAGCGATCAAGCTTGTACTCAAGATGTCGTTCGCCTATTACTTTTTCCTTTTCCTTAGAGGATCAAGCTAAGACCTGGCTTTTGTCTTTATCACCGAACTCAATCGGATCATGGAGAGAAATACAATCCAAGTTTCTTCTGAAATTTTTTGCCCAATATAGAACGAATTTCTTCAAGGCTCAAATTTAAACTTCTAGACAACAAGAAAATGAGACATTTAATCGATAAGTATTGCCTTATCTCTTTTTTCCACTAATGGCTAAGTAAAGCTTCCAAACAACTCGTTGAGACTATGTGTGATGGAGAATTTTTGGGGTTAAGCGATAATGATGCAGAGGTTCATCTTAGGTATGTCGTAGAGACTACTCAAGTGTGGGACACATCCGATTCTAATGCCCAAACTCGGACTCAACAAACATCCAAGGCTCATTCTGCGTCCAAACTCTATCAATTGGATAAGGAAGATGAGTGGAAACTTTGACTAAGCCAACTTAAAAAATTATTAGAATACGTAGTCAAATCACGGGAAATAAAAACACCTGAATCCAATCGAGCACTGAGAGAGAAGGTATGTGCAATTTGTGAGGTGGGACATTTAACAGAGGAATGCCCGACGATACCCGCCTACAAAGTTATGCTATAAGATAAATTGGGAGCGGTAGGATATTTTAAGGATAATTTTAATGCTCCTCACGACAATTTTTACAACCCTTTGTGGAGGAACCATCCTGGGTTTAATTATGGCCAACAACATGTTGCGTTGAATCCTCATTCACAAGTTGCCCCTCCTCCATCACCACCCTCGCATTTTCCACAAGCCCCACACATGGAAGCACCACCTCCTATGTCGTATATCACCCCACCGAGGAGAAATATCGAGGATACTTTCAATCAATTCATACAAATTTCAAAATGTAACCAATGCTCAAAATGCCCGAATGTTTGCCAACTTAAATGTAAACATTTCAAAGTTGCGATCTTCCCTACGACTCACTCTGTGGAGGCTGAGGAATAAAGATATTCAAGATTTATGAGGTCATTGAGTATATGTTATAAATCTAATATCGTGTCCTTTATAATTTCATACATAGTTAATTTGCGTGGCTAGGTCATCCGAGGTCTTTCCTGTGGTTTGTTTTTCTCGATGTTGTGGTTTATTACTTTATTTTATTCTTATTCTCACCTATATGCATGTTTTAGGATAAGATAAAGTTTGGTAAATTGTTTAACAAAACAATTGTTTGCCTAGTTTAATTAGGTTAATTAATTATTTAATTAATTTTAATTGAAGATTAAAATTTATGATATTTAGTTTTTAGACAATCCATATTATATCCTTGTAGGACTTTCAAATTGGTGTCAAAGCGGGAACACTGAATTATTATGTTAGATTCATGTTTAGTCATTGTTGATGCAAAAAACTAGACTATATCTAATTATTTGAACATAAATAAAGATATAAAGTAGAGAGACACAAAAGATTTTTAAAGTGGTTCGGCGAATGGGAAAAGCCTACGTCCACTATTGTATATTACCTTGTGTTTGTTTTGTTGTCTCTTCTGTCAACCCTTGGATGTAGGGATTACAATGTTTTTATAGCCCCAGAGGGTGTTCAAAAGTCAGAATATTAAAGGATGGAATGCCTTTATAAAATAGGCCTTTTACATCAGTACAGTATTTATAATGTATACAATTGTTAGCGCTTTGCTGACCACGTTGGTCGGTTTTCCTGCTGTTGGTCGGTATCCTTCTGTATGTTGGTCGGGCTTCTACTTGCTGGTCGCCATTCTTGGACTTAGTCGGGTGATAAGCCTTTCTGACTAGGACTGATGCCAAGATGGATGACATATCTCCATTTCTGATTAGTCAACGTAATAGGATAATTTTTTGTATCAACAGAAGCCCACAATGTTTTAAGGTTTTTTGCTAGAATATGGAACATTTAGCTCTTAAAGTTGCTCAAAAAATAATTATTTTGCTTGGCCAGATGCCGACTTCCCATACTTACAAAATTATCGATTTATCTGGCAGTACATAACACGGATGGAATTTTTGCAATTATCCCCTGTTTTAAAGAATTATTTTGGGGTAAATGTGTCTATTTTTTCTTTAGCCGTCAACAGTCCAATCGGCGCTTTCTTTAACCATTACCTTCACCAGTTTTCGAGGCAATATATAAAAAGCAAAAAAAAACATGATTGTCTCTTACCTCAAAATTTTCTAAGTGTCTTGTTCCTATCTCTTTGAGCTATTTGTATAATTGTTCCCTTGTTCTTCAGTTCTTGCTAAATCCTTAAATTGTTGTAAGAATATTCTCTCTTTTGTTTTTCTTTATCTTCGAATATGGTTTATTCTGTAACTTCTCTAGAGAAATTTAGGAATGAATGGAACATCCCTTCATGGGGTGATTTGGAGTTTCCCAATCTTCATACAAACCTTTTTTCTCTAGCTGAGGGCTATTGGTTCCCTTCTATTTTTATTGCTGAGTGTGGGTTCACTTTTCCCCCAAACCCATTTTATCTCGAGTTTTACCAGTATTTTGATGTGGTCCCCGCTAGATTAGCCCCCAACACTTTGACAATGGTTAATGGGGTTTATAGATTAAATCATCTCTATGGGAACTATATAGGGATTTCAGAAATCATGTTTTATTATAAGGGGGTCACGAGTGATACTACCAACTATTTGAAAACGAGGGCTGTGAATATAGCTTTAGTTGTTAATCTTCCTGACTATAATAGAGATAATTTTTTTCATAGGGTAATTGTTAAAAATTGGCAACATACTTCCATGACTGAAAATGCTGAGTACCAAGGGCCCAGATGCCCATAATATGGCAGTGGGATAGGTGGCAATCATTTCATATGACTTTTATTGCTCATTCTATTAACTATTGATACTAAATTTTACCTTGTTAATTTTGGTTGCAGATGATCGAAAAAGGAAGTGTCCCAAGGCGAGTGATATCAACCTCAGGGAGTTGAAGTTTATTTGGGGTATTCATAAAAAAATTGGGGAGGAGCACACTAAGTCAGCTTCATACCTGTTGCAGTAGAGGAATACCATTACTTCCATTGTTGCTCGCCCAATTATTGTTATTCCTTCACCCTTGATTGATCTTGATCAAGATCATGTTACTACATCCTATGCCACTGCATCTGGTAGTGGTGAACGTGCTGCTACCCCCTCTTTCTCTCTAGATTCATACCTTCCTCTTGTTGTAGTGATATTACTACCATTGGATCCTCTAAACAGACTGTTGGTGGGGCTAAGAGTAATGAGAACACTGGGAAGAAGCCCCCAGCTAAGAAAGTTGATTAAGGCCATCTCAAGCACCTAAAGAAAGGGCTTCCTTCTAAGCTGGATGAGGGATATTCAATTAGCACCGACTAACACGAGTTGGCCGATTTATCTGATTCTGGTTCACCAGTGACCATTGGCCCTGGTTTGGCCAGACAATTAATAAAAAATGGTACACTGCCATACCATGGGGGTACTGCTTCTATAATGCCCCAATCAAGAATTTCTAAAAGGGTTGTCCAAAGACTTGCTCTGGTAAATATTGTTATTTCTTATTCTTTTCATTCATATCTTTGCTACTTCTTGTACTAACTTGTGCTAATTTCTTTTTGCAGTTCTTGGTTGACTTCAATAATATGCTGGAGAAGGACAAGGTTCTGCGTTCTTCTTCAAATGAAGTCGAGGAGGCCTTTGAAGAATTGGATAAGTATGTGATTAACTCCTAATAAGCATTGCTAACGAGCAAAAGAAGTGGGAGAACAAAATGAAGACTGTTGAGGATGATGATGCCGTTGCTCGGGGGTAAGTTGTTGAGTTGTAGAAGAAGTTGGGTGCTGAGAAGGTCAGAAGGTTGAAGGCTAATGAATCTGCTTTCAACAGGGGTTGGGACAAAGCGATTGGAGTTTCTTCTACACAAATTAAATTTGCCAAGAAGAAATGCTTCAAGGATGGTTGGTTGGTAGCCCTTGCAGAGGTTGGGACTCCCAGGATTCTGAATTATTTCTTAGACATGATCATGGTTCTCCTCCCAACATGGATGATGAGGTTGAGGATAATGGAGCTATCCTCGCTATGGGCCTTACCTACCAACTCGATACTGCTACAGTTGACTCTTCAATCCCTCTTACTGGTGACCAATCTACTCTGCCTGCTCCTGCTTCCAATCCTGCTGTGTCTACTTCTGTAAAAAAGAAGGTGTAGATTTGCGCGACGAGCAGCTTTTGTTCTTTTTTTTTATTTGTACTTTTTCTTTATATTCCATGTACTTATAATCGACATTTATTAATAAAAATGAGTCTTTCTTCACAATTGCCTTCTTATTCTGTTGTTGATTGGAAATTTTTCTTGCTCTTTATAGTTCATGGACAAACTGGGTCAATTCTCTTCAACTGATTCTGAACTTTTTCGAAGATGCAATGATCTCTTCAAGGCTGGCCATTTGACTATAACCAAGGAAGAATTATCCAAGTTGCTAGAAGATGGTGTTTTTTATCTGGCCAGAGAAGCCTATCTTTATTTGAACTATCTTCTTGATCGGGCAATGGCCAACATTGTGGCTTGTTATGAGATGATTGAAGTGCTGCAAGAAGATCATAAGGAGGCCAAGGCTCTTTTGCGTGCTGACTATGAGCAAAAATATAAAGCTCTAAGTGAAGGTTGTGTGTTTGAGAAGAAACTGGATAAACATGCTTATTACTTCAGGAGGTAAGAATTTTTACTTAATCGTGAAGTGGAGGAAGCTAGAGCAATTGTTAAGCTGTTGGAGGAAGAGAACAATAGCTTGAGAGATGAATTGAATTCACTGAAGACCTCCTCTTCCACTGCTACTACTGATGAAGGAATTTCTTTTTTAGAAACTAAAAATACTGGGTTGAGGGAAGATGTGGAGGCACTAAAGAAAGCTAAGCCTGCCTCATCTTCCCGAGTAAATACTAAACCTGGATGACCTATTACAGATGAAGCTAGGACCCAGCAAACTCTTGATAACCAGGCTGCTCAATTGAAGGCGAAGAATTTAACCATTATTGATATGTCCCAGAAACTTCAGACCCAAGTCGAGCAACTATCTACTCAGTCTACTCAATTACAAATCAAAGATGGAGTGTTGAAGAAGTTGCACCACCAGGTTGAGAAGCTAACCTTCCAATTTCACAAATAGCCTAGGGAGTTTTGGATAGAGGGATACAATGAAGCTATGGGTCATTTTGATGAGAGTTTCAGATAAGCTTAGAACGAAAGATACAAGTGGGGTTGGACTAACTGCTTAACAGTGATGAAAGTGGATCAAAACGACCCTATTTGGAACTGGTACGATCCTGGTTTGTTGAACTGTGAAGATCCTCCTTCCATATTGGATGTTGGTTGGATTCCTTCCAATATGATTCCCCAGTGCTTGATTTCAAAGTATTTAGGGGATTATGTCATTCATGATGAGCTAGAGATTATTCATCCTCCTCATCTGTTAAATTCCCCGAGCAGAATCAATAGAAGAATGCTCCAGGACTTCAACTTTATCGATTCTCCTTACACCTTGGATAATCCTCCAGCAGGCATGGAACCAGTTTCTAGTTCTTCTATGGTTGAGAGGAAACGCCCTTTAGAATAAATTTCATTCATGTAATTCAATTATGAGCAAAATCATGTAATGAATATTCAAATGAATAAAATATATTTGACCAACTTATCTCGTTAATCTCTAAATGTGATTGTTTTATTGATATAATTGGCTTCTTCTTTTTCATTAGTTATATTGACACACTTAAGCTTTTGCTTAAGTTTAGCATCAATTACCTATGAATACACAGGTTCTACTAGTACACTTAGATTAAAATATAAGTTTGGCACTAATTACCCGTGTGTCTTCATAGGATTCACTAATGCACCTTAATTTTTAGGTTTTCTGCATTAGTTACCAGTGTTGTGACCAGGCGTATGTGGAATATGTGTCCATATTCGTTTTTAAGAATCTTCACAACGTTCTTCCTTCACTTTTCCCAGTAGGATAAAGATTTTGTTTTATCCTTATCCTTGTTTACCAAGCTTCTTGAGGATTTAATATCCTTTTTCACTTGGGTTTGTGTCTACTGCCTATCAAATTTTACTTCCATCGAGCAACGTCTTGCTTATGCCGACCAAATATTCTTGCAGCTAAAAGATCATTATTGCTTATGCCAACCAAATATTCTTACAGCTAAAAGATTATTGTTCCTAGCAAATGTTTGAAGTTTTTCTGGCAACGACTAAGTATATAGAGTGCATAGTGATAATACGCGAATATTGCGTATTTCTTCCGTCAAACCTACGCATTTTAGCCCCCTCGGGTGCCTTAATCTCTATATTTAAGCCCGTTAACCAGACAACCTCGGTTTATATTGTTAACATGCTATATGAGGTATAATTGGGCTTTTGTAGGTATTTAGGTACTAAGTATGAAGTTCGGACGCATTCCGGTGAAGTTTCGTACGCAATCGCACGTTCAAGGGCATTTAGTCTTTTCACAGCTTGGGCACCTGGCCCAACATCTTCATGGAAGTTGTATCCCTCCTCGCAAGCTTCGCGTGGACGCAAACGGTGCGTGATTCCGATTCATAACGAAGAAGTTACGGCGATTTTAGCGGAGAAGAAATGCATGCCAAAATAGGGGAAAATGCAGTCTGCCCCTGCTTGATCGATCGATCGACCAAATGGTAGATCGATCGACCCTTCCCATTTTTGCCCCGTCTTATATGGTCGATCGATCGACCCCCTGTTTTTCAGCAGATATTTTGCTTTTCTTTTCTCTTTTCTTTTCTAATTTAATTCCCACTTGGTATATAAGCCAATGTTGATGTAATAAAAAGAGGTGAACGTTTTTAGATAGTTTTAGAAGATAGAATAGTTAGGGTTTGAGTGATTTTCTTAGTTCTTCTTCATTTCTTCTTGGATTGACACACTTTTGGGCCTGAATGTTGACTACTCATCATCCTCTCCATTAATCTAGTTTGTATTTCTTCATTTATTGCTTTTTAGTTAATTTACAAGCTTTCTAATTTAGGTTTACATGCTTTCTTTACATGCTTTGATTACTTGCTTTGTAGTGTAATTTTACCGCGTTTATACCCGTTTTCCATTTACCGCGTTTTTAACATGCTTTCTAGGTAATTTAAATTAGGTTGTGTTTGAATTGAACTCACTCGGGTTGACGCGTTGCTTTGCTTTGGTGATGGAGTTTACGGGTCTATTTCGGGTGCGTTGTCCTAGTTACTACGCCTAGGAGATTTGACGGGGCATATCATGTATGTCCCGTGCTTACGATCTTTCGCGCGTAATTTCCGGGATATTTGTTGACGCCAAAATCTTATTAGTCTTTTATGACGATTTAGGGCGTAACAACCCTTGATTTAATTAACTGTCGAAACGAGATGCATTTGTAACTCGGGTGAGGAATATTCGACGCAACCTATAGTTTTACTCGCTTTCATAATCTAGTTTCAACACATTGCCTAGATTAACTTTTCCTTTTAGTTTGTAATCATCTTTTACACTTTTATTTTAGGAGTATTAAATCACTTAAATTCTAGCAACTTGTCCCTGTGGATTCTCGATACCCGACTTACCATTGTGCTTGCCTCGCAAGTATAGTAGTAACTTAGGTTTTTGTATTGAGTTGGCGGAACGAAAACAACGATTAGCGTCTTTACACGCGCTACTTTTCGCACTTAATCACATAGCACTAGAACTTTAAAAAAAATCAAAATAAAATTGGTAGGAATCATCATTTGATTGATAATAAAAATTGATAATGATTAAAATTGATTACATTATTGGTAATACTTTCTAAGGTGCTCGGCATGCCATGGATTCTTGAATTCTTCACCTTCTAAAGTCTCAATTATGTAGGTTCCAGATCGAACAACTACTGAAATACGATATGGCCCATGCCAATTGGCCTCAATTTTGTTGCTCTTATGGATGACCTTTTTTAGCATATAATATCCTTCCTTTATGTTGGTCGGCTTAATCCTTTTGTTATAAAAATGGGAAGTTCGTTGCTGGTAAGCTTCGTTTCTCAAAGCAGCATCTTCACGTACTTCTTTCAGCAGGTCCAAATCCAGTCTTTGCATTAAATCACTTATGGGAGAGTTAAAATTCAATAATCTATGAGATGGAAGACCCAATTCAGCACGTATCACTGTCTCAGTCCTAAATATCAGCATATAAGGAGATTCTCCAGTAGCAGTCCTTGAAGTTATTCGGTATGCCCACAGAACAGAGTGCAACTTATTGATCTGATTTCCCCTAGCATCATCAAGTCTTATTTTCAGCTCATTAAGCAGATTTCTATTTGTAACTTCAGTTTGCGTATTACTGTGAGGATGACCTGGAGCAGAGTCTAGCTTTTAAATATTGGAATTAGAAACAGCAGACAGCAAATTCTTCATTATTAAATTATGTGCCATGGTCGGTGATAAAGGCATAGGGCAACCCATATCTGCAAATGATATTCTTCCAAATGAATTGGTAGACCTTCTTATATGGCATGTCTATCAAGGGTTCTGCTTCAGCCCATTTTGTAAAGTAATCCACAACAACTACCAAGTACTTAAATCTTCCTCGGGTGGTTGGCAATGGCCCGACCAAGTCTATACCCCACATTAAAAATGGCCAAGGTGAAGTGATTGGGGTTAGGAGATCCTGTGGAGTCTTGCGAATGCTGAAATACCTTTAGCACTTATCACATTTCTAGCAAAAGCTGTACAGTCTGCTCGCATAGTTGGCTAATAGTATCCATGTGTACTAATTCGTTGCAGTAGTGTCCTTCATGCTACGTGAGCTCCATAAGATCCTTCATGTACCTCCTTTTTCAGATCTGGAACCTCTGATGAATGAACACGTCATTACAAGTTAACTGTTAATCCTATCATGTATAACACCCCTTTATCTAGCACATATCTAGAAACTTTATACTTTAACTTTTTAGCCTCAATTATATCTGTTGGCAGAGTTCCTTCTTCAATGTAAGCTATGATGGGATCCATCTAAGATGGTCCCATGTCTACTGTAATAAACCTGATCATTAGGTATTTATCTATACTCCTATTTGCTAGAAGCTTGATAGGAATAGTTCGTCGGAGCTCAATTTTGGTTGTTAAAGCCAGCCGAACAAGTGCATCTGCTCGGGCATTGTCCGATCTTGGAATTCTACTCATTCGAATTGCTGGCAATATTGCTATTACTTTAACGCTTTGACCAAATACGTGGTTATCAATTCTCCTTTAGATCCATATAAGCTCAATATTTGATTCACCACTAGCTGAGAATCACAGTGTGCCACAACTTACTTGGCATTCAATGATTGGGCTAAACTCAAGCCCACAATAAGAGCTTCATATTCTGCTTCGTTATTTGAGGCCTAGAATTAGAATCGCAAAGCATATTGAATATCTAGTCCATCCGGAGTGTTAAGTATTATACATACTCCACTACCAATTGCCCAATATTCCCATCAACGTACAGGTTCCATATTGGGATATTATTTTCAAATGCTTATTCTATCAAGCTCCCATACTAGAATGTTTTTCTCCTTGCTTCCTCATACTTCCCTGACATCTCCTGAGCTCTAGAAGAGGAATCATGTAGGTCGGCAGTGATTTCTTCTGACCTTTCTTCTGATGAAGGTTGCTCGGGGCTTGATGGCTAACAGTCCCTTTCAAACCATTTTCTCCTGCATTTTGTTGCTCAGGAACCTCGGGGTAGGTGAAGTCTACAATAAAATCTGCTACATCTTGGCTTTTCAAATAAGCTCTTGGTTCATAAATAATACCATACTCCCCCAATTCTACTACCCATTACATTAATCTGCCAGGCTTCTCCGATTTGTGCAAGGCTTGCCTTAGAGGCATATCAGTGTACACCACAATCATATATGTTTGAAATAGGGCTCTATTCGCCTCGACGCCTCAATCAGTATTAATGTCAACTTCTCTAGGCGTGGTTATCTGATTTATGCTCCTCAAAGAGCTTTACTGGTGTAGTAGAATGATTTTTGAACTCCATTTTCTTCTCAGATTAAGACAGAACTTATAGCTAATTCAGAAACAACTACGTATAAATACAATCTTTCACCCAAAATTGGTTAGCAAAGCAACAGGGGTGACCCCAAGTACTTTTTCATCTCTAGAAAAACTTTTTCGCCCTCGTCATTTGATGAGTACATTATTTTGCATGACTTGTGTCAAAATCTAGGCCTTGTTAGTCCCGTTGTATCATAAATAATGAGTTTTTAGAGTCTTTTTCGTAAATTAAAAGAAAAATACAAGTTTGAATAAAATTTGAATTAAAAATATGATTTTAATAACTCTGAGGAGTGAAATTATAATTTCAGAAACTTTATGGGCTTTAAAATAATTTTTAAATATTTATCTAGGCAAAATAAAATTCTCTCTGAAATTTGGTTGAATTCTGAATTAAAACGAGCAATTAATGAATTTCGGGAGCTAAAATGCAAATATGGGTAATTTTATAAATTTTAAATATTTGTGACCGTAAATTTAAATTAATTATTTTTATTCTGCATTTTTACAGGTACCCCGAAAATTTGGACAACAAAGGAGTCGATGTGCAAAAAATTGTTAGGATACGTCACATCGCGACACAACACGATTGACACAGCTGTACTAAATATTTTTTATAAAATCGCTCGAGTGTCCGTTGAGGTCGTGCCATAGCTTTTCGAAAAGGTCTTGACATGACTCACAACTTTGAAGTTCGGAAGAAAATGAGATTTTGAAGTTTGGAGGTCAAAAATGCGATTAAAGTTGGTGACGTGAATAGTGCCAAAATTGGGGATAATTATCTCCAACTCTTCCCAAGACTCCATGAAATAATTATCACCTCAAATACAACCAATGAGGGAGAGTTCCACCCCATCCAAATACCCTATCCTTAAGCCTATAAACAGGACCCTTGGATCCATTATTTTTTAGAGAGAGTTGTAGAAAGCCACTTTAGAATAATTGTTGGTAGTTTTAGTTTGAGTGTTTTATTATATTTGAGGGCCAATAATTATTTTGTGGGAGGAATTCTATCAAGAATATTTGTGACACACTATTTGTAAGTTTGTTTATTTAATGAAAATTAGTATTCATTCTTGCAAATTTATTATGTCTACAATTATGCTCGCTTAATTCGTTACTAGAACTAGGTGAAATTTACCATGTGTGATTAATATTGTGTGTGATTTAAATTTGTTTTTGTTCCCGATATGTGCTAAATGTTTTTTAAAAGATCGGTATTCATTTACAACGATACGAGAGTGCGTTTTAAACCTTCGGCATTGTTTGAAAAAAATCAATTTTTTATTTTAAGTATGAGTACTTTTTGATGGGTTATACTTTTATTAAATTGATTGATAGCCCATGCTTAAAGACTATATTTGAAAATTTAAAAGTGAACTTTTTAAGGGAATAGGAATTTTTGGAGTCTAAATTTAGAGACGTTAATTTTATTTTGGACTTATAATGTCTTATTTTTTCGAATTAAATAGGACGAGAGTTGGTTTAATTTGAGTTATAAAATCGGAAATAACGAATTTAAATTATTGCACAGTGTTAGTTTAACATGATATATGGATCCAACATTCTAGTTTTCATGCACACTTAATTATATCTCTCGTAGTCTTACTTTTTGTTTGTGTGTTTTCTTAGTTTAATACTAAATCTCATCTCTAAACCCATTTAGTCTAGTTGGAAAGTTACAATTATTTTGAAGCAAAAAAATTGATAATTCCTCGTGGGTTCAACCCGTACTTACATTTGCTATTCTATAATAGCCCATGCACTTGCGGTATTTCATAAAATTGACAAGAAGTTTTTGACGCCGTTGCGGGGGATTTGTTCAATTTTTTTTTAAAAAAATTGTGACTTTCGGACTAGTTTTTTTTTTTACTTTTTGCATTTTTGTTAGTAAAAATTCATCAAAAAAAGGGAGAAAATTCACCCCAAAAACAACAACAACAATATTTCTATTTTTCTTAAGTAAAAAAAATAATAATAAATAACACTTTTAGCACTAGTTTATCACAACAATACATAAAAATTGAAAAAAATTGAAAAAAAAATTATTTTTTTCTAGAAACTTTCAGATTCGTTTTTTTCAATAGGTAGACCCTAAAAAAATCTGAAAATTCAAAAAAAATCCGACCAGTAATTCTTTTTTTTTCGAGTATAAAAAAAATTGTTTCATCAGTGTGCTTTCTTTTTTTGTGTTAAATACACCACTAGTGCGTGTGTCGTGTTTTTTTCTTCTCTTTTCTTAAAAAAAAAATTGTGTCGCACTTTGCGTTTGGTGTAGTTATTATGTTATTTTAGAAGCATATTCAAAGAAGGAAAAAAATAGTGAAGAAAAATTTGAAAAGTGTTAATGGTGCTGCGCAAACGTATAGAAAAAAATTATGCAATCTTGCCTTGCCACGAGCACAAGTAACTCTCGGGGACGACTGAAACGTAGGCGGCATTTCCCTCCGATCGACGTCAACTTAAACTTCGACCCAGCGTAAACAAGCGACCTTAAAAAGTCCACGCCGGAGGTACTTTTTGTGTGCTCCTACATGATGTAATTTCGCACTTAATTTAGCACGTTGCATATATTGACTTAAAGGCAAACTCCGTGTGAAAGATAAGGTGGGAATTTTATCACCCTTCCTTGCCCCGAAATCACAAAATAACCAAGCATTTTCATATCCCGAGCCATCATATTTAATTTAAAATCAAGTAGACGTTGGCTTTAGGATATCACGTAGCTTATAGGAAACCTCTTAACGAGGCCAGAATTAAAAGCTACTCCAACGGGAACTTGTCAAATCAATATCGTTTTTCCTTATCTAGGATTGGTGGTTTTTAATCTGTCTTCATACCGGCCACCTACCTGGAGGAAAAAAATGGGATTTTAGGCGATAACCGTAGTTGATCGTCTTTTAAATTCTCCATTGTCAAAGAGTAGGAGTTGTCTAATTAGGAAGATTAATTTGAAGACCCCTTGTGTCGTCGATTAATCTTGGAAACACTAAATTTTAAAATTAAAATTTCCCTCACCTAAATTGGATAATTCAATTTGCTGTGTATTAGCTAGGAATTACGTGGTTTGAGTCAAATATTTTTAATTTTCTTCACATAAAAAAAAAGAAAAAAAATAATAAAATAAAAAGAGAGAATTTCGAGTGAGCTCGGTGTATGCGAAGTTGGTTTCGAGATCATACTGGTCGTTTGTCGAGTGTGGAGTCTAGCATTCTCGATCCTTATGTAAGTAGATTTTCGATATTCACCGAGATTGGAGACGAGTTAGCGCCACGTGCCCTTGAAGATTACCTTTATTCGACTAGGTCTAGTCAACCTCCGTGCATATGTCTTCCCGATCACACTGTGAATAATTTCCTATTCCATCATGGAACAATCCAAATGTTTCCCGTTTTTCGAGGTACCGACAAAGAGGATTCCTACCTTCATATTAGGGAATTCGAGGAAATTTGTGGAACCATTAAGTATCAACAACTCACCAATGAGATTGTCAAACTTAAATTGTTCCCATTCTCGTTGAAAGACAAAGCCAAGAGTTGGTTTAACTCATTAACACCCGAATCCATCACCACTTGAAACCAAATGAGTGTCGCCTTCCTGTAAAAATTCTTTCCCAACTAAAAGACAGTGTCGATATGTCATTCCATCAACACATATAACTAAAAAGAGGGAGAAGCCTCGTGGATGTATTTAGAGAGATTCAAGGACTTGCTACTGCAATGTCCGCACCATGTGATTGAGATGGGACGCTAAGTCAAAATTTTGTATGAGGGGTTTAATTGTAACACATGAACCATGCTCGAATCATTATGTAACGGTGATTTTACCAAAAAATAGTGAGGTCGACGCTTGGTTATTCCTAGAAGTCGTAGCGAAAAAGATCCAGCGATGGGTACTTAATAGAGAATCTAGGTCCACCACGTCCAATGAGGGTTTCTCTTACCAAGCCGAACAAAGTTATGATTAAATGCCAAAGTGCCCACATTAGCCCGACGTTTAGAAGCTTTAGATACGAGCAAAGAGGGCAATCGAACCACACCTGCGGTTGTTCAACATGTAGGTTCCCCTATGTGTATACGTTACGATGCATTCTACCGCTTAGTTGAGAATTCTCACACCCTTCTGACCCACAAGGCACTCACCGAGCAAGCTAATGCCCTCTACCAAAATAGGCCGAAGTACGACCCGTATAGCAATGCGTACAATCTGGAGTGGCGAGACCACCCTAATTTTTCATGGTCTAAAGGTCAATACCAAGAAAGTGGGAGTAAATATTATGTTAACCCGATCCCGGGTTCCCAAAATAATGCTCCCAAGCCATTGTATGTTCTGTAATACCCCGTAATTTTAATGATTTTTATTTAAGGGATTAATTGAATTAAATGAGAATTAATTGGGAATTAATTCGGATATAAGTACTAGCGAGATGTGAGTTAGTATTTGATTATGATGTTAAAATTGAATATTTCTGAGTATATATGGTAATATATGAGTATTGAAAATATTTAAATTGTCACGAGGCAGAAATACGATAATTTGGGAAATTTAGTTGGAGCGCGCGTGTCAGTCGCGTCAGGAATGAATTTATTTAAATTAAAAAGTAAATTTTATTTTTATCAATCGAATGATCATTTTGAGTACGCCAACGAGTCCAGAAGGTCAGAAAACACTAGCCGGGCGTTTAGTTTGGGTCCCGGGGCATTTTTAGACCAAACCGGCAACCTAGAAGGGTATTTTGGTAATTTTAAAAATTAAGGAATTAAAACCCACGAATTTTAGTGTTAAATTAGATATTATTAAAAGAGCCACTAAGGCCATTATCAGCCAAAAAGTCAGAGAGTGGGCTACGGAAGTTTTTTAGAGAAGTTAGAAAGAGGGAAAAGGTTTCCAAACAAAACCATCTCCCCACCATCATTTTGGAAGAGATTGTGACCAAAAAGAGGGAATAATCAACCTTGAAACACCGGCAACAAATCTGAAGAAGAAATCTAAGGCAAGTGATTTGATATTATTAAGTTCATTAAATATTTCCTCCATGTTTAGTGTAGAACAGTTTTTGCCTTGAAAGTTTTGAGGAAAACCTAATGAAATTGTTATAGAAACTCTAAAGTTGGGTTAGGGATTGCATGTAGAATGACTATGGATGAATTTGGTATTCAAAAACTAAACTTTGATGATTTAAAAATGGATTTAGGATGGGTAATTAGGTACAATAAAATTATGTGTTCATGTTCATAGGGTTTGGGGTAAAATTTGGGGATTACTGTTAATTGCATGTTGATTAGGAGGATTTGACCCCAAAAATATGTTAAGAAGTGACCTAAGAGGACTTAAAGTGGTTTAGAAACATTAAAATGTTATTGGGATGACCTTAGGATGAATTTAGAGAAGAGAAAAATGAAGAAAAAATGAGTTGGGAATTTTCTGGGCGTATTCTGCCATCTCGTTAGAAGACCTGCCCAGGTCGTTCGAACGACCTCGTTCGAACGAGCTTCTAACGAGATGACAGTACCCCTTCTAACGAGTTCGTTCAAAGACTTCATTCGAATGACCCTCGTTCGAACAACCTCGTTCGAATGAGATTTCTAACGAGTTGATAGAATGGCCTTTTTAGGCCTGATTTTATTTCCAACCTTCAGTAGACTTATTTAATTGAGTGATAACCTTCCCTTGTTGACCAGTGGGTATAGTTGTGAGAGTTGAGTACGTTGAGGATTAAAGCTTTGAATTAAGTAGTAAACCAGATGACATCTATGGGATAGGGTATAAGTAACTAAAATTACGACGTGAGAAGAGTTGATAACTTTAATGTATATAAATCGGGGACTTGTAAACGTGTAACATTAAATGACGGTATAGGGATGAGAAATATACCTCTATTAATATTATGGGATAACTAAGATGTGTGAATACTTGGTATATGTAGTTATTTGTGTACAACATACTTACCATACTTGCTATCACGGGAGGTCGGCGTTCGATCAGGGCCATCTAATCTTTGTGTGCCTAATGGGGGGATTTAAATTGGTACCTCGAGGACATAGGTCAGAGAAGGGCTTATTGAGAAGTTAATAAGTCTGATGATCATGGGAGCGTAGGTATGTGCGTGACCCATGTGATGTGAACTATGTTCGCCTCCATTATATGTGTTTGTTATTTATCGAAACGGTTCCTGAGAGATTCGGAATGCGTGATCCTTATGTACGTGATGTACCGGGATTTGATAGCAGAGTATGTGTGCACCGCAGCTTAGTCTAGGGGTGCCATTATTGTATATTATGATGAGATTGATATACTGAATTATTGAAATGAACTGTTTATATAAGTACAAGTGTGAATTAATGTAATATCTTTGTAGAGTTAAAAATGGGAAAACACTTAGTAATTATTGAAACTAATTTCGAGGAATGAAGGTAAAACTCTCAGTTTATAGTAAGGCGTTGGGAATTAAACCATGATTAGTATAGTAAAAGTCATATATATTGAATTGGACTAGTTTGATAGTAGAATATCTAGAACGGGTACAATAGGTGTGCACGATTAGTTGAGAGGTGAGGAACTCATGTGAGTGCACACACTATCATGTATTTTATATTCACTGTTTAATGATATTAAACACTTGTTGTATTTTAAACTATTTTCATAATCGGGCTCTGACCCGTTTTCTTTCAAATCTATTTTCTTGTAAAAACCTTTTAGGTGCCCATCCACAAGGGCACCAAGCATAGGAGTTCCATTTAGGTGACGTGTTGTAGCTGCTGTGGAAGTTATAGGACCTCGATAGTAGACGCCTCCATTTCCTATCTTGACTCTATTTCAGATTCACTCATCTGTAGGGCATGTCGCCCCATTTCTTTTAGAGACACCTTATTTATTCAGTTTCATTTCAGTGGGATGTAATTAACTTATGATTCAGACTTTGCATTCAATATTTCGGATTATTTAGAGGAGTATTTCTCCAGATTCATTATTATTCCATGGTTATTCTATTATGACTATGTTGTGGTTGTTATGTTAGCATTTCATAATCTAATACGTTGCATGTAAATCGGAATTAATTAAATTGACAACTCACTTTTTAAATATTAGGTGGATAGTAATTGTTAAAATATTTTTCGAAAGTGATGCTATGAACTGAACCAACTTGACATTTTGAATTAATTTGAATAAAGGAGTAGCTACCCGGTATTTAATTAGTCGGGGTGTCACAAGTGGTATCAGAGCATCAGGTTCTAGTGTCCTTAGGATCTGTACGACTTGTTATGTTTCCGTTGAGATTTCTTTGATGTAGAGCCCTATATTTTATGATTGTTGTACTCTTTTGTGTATGTTTTTCTCTTCAGCTATTTTGAGATAATAACTACGAACTTATAAGACTTTACTCTCATTTCAGATGCCTCCATGATGTGCACAGTGAGTTCCCAGGGATGCTCAGCCCGAGCCACAGCCTGCACCAGTTCAGGGCTCCTTGAATGTCGCAGAGGTTGCCGCTATTGTAGCCCAAGCGGTAAATGCCGCCCTAGCAGTTGTGCAGCAGACACCGCTTCAGGCGTCGGTAGTAGGGCCAGTTCAGGCTCAGGTGTTCCCGTCTGCTTGGGAACGTGTTCGTGATGCTTTTCAGAAAGCACACCCTTCGGAGTTTGCAGGTAGCTCCGACGTCGTTGTGTCCAGTCAGTGGAAGAAGGACATCCAAAGGCACTTGAGGATGTACGAGTGCACGGATGTACAGAAGCAGATACTGGTTACTTTTAAGCTAGTAGGATCAGCATTGCAGTGGTGGGAGTCCATTAGCACCACGGAGGAGAGAGATGTCCTTTCTATACAGGAGTTTTGGGTGCGGTTCGACCGCAAGTATTTTCCATCAGCTGTTCACACTGAAATGAGGAGGAAGTTAATGAACCTCAAGCAGGAGGGGAAGACCGTGGCCGAGTATGAGGCCGAATTCACTAATCTCTTGAACATCGTTCCCGATGAAATTCCAACCGAGGAGAAAAAGATTCAGAAGTTCATGGATGGGCTGACTTGGAGGATCCGTCAGCACTTGTTGGGTAATCTCTCGTTGGCCACTTATTCTGATGTGGTTAATGCAGCACTGCTTCACTGCCAGGACCACCGCTTTCACTTGTCAGAGGGTAAGCGATCAGGAGAGTCCAGCCATCAGGGCAGGACAGGGGGGAATGGTGCCAGCGGGGAACAATCTGCTCAGGGTCAGCATAGGCAGGGAGATCAGGGTTCTCAACAGGGGGATTTTAAGAGGTTCAGATCTGGGGGTTTCAGAAATGGTCAAGGAGGTTTTCATCAGGGCCAACAGGGTCAGCACGGCCATCAGGGGCAGCAAGGCCAGCATGATCAACAGCAGCAGTTTCATCAGGGCCAGCACGGCCAGGGGAGGAATGGCAACGGCCACCAGGGCCATGGGTAACAGGGTCCGAGAGGGGGGAATTTTTCGGGGAAGTGTTTCACTTGTGGCAAAATTGGCCACAAGCGCCGGGAGTGTCCTGAGAGGGGCAGGGCCCCACAGCAGCAGCAGCAGGGTGCTCGACATGAGCCCCAGAGACATATGTTTCCCGCTGCCCTCCCAGCACTACCACAGATGCCAGCTTTACCAACCATCCCAGCAGTCCCAGTCCAGCAGGGACAGCTTTAATACGGGTGAGTTTATCAACTCCAGCATGCTGCAGTCCCACAGGATCCACCTGCTATTGAGGGTATGTTCTCTATTCAGGGGACTATGGGGCATATTTTATTTGATACGGGGGCCACACATTGTTTTATCGCCACCAGATTTGCTCGCACTTTGGGTTGTTAGACACTGCAAAGAGCACGATAACTTGCGTAGATTCACCGTTGAGTAGGGGTTTTATGATTTCTCTTATTTGTAGAGGTGTGGGTATAGAGATCGGGAGATTTACTTTACCTGCGGATATGTTAGTAGTAGAGATGACTGAGTACGATGCGATTGTTGGTATGGATTGGCTAGTTGCGTACTGAGCCATGATTGATTGTTTCAGTAGGAGTATCATTTTTGTGATACCCGGACAGGAGATGTTTTTAGTGGCGATGCCTCGCCCCGAGGGAGGATCGTCCACACACTTGTATTATATAGAGGAATAGACCTCTAAGGAAGTGGTAATACCACTTGATTCGATTCCCGTTGTTAGTGAGTTCGTTGATGTATTTCAGGATATACCTGGATTACCTCCTAGTAGAGAGATAGATTTTGTTATCGATTTGACCCCGGGCACTCGGCCAATTGCCCGCGCACCGTACCGTATGGCTCCAGCAGAGATGAGAGAGCTAAGGGATCAGATAGAGCAGTTGTTGGGTCAGGGGTTTATCCGAAGAAGTACTTCGTCGTGGGGTTCCCCTGTGTTGTTCGTAAAGAAGAGGAATGGATCGTTGAGGTTGTGTGTAGATTACCGGGAGTTGAATAAAGTCACGATACGGAATAATTATCCATTGCCTCGAATCGATGACTTATTCAACCAGTTGAGAGGAGCTTCCTTCTTCTCAAAGATTGACTTACGATCAGGATACCATCAGTTACGTATCAGGGAACAGGACGTCTCGAAGACTGCTTTCTTGACGAGATATGGTTCCTACGAGTTTCGGGTTATGCCTTTTGGCTTGACCAACGCTCCAGTCGTGTTTATGGACTTAATGAATAGGGTATTCAGAGAGTTCCTAGACCAGTTCGTCATTATCTTTATTGATGACATTCTGGTTTACTCCCATACAGAAGAGGAGCACGCTGAGCATTTGAGACAGGTTTTGCAGACGCTGCGTCAGAACGAGCTTTATGCAAAGTACAAAAAATATGGGTTTTGGCTGAAGGAGGTTCAGTTTTTGGGGAATATCATTTCAGACCGGGGGATATCTGTTGATCTGGGGAAGGTATCCTCAGTGAGGTAGTAGGGACAGCCCATGACACCGACGGAGATCCGTAGTTTCTTGGGCCTAGCAGGATACTACAGAAGGTTTATTCGGGGTTTCTCAAAGATAGCGGGTCCTTTGACACATCTGACTCGCAAAGGTGTGCCATTCATCTGGAGCGATGCCTGTCAGTCGGCATTTAATGAGTTGAAGGACAAGTTGACCTCAGCGCCTGTGTTAGCATTGCCCAGACCGGGAGTTGAGTATCTAGTCTACACCGATGCGTCCTTACAAGGACTTGGAGGTGTGCTGCAACAGGAGAGTCAGGCTATAGCATATGCTTCCCGTAAGCTTAAGCCTCATGAGAAGAATTACCCCACCCACAACTTAGAGTTAGCAGCAATCGTATTCGCTCTTTGGATTTGGAGACATTATCTCCTGGAGGAGAAATTTCGGTCGTTCACAGACCACAAGTCTTTGCAATACCTCTTCACGCAGAAGGAACTAAATATGTGTCAACGTCGGTGGCTTGAGTTTGTGAAGGATTATCAGTTTGATATCCAATATCACCCAGTGAAGGCTAACGTGGTAGCAGACGCGTTAAGCCATAGGCCAGTAGATGAGGTGGCCGAGGTGTGGAAAGCTAAGTGGAAGGAGTTGGGACACTAGGATGCAGTGGCCCGATCGTTCATGTATGTGATGACTGTTACACCTCAGATTATTACGAGAGTGATAAAGGCCCAGGCAAATGACTCGTTCTGTCAGGAGCAGATAGTTCGATTACTAGCAAAGGGAGCCGAGTCCTATACCGTTAGTTCCGACGGGGGATTACGCTTCAATGGGAGACTGGTCATTCCGGAAGGGGAAGACTTGCGACACGAGGTAATAACAGAGTCGCATGGATCATGGTTCGCGGTACACCCTTCTGGGGATAGGATGTACCAAGACATGAGACGATAATACTGGAGGAGAGGGATGAAGAGAGATATCGCCGTGTTCGTTTCTAAATGCGCCACTTGTCAGCTAGTAAAGGTGGACCATTAGAAACCGGCAGGACTTCTACAGTCGTTAGGGGTTTCGATGTGGGTATGGGAGGGCATATCCATGGACTTTATCACGGGGTTTACCTACGTCACAGAGGGGTCACGACTCCATATGGGTAATTATGGATAGGTTGACCAAAGTTGGTCATTTTCTTCCCGTGAGGACAGACTACACTACGGGACAGTATTCCCAGATTTTTATTATTGAGATAGTGAGACTTCACGGGGCGCCTCTAAATATCGTGTCTGACCGAGATAAGATATTTGTTTCACGATTTTGGGAGAGTTTCCAGGAGGCCATGGGTACAGAGTTGTGGCTGAGTACGGCATATCACCCGCAGACTGATGGGCAAACGGAGCGGAAAAATCATATGTTGGAGGACATGTTGCGTATGTGCATCCTAGACTTTGGAGGTGGTTGGGAACAGTATCTTCCACTGGTTGAATTTGCTTATAATAAATCCTACCAGTTCACCATTGGCATGGCTCCATTCGAGGCGTTGTATGGTAGACTTTGTCGTTCCCGAACATATTGGTTAGAGGTGGGGGATAACAAACTCCTTGGGCCGAAAGTGATTCAGGACACTTCGGCAAGGATAGAGATGATACAGAGCCGTATTCGGGTAGCTCAGGACCGGCAGAAGAGCTATGCTGATGCCAAGAGATTCTTCAGAGAATTCAAGGTGGGGGACCAGGTGTTACTCAGAGTATCTCCTATGAAGGGGATTATGCGTTTGGGGAAGAAGGGAAAACTAGCACCAAGATACGTGGGGCCATTTCCTATCATCGAGAGGATTGGGTCAGTTGCGTATAGACTTGAGTTACCGGAGCACTTGCATAGGATTCATGATGTGTTCCACATTTCCTCGCTACGGAAATATCTTAGGGACAATTTGGTCCATACTCACATTGCTTTAGAGGAATTCGATCTTCAGCCTGATAGTTCCTACGAGGAGGGGCCGATTGCTATTGTGGACCACAGCGAGAGGAAACTGAGGTCGAAGATAGTACCATTAGTACGCGTGCAGTGACAGCATCATAATGCCGAGGAGTCCACATAGGAGCGCGAGGATGAGATGCGCGAACGTTATCCAGAGCTATTTTTACCAGGTATTCATTAGTTCCGAATTTCGGGACGAAATTTTGTTATTAGGGGGAAGTATGTAATACCCCGTAATTTTATTGATTTTTATTTAAGGGATTAATTGAATTAAATGAGAATTAATTGGGAATTAATCCGGATATAAATACTAGCGAGATGTGAGTTAGTATTTGATTATGATGTTAAAATTTAATATTTCTGAGTATATATGGTAATATATGAGTATTGAAAATATTTAAATTGTCACGAGGCAGAAATACGACAATTTGGGAAATTTGGTTGGAACGCGCGTGTCAGTCGCGTCAGGAATGAATTTATTTAAATTAAAAAGTAAATTTTATTTTTATCAATCGAATGATCATTTTGAGTTCTCCAACGCGTCCGGAAGGGTCGAAATAGTCAGAAAACACTAGCGGGGGGTTTAGTTTGGGTCCCGGGGCATTTTTAGGCTAAACCGGCAACCTAGAAGGGTATTTTGGTAATTTTAAAATTAAGGGATTAAAACCCACGAATTTTAGTGTTAAATTAGAAATTATTAAAAGAGCCACTAAGGCCCTTATCAGCCAAAAAGTGAGGGAGTGGGCTACGGAAGTTTTTTAGAGAAGTTAGAAAGAGGGAAAAGGGTTTCCAAACAAAACCATCTCCCCACCATCATTTTGGAAGAGATTGTGACCAAAAAGATGGAAGAATCAACCTTGAAACACCGGCAACAAATATGAAGAACAAATCTAAGGCAAGTGATTTGATATTATTAAGTTCATTGAATATTTCCTCCATGTTTAGTGTAGAACTGTTTTTGCCTTGAAAGTTTTGAGGAAAACCTAATGAAATTGTTATAGAAACTCTAAAGTTGGATTAGGGATTGCATGTAGAATGACTATGGACGAATTTGGTATTCAAAAACTTAACTTTGATGATTTAAAAATGGATTTAGGATGGGTAATTAGGTACAATAAAATTATGTGTTCATGTCCATAGGGTTTGGGGTAAAATTTGGGGATTACTGTTAATTGCATGTTGATTAGGAGGATTTGACCCCAAAAATATGTTAAGAAGCGACCTAAGAGGACTTAGAGTAGTTTAGAAACATTAAAATGTTATTGGGATGACCTTAGGATGAATTTAGAGAAGAGAAAAATGAAGAAAAAATGAGTTGGGAATTTTCTGGGCGTATTCTGCCATCTCGTTAGAAGACCTGCCCAGGTCGTTCGAACGACCTCGTTCGATTGAGCTTCTAACGAGATGACAGTACCCCTTCTAACGAGTTCGTTCAAAGACTTCGTTCAAACTACCCTCGTTCGAACGAGATTTCTAACGAGTTGACAGAATGGCCTTTTTAGGCCTCATTTTATTTCCAACCTTCAGTAGACTTATTTAATTGAGTGATAACCTTCCCTTGTTGACCAGTGGGTATAGTTGTGAGAGTTGAGTACGTTGAGGATTAAAACTTAGAATTACGTAGTAAACCGGATGACATCTATGGGCTAGGGTATAAGTAACTAAAATTACGACGTGAGAAGAGTTGATAACTTTAATGTATATAAATCGGGGACTTGTAAACGTGTAACATTAGATGACGGTATAGGGATGAGAAATATACCTCTATTAATATTATGGGATACCTAAGATGTGTGAATACTTGGTATATGTAGTTATTTATGTACAACATACCTACCATACTTGCTATCACGGGAGGTCGGCGTTCGATCAGGGCCATCTAATCTTTGTGTGCCTACTGGGGGGATTTAGATTGGTACCTCGAGGACATAGGTCAAAGAAGGGCTTATTGAGAAGTTATTAAGTCTGATGATCATGGGAGCGTAGGTATGTGCGTGACCCATGTGATGTGAACTATGTTCACCTCCATTATATGTGCTTGTAATTTATCGAAACGGTTCCTGAGAGATTCGGAATGCGTGATCCTTATGTACATGATGTACCGAGATTTGATAGCAGAGTATGTGTGCACCGCAGCTTAGTCTAGGGGTGCCATTATTGTATATTATGATGAGATTGATATACTGAATTATTGAAATGAACTGTTTATATAAGTACAAGTGTGAATTAATGTAATATCTTTGTAGAGTTAAAAAGGGGATAACACTTAGTAATTATTGAAACTAATTTCAAGGAATGAAGGTAAAACTCTCAGTTTATAGTAAGGCGTCGGGAATTAAACCATGATTAGTATAGTAAAAGTCATATATATTGAATTGGACTAATTTGATAGTAAAATATCTAGAACGGGTACGGGTACGATAGGTGTGCACAATTAGTTGAGAAGTGAGGAACTCATGTGAGTGCACGCACTATCATGTATTTTATATTCACTGTTTAATGATATTAAACACTTGTTGTATTTTAAACTATTTTCACAATCGGACTCTGACCCGTTTCTTTCAAATCTATTTTCTTGTAAAAACCTTTTAGGTGCCCAGCCACAAGGACACCAAGCATAGGAGTTCCATTCAAGTGACGTGTTGTAGCTGCTGTTGAAGTTACAGGACCTCGATAGTAGATGCCTCCATTTCCTATCTTGACTCTATTTCAGATTCACTCAGCTGTAGGACATGTCGCCCCATTTCTTTTAGAGACACCTTATTTATTCAGTTTCATTTCAGTGGGATGTAATTAACTTATGATTCAGACTTTGTATTCAGTATTTCTGATTATTTAGAGGAGTATTTCTCCAGATTCATTATTATTCCATGGTTATTCTATTGTGACTATGTTGTGGTTGTTATGTTAGCATTTCATAATCTAATACGTTGCATGTAAATCGAAATTAATTAAATTGACAACTTACTTTTTAAATATTAGGTGGCTAGTAATTGTTAAAATATTTTTCGACATTGATGCTATGAACTGAACCAACTTGACATTTTGAATTAATTTGAATAAAGGAGTAGCTACCCGGTATTTAATTAGTCGGGGTGTCACACCCTCATCCCAAAAGATCCAAGCTTTAGAGGATACAATGAATTTGCTTGCTCAAAGTACCCTTCAATTCCAGTAGTCGACTCAAAGTGTCCTTCAATCCACCAAACAGAGCTTGCATGCAAACACTAAATCCATAACCAAACTCGAGGTTCAAGTGAGTTAATTAGCGAACGCGTTGAGTGAAACAAACAAGGGAACATTACCGAGTCAACATGAGCCCAATCCTAATGGTAACTTACAGAAAGCTAAACATCTTGTTCAAGACAACGCCGGTTCATCACAAACCCAAGAGGGTGTAAAAGCCATCATCACACTTAGGTCAGGTAAGGAAGTCTAAAAGAATGTCTCACCACCCATCAAGAGTGAATCTGAGAAACGTAAGGAGAAGGAAGATCCACATGTGGATCCAACTGCCTCCCCACCCTTATCTTCCGAGCCATCTGTAGATACATATGTTCCAAAAACTCCATTTAGCGATTGGTGCCCCAAAAAAATAAGGCGCGAGTTGATAAGATATTGGAAGTATTCAAGCAAGTACAAATCAATATCCCATTGATTGACGTTATACAATAAGTCCCATCCTATGCTAAATTTTTGAAGTACCTTCAAAAGACACACCAACGTGCCCAAGAAAGATTTTCTCACCGAGCAAGCAAGCTCGATCATTTCCTATATAACTCGTATCAAGTATAAGGATCCCGAGACACCGACAATCTCTATTGAGATAGGGAAGCATCACTTCGAGAAAGCTCTCTTAGACTTAGGAGAAAGCGTGAACTTTCTGTCGTACACCGTGTATGAGAAACTAGGTTTGAGGGAGTTAAATCCCACTAAGATGACCTTGTCTTTAGCCGATCGATCCAATAAGGTGCCTAGAGGTGTTGTACAAGATGTATTGATTAAAGTGGGTGAGTTTATTTTTTCGATAGACTTTGTGGTCTTAGACATGCAACACGTACTAAACTCGGTCAAACAAATCCCGATCATCCTCGACGGACCCTTTTTGGCCACCTCTGACGCTGTCATTCGATGTCACAGTGGGCAACTGACCTTGTCATTTGGGAAAATGACCATGGATTTGAATGTTTTTAATTTAGAGATATCATCGTCTCATGAGGGAGATAATAAAATCAAGTACGTTCAAGAATGAAAGATGTCACTACCCCACAGGATAATGATACACATGATCTATATGCTTGGCTACCTGATCTGTCTCTAGATACGAGTCTTGAAGATTTTGAGAAAGAATTTGGTCCGATTTATGAGGAGCTTACTGTTGACGTCCAATCTTTATTGGACTTTTTTTGTCATTTAGATGAGAGAGACTGGGATGATAGGATAGATCAACTCCTTATCTGTGAGCGAAAACCCGAGCCTTTCGAGATTATGTTGGCGCATTAGATTTTATCTACTAGTGACAAGATTGAGAAAATCATTCGAGCATTTTCACCTGGTGACGCGTGTTTTGTCATACCGCATTATCCTTTTCCACCACGTCCACCAATATCATTTGAATATTTGGATGAGATTAAGGAAATGAGTAGAGTATTATCCGATTTAGAGCTCGATTTATTCATTCCCGGGTTTGATGGAAACCTAGACTTATCACGTCATTCAGAATTTCATTATGATAGTCTCTTCGAGACTAACCATCTATGTTAAAAAGTGACTACGCACCTCGATAATTTCACTCACCACATTCATTATGCGCCTTCATGTGTATACTTTGTCGATTGGGTTGACTCTCAATTGTTCAGACTTTTGATACATGATGCAATGCATGTGAGATCGGTGGGAAGTTAGTAACACAAGAGAAAATTCACGGGTAATATCATCCTTTTACTTTTGTACTTTATTTACTTTGTCCATATTTTTAGTTTCAGCATACATTAAGGACAATGTAAAATTTAGGTTTGGGGGTAAGGATGGTATTTTTTAAAAGAAAAAAAATCAAAAAAATTTAAAAAAAAAGATTTTCAATATAATCGAGTTTCAAACGATTTCTTAATATATAATTAATTCATGGATCTCTTAACTTATGAAATTTTTACACATTAGCCATATAATAATGTTCTTAACGAATAAATGTGAAGATTTTAATACGGTGAGATATTGTGCCATTCGTCATTTCCAAGATATTTAAATCAATCCGAGTTAAAATAACTCAAACTTTTCTTCAGTGATAAATTCATTGATGATCTCAAACTCTTTATTTTGTTCGATTACTGAAAACAAAAGGTCAAAATGTGAATCTTAAGCACTAGAAGCCTTAGTAAGTCATCTTGACACACAAATAGACTATACGAAACTTGAGAAATGAGATTAGGCCATCGTTTAAAACCCCAAAATTAAGCCTAACTCCAACCTTTTTACATTATTACATTGCAAGCCCATTTGAGCCCCCAAAAAAATAAATCTTGTGTTTAAAACCCAATATCCTACCCAACTCTAACTGGGAGTTTGAAGCCCGTGAAAAGAAGCCATACCCATTTTCTGAGAATACTAGGGTAAAATTACGGTAGGAAAAAGGCCAAAAGAAAAGGAGGTTACAAAAATGTGTGAAAAGAAAAGAAAAGAAAAAAGGGAGGAAGAAAGAAAGAAAGAAAGAAAGAAAGAAAAATATGAGTTTGAAAAGAAAAGGCGAAAGAAAAAGAAAATAGAAATTGGAAGAAAAAGTGTTTAAAAGTCAAAATACGAAAAATCTTTATTCTCAAAAAATTTTGAACTCTAAAGCCATTCTTTCTAGCAAAAATTCGAGCCTACAATACAACCAAAGTCCTAATCGACCTCAAGTGAAATTAGTTATAGTGTGGAGAGAAGATGAATAGGATCTATGGTGTGATTCAATGTTTTCAAAAAGTAATCAATGTTCTCTTCATGAGATCTTATTCATCCATTATTAAAGTCCATTTTTCATCATGTATATGTGAAATTTGTTCATTTGAATTTACTCTTTTATTTACATATACCGAGAGAAACAACCCGTTTTTGAGTGTTCGATTATGAGTGCATCCCGTGAGATTTTGAAATCAAAACAAATTTTCAGAGAAGAAGTATAACGATCAAATCTTTTTAAATGGACTATTATATTGGCTATGCACACACACACACACAATAAGTTGAGATTGAAAAGTGAAGTTTTACTATATTTATGAAATTTACATTCAAACTTGGTTATATTACTTTTGAGTCTTTTGTGTTGAGTCGAGTTTTTGAAATTTTGTGGGTATATTCATTATAAATCCTCACGAGACAAAACTCATCCATTAGGGTAACCTAGGGGTTTAAACGCTTATTGCACATGCTAAGTGCAACCGTGATTCCTACGAAAGTGAGTTAGATTTTAAAATTTTAGTTTTGGTCGAGAACTAGCAAAGTTTAGGTTTGGGGGTATTTGATAAGTGCATTATTTTTCATGACTCATGTCCAAATCTAGGCCTTATAAGGCCCGTTGTATCATAAATAATGAGCTTTTAAAGTCTTTTTTGTAAATTAAAAGAAAAATGCAAGTTTGAATAAAATCTGAGTTAAAATGTGATTTTGATAATTATAGGGGTGAAACTATAATTTTAGAAACTTTATGGTCTTGAAAATAATTTTTAAATATTAATCTAGGCAGAATAAAGTTCTCTCTGAAATTTGGTTGAATTATGAATTAAAACGAGCAATTAATGAATTTCGGGGGATAAAATGCAAATAGGGGTAATTTTATAAATTTTAAATATTTGGGACCCTAAATTTGAATTAATTATTTTTATTTTGCATTTTTATAGGACCCCGAAAATTTGGACAATAAAGGAGTCGATGTGCAAAAAAATTTCATGATACATCGCGTCGCGACGTGACACGATACGGTTGACACAGTTGTACTAAATATTTTTTATAAAATCACTCGAGTATCTGTGGAGGCCGTGCCATAACTTTTCGAAAAGGTCTTGACAAGACTCACAACTTTGAAGTTCTGACGAAAATGATATTTGGAGATCAAAATGCGATTAAAATTGGTGTTGTGAATAGTGCCAAAATTGGGGACAATTATCTCCAACTCTTCCCAACACTGCATGAGATAATTATCACCAAAAATACAATCAATCAGGGAGAGTCTCACCCCATCCAAATACCCTATCCCTAAGCCTATAAATAGGACCCCTGGGTTCATTATTTTTTAGAGAGAGTTGTAAAGATCCACTTTAGAATAATTGTTGGTAGTTTTAGTTTGAGTGCTTTATTTATATTTAAAGGCCAATAGGAATTTTGTCAAGAATATTTGTGACACACCATTTGTAAGTTTGTTTATTTATTAGTATTCATTCTTGCAAATTTATTATGCCTACAATTATGTTTGCTTAATTTCCTAACTAGGAGTAGGTGAAATTTATCACGTGTGATTAATATTGTGTGTGATTTAAATTTGTTTTTGTTCCCGATATGTGCTAAATATTTTTAAAAAAATTGATATTCATTTAAAATGACACGAGAGTGCATTTTAAACCTTCGGCATTGTTTGAAAAAAACCATTTTTTTTATTTTAAGTATGAGTACTTTTTGATGGGTTATACTTTGATTAAATTGATTGATATATCATGCTTAAAGACTATATTTTGAAATTTAAAAGTGAACTTTTTAAGGTAATAGGAATTTTATGTGTCTAAATTTAAAGACGTTAAATTTTATTTGGGACGTATAACGTGTTATTTTTTGAATTAAATACGACGAGAGTCGGTTTAATTTGAATTATAAAATTGGGAATGACGAATTTAAATTATTGCACAGTGTTAGTTTAACATGATACATGGATCCAACGTCCTAGTTTTCATGCACACTTTTGTTTGTGTGCTTGCTTAGTTTAATACTAAATCTCATCTCTAAACCCGTTTAGTCTAGTTGGAAAGTTACAATTATTTTGAAGGAAAAAATTTGATAAATCCTCGTGGGTTCGACCTGTATTTACACTTGTTATTCTATAATAGTCCGTGCACTTGCGGTATTTCATCAAAATTGACAACATAGTTCCATTCAAAACTCTTTCTAAGCACTTTGAAGAATGGCAGACACCTATTTATAGCTTGGGACATAAATTTGTTTAGGGCTGCTATTCTTCCAGTTAACCTTTGTACGTCCTTCTTGCATGTGGGAGACTGCATTTTAATTAGTGCCTTGATTTTGTCTGGGTTTGCCTCAATTCCCCTCTGATTTACTATATACCCTAAGAACATTCCTTCTTGTACTCCAAACACGCACTTGGTCGGGTTCAATCTCATCTGGTGCTTCTCCAGTTGGTCAAAAGTTTGGTTGAGGTCTGCAATATGATTGGACGCTTTTTTGCTCTTTGTCAGCATATCATCCACATAAACTTCCATATTTTTGCCTATTTGATATTCAAAGACTTTATTTACCAATCTCTTATAAGTGGCAAGTGCATTTTTCAAATCAAATGGCATAACATTATAACATTAAGTTTCTCAGGGGGTAATGAAAGAATTTCTCTCCCTGTCTTCAGGCTTCATTTTGATCTGGTCATAACCAGAATAGGCATCCATGAAACTGAGTAGTTCATGTCCCAATGTATCATCCACAAGTTGATCAATTCGTGGCAAAGGAAAATAATCCTTTGGGCATGCATTGTTTAAATCTGTGAAGCCTACACACATTCTCCACTTATTATTATTATTATTATTATTGGCCATAACTATATTGGCCAACCAATTTGGATACTTCACTTCATTAATAAAAGCAGCTTTTTAAAACTTTTTAACTTCCTCGTGTATTGCTTGGTTCTTCTTGGGACTGAACACTCTTCGCCTTTGCTTTATAGGCTTGACCTCTTTATTAACATTGAGTTAATGGTAAAGAAAGTTAGGATCAATCCCTGACATATCTTTGTGACTCCATGCGAACGCATGCTTTCTCTGTCTAAGGAAATTCACTAGTTCCTGTTTAATAATAGGATCCAGTGTTGTCCCTATTTGAGTGGTGCGTTCTATCTTGTCATCATCTAACACAATGCTTTTTGTTGCCTCAACTATCTAGCCCTTCACTAATTTTGTTTCCTCCCTTGGATCTAAGGTTTCAACCTCAGATTCATCATTAGGTTCAAAGGTGTCTACCTGGTAAGTGGTGGTTTTTCTCTTTATTCCTTTCAAGCCTTCCTGTTCGGCAGATGAGTAATAGCATTCCTGAGCTACTTTTTGTTCGCCCTTTATAACACCTACTCTAAAGTTGGTCGAGAACTTCAAACATTGATGGACTGTAGATGGCACAGCTTTGAACTTCTTCAACCCTACTATTCCCATAATTATGTTATATGACGAATGAACATTTTTGTCCATTATAAAGAAATGTAACTTCTTTGTTCGGCTGGCTGGACATGTGCCGATCAACACCTCCATCTTAATTGTTCCCAAAGGGAATACTTTCTCACCAGAAAAAACTATTAAAGGTCTGTGGTAGGACTCCAATTAGCTGAGCTTTAAATCGAGACTTTCAAAGCAAGAATAGAACATAATATTTGTCGAGTTGCCATTATCAACTAGTACTCTAAAAATGATAATATCATGCTTTCTGACTTTGATTAGAAGAGGATCATCATGGGGGTACAGTACTCCTCAGAAGTTATTTTTAGAGAAGCCTATCACTAGCTTGTCTTTATTGTCCTTCCTTGGCCGATCTTCTTCAGCTAGATTAATCATATGTATATAGGAACAAGCTTGTGCGTCATTGAAGTAAGCTTTTCATTCTACAGTATGGTCACCTCTTCATGCATCTCCACCTACTTTCTCAACAAAAAAAACTATTAAAGGTGTAATACCCGCACCTTTAAATTGTACTTGCACGATTATCCTTTTATTTAGCGACGCTCTGTTAATGAAATTTTTACGTCGCATGTTCCCGCAAGAGTTATGATTTATGTTTGTATAACTATTTTACGTACTTTGGTTAAGTTTCGCGCGATTCGAACAAGCAACGAACGCTATGCGAGCTTGTGTACTAATTGTCTTACGACGCGCGACACAACGAAAGTCTAGTTTTGCGCGTATTGTTTAGGACGCCTTGAAGGTCAAAAAAAATATTCCGACAATATATTTAGATTCATAAAAATATAAGGAATATTACCACACGAAAAAAAATCGAAAGAAAATATGTTTTGCGCGGAGGTCTCGTTTCTTGCGCGTATTGTTTAGGATGCCTCGGAAGGTCAAAAAAATATTCCAACCATATATTTAGGCTCATAAAAATATAAGGAATATTACCACGCGAAGAAAAATGGAAAATAATATGTTTTGCGCGGAGGTCCCGTTTCTTGCGCGTATTGTTTAGGATGCCTCGGAAGGTCAAAAAAATATTGTGAATATATTTTTTGACTCACAAAAATATAAGGAATATTATTATGGAAAGAAAAATCGAAAAAAAATATTTTTGCGCAGAGGTCCCATTTTTGCGCGCCATGTATAGGACATTTCGGGAGGCCAAAAAAATAGTATGAATATGATTTTTCACTCAAAAAATACAAGGAATAAGACCCTTAGGTTAAAAGTTTCAAAAAAAAATAGAGAGCGAAAGTGACACTGGCACTATTGACAGCACACTGTGCGTCAATTAACCTTTGTTTTGGGTGGTTAAGTGTAGTCTCTTTCAACTCCAGAAATCAGACTTTGGGAGGAGTTATACACGATTTAGGAAATGCAACTTCTGAGGCTATGGGTCAAGAGTTTAAGGTCCCTTAAAATGGCTTTTAAAAGAGAGAGAGTGAGAGAAAACTATGGGTGTAATTAAGCACATAACTGTTAATATTTTCTCCCCAAATCCCTCGAGTTCTAGCAAGAGTAAGCACCCATATTTTCATAGCTCCATCTCCCACCCCTTTTCCCACCATCCAAACACCACCCTAAGGGTCTCCAAACACCATTAAAGCTAACCTCAAGGTTGGGACAGCTTGTGGAAAAATTTCAGAGAGATTTTTGGAGCTCAAAGGGAGACTTGGTTGGAGCTTTTGGTGGAACTTTTGGGAGCTCCACTTCATCTTCTTCACATCTACACTCACTCTCCTTCATTCAGGTAGGGTTTTCCTCCACTCTAAACTCTTTTTAAATGCAAACCCATGTGTAGTTGTTGTTAAATCCACGCTAGATAAGTGATTCTCCATATTTTCTTATATATGCGAAAACCCATTTAGTTAGTGTTGAAAAATGGAGAAGATGATCTTTTGAAGAAATTTCAGAATATTGTTATTGCTTAAATCATGTTTGAAATGTGTAAATCTCAAGAAATAAATAGTAAAAATGAAAGACAACATGAAAATACACATATTAGTTGCATTTAAGGGAATTCTTAGGTAGAATACCCATTTGTATGTGTAGAAGGTGTAATATGCTTAAACCTTGAGATTTAAGATGATTAATGCTGAAAAATATTAGTTTAAACATATGATTAAGAATTTGATAAAAACAGCCCCTAAATCATTTAAGTCATGATGTTAATTCAAGCTTCTTAAAAATGTTATATATGACTTAATATTAGTATAGTTGGACTATTATGCAATGTTATGTTAAAATGGATTAATCATCATTAAAATGGGTTAAAAGGTTGTAGGAACTTTGTAGTATAATAAAGATGGAATGTTATGCCAAAAACCCACTTAAAATGGTAAGTATTTAGTAAAAAATGCCTTGATGGCAGATTTGGTAAATAAGTGAATTTTACTTAAATGGTGTTTTTGCATGAAAAATACTTGAAAATTACTAAGGAAATGCTTTTTAGAAGAAAAATAAATGTAAGATGGCATTTTGGTAAATTAAAGTGTAAAATGGTGATTTAGTATAATTTAATGTTTGACATGGACACTAGATTGCCTCCTTAGATCGTAGAAAGTAAAGGCTAAAAATGGGTTTTAATGCTAAGACTGGATATGTAAATGTGAACATTGAGAATAAAGTTGAACACATGAAAGATAATGATATTTGGATGATGTCGGGTTAAATAATTAAGCAGGGTTATGATGTCCCTAGTGGTGAAAGACCCCAAACCAACTGCAGTTAGCATATGGCGCTCGGTACCGGGCGGTGAAATTCCGTGAAACCGTGGGTGTGCGTGTGTTGTGATGGGTGAGTGTGTCGACGGAATCCCAAAGATAATGCTAAGTAATTAATCGAATATTCATGAAAGATGCATAAAAAAACAGTATATATATATATATATATATATTCCTTGGATTATTACTTGGTATCATAATGGAGTATGATAAAGTTCCTGGCACGGAACATTAAAATGCTAAATGTGAGTGGGTAAGTAGCCTAGGGCCTTGCATATAGGTGCATTTATGACTAAGTTAAAGAATCTTGTTAGTATAGATAAATGATAACTTTATTGAGTACGATGATAACTCAGTTGAATATAATGAAGACTTTTTTAATATTGTTAGCATTGTTAAATGTTGCCTAAGATAATCATTAGTGATAATTAATGAATATGGGACAATGATGGTTTTCGGAATTACTAAAATGCATTGTATATGTATAGTATTTTGCTATGAAAATTATTGATTAGTATTTCGCACCCTACCGGGAATTTCGCTCACACCCTATTTTCCAAAATCCCAGGTACAACAGGTGGTCCATCGGGTAAGGACATTGGGAAGGGCGCGGAAAGTGTTGGTCATCGTTAGAGGCTCTGTAACCGATTTTAATCCATAGACTTATGTTGAACTGTAATCCCTTATATTTTATTAAGACAATTTGGTTTGAACTCGAATTATTTGGAAATTGTAATAATACAGGGATTTATGCATTATTTATGGATTAAATCTTGTTAAAGGTTTACTTGTTAATTTGTTAATTGAATATTAACCTGTATGATATGGGCCTCAAATTTTTACAATAAAAGAAATCAAAGGTTTTATTAAAGTATAACACGACAACTGTTTTCCAATTTAATAAAATGTTTTATCCCCTCCCCCTTAACACCTTGGTTCGAATACAGGTTATTCCAATGTCAACTCTAATCCCGGTTAGGGCATTACAAAAGGTCTGTGGTAGGGCTCCAATTGGCTGAGCTTAAAATCCAGACTTTCAAAGCAAGCATAGAACATAATATCCGTTGAGCTGCCATTTTCAATTAGTACTCTGGAAATAATGATATCTTGCTTTATGACTTTGATTACGAGAGGATCATCATGGGGTACTGTATTCCTGAGATGTCATTTTTTGAGAAGTCGATCACCAACTTATCTTTATTGACCTTTCTTGGCCGATCTTCTTCAGCTAGATTAATCATCTGTATATAGGAATAAGCTTGCTCCTCATTGAGGTAAGCTTTTTCGTTCTGCAGTATGGTCACCTCCTCCTGCATCTCCACTTGTAATCATTTGACAATCAAAAGAACCAAAACTGAGCATGAATACCTCATGTTCTGATTGTATGGGCTTCTTGGGTAGGTCAGGATCATCCTCCTAATCATCTTCACGGGTCACATTTTTTACGTCTCTGGGTTTACAAGGAGACTTTGATCTTCTCTGAGCTCCATCATTATTCTTCTGATCAAAAAACTGGTTCAGTTTCACTCTTTTGATAAGAGTTTCAATCTCGTTCTGAAGGGCTATGCAATGATTTTTCGTGTGACCGCGATCTCTATGAAATTCACAGTATTTGGATTTATCCCTCGTAATAGGGGAGCTCCTCAACTTGTCAGGCGAACGCACATCTTTATTATGTTTGATTTCTTCTAAGACATGATGAATACCCATAGTTAATAGAGTGTAATTGTTATACCTCTTAAGTCGATCAATAATTCCTTTATGCTTTGATTCCTTATACACCTTGGAATATTTGTGCTCTTTTTTATCAGATTTACCTTCAACTTTTACCCCCGAGCTCCGTTTAGCTGTCATCGCCTCCTCGACGTTCATGATCTTGGCTCCCTTAGCCATTAATACTGTTATTATCTTTAGGGGATCTTTAAAAAGTATGTAGTAGACTTTCTCGGAGAGCAACCCACTCATAAGAGCTGTTATAGCAGTCTTAACCTTGTAATCCACAACCTCTAACTTCTCATTGTTGAAACGAGTAATGTAATCTCAGGCACTTTTTCCTTCCTTCTGTCTCACGCTGAGTAAATGAGCTACCCTTTTTACTGGTTTAGCCCCAAAATAAAATTTGCTGATGAATAGCTAGGCAAGTTGATAGAAGCTGGAAATTTACCTTGAGGAAGGTTGTTGTACCAGATTTGAGTAAGGCCAGTAATTATCCTAGAAAATGCTCTGCACTTCATCTCGTTGGGGATGGCATATATATCAGTTCTTGCCTAATATTGCTCTATATGAACAACGAGGTCAGTCTTCCCATCATATTTTGGTGTAACCACAGGATATTTAAACTTCTCGTGAGTGAGGAAATCCACAATAGCCTGTACAAAAGGAGATCCTTTCACAAAACTTCTTTGTAAAGTAGAGAGGCACAAAACTTCCACAATAGCCTATGCATAGACTTTATCTAATTATTTTATCACAAATAAATATATAAAGTAGAGAGACACAAAATATTTTAAAAGTGGTTTGGCTAAAAGGAAAAGCCTACGTCCACTTTGCCTTGTGTTTGTTTTGTTGTCTCATGTATTACCCCCTTGGATGTAGGGATTATAATGTATTTATAGCCCATGAGGGTGTAAAAAAGTCAAAATATTAAAGTATGGAATGCCTTTATAAAATAGGCATTTGACATCAGTACAGTATTCATAATGTATACAACTGTCGGCGCTTTGCTGACCACGTTGGTCAGTCTTCCTGCTGTTGGTCAGTCTCCTTTAGTATGCTAGTCGGGCTTCTACTTGTTGGTCGACATTCTTGGACTTAGCCGGGTTATAAGCCTTGTTGACTAGGACCGATGCCATGATGGATGACACATGTCCATTTCTGATTGGTCAACGTAATAGGATCATTTTTTGTATCAACAAGCATGAATTATAATGATTTTTATACGGAGGGTCAATAGTTTTCTATAACACCATTGCTTGATGGGTCTAACTATGGGTATTGTGAAATCATGTATGAAATCAGTACTTAAGTTGATAGAGTAGTGGGTGTGGCAAGTGGTTGTTAAGAGTTGGTCTCCACCCACATCCTTAGTAGGTGATTATAGAATTCCCAAACATGTAAAAACTTGGAGTGAGGATGACCATAAGTTGTGTAATTATAACTTAGTGATTTGAATGCTTTGTTATGTGTCATCACACCGGAGGAGTTATGCCATATTATGACATGTGAAACGTCTAAAGAGACTTGGGACATACTCCAACCTACCCATCAGGGAACTAGTGTTATTTTGGTTTTAAAACTCCAAAACCTCACCACTCAATTTGAAATAATTAGGATCGAAGTGATTGAAACCTTCGATGAGTTTTATGCTATATTGTTAGATATTATGTACACATCTTTTAACTTGGGAGACAGAATACTCGAAACCCATGTAGTCAATAAAATCTTAAGGTCCTTACTTAAAAGATTTAATTCAAAAGTGACAGTTATGAATTCAATGGGTAATGAACTCAGTGAAACTCGATAAGCTTGTAGGTGATCTTCAAACTTATGAGCTCGATATGTTTTCCTACAAAAAGATGAAGAAAGATAAAGGCATTGTTTGAAATCTTGGAAGGAGGAAACATGTGTTTTGGAAGATGAGTGTGACATCGTTTCAAATGATATGGAAATATTTGCTCAGAAGTTCAGTAATTTTCTTAAGTTTAATAAAGAGAATTCTAAGAATGATGAAAATAAATTTGAGAAGTCTAAGTTTAACAAGGTTGTGAAATAACCAAAAATCGTAATGATAATCTTAGGAGGAATGAGCTATATAATGCTTTGGGTGTGAGGGTTATGTCCATAGAGCATCTTAATGCCCCACTAAGCCAAGGAATGAGGGCAAGAAACCAATTGCAAACAATGTCGCCCTTAGTCATAGTGAGCCGGGAGAGGAATTTGATACCCTTATTAAGTGTAACTACATTGTGTTCATGGCTAGCCATGTGAGCCTTGATGAAAAATCTTCTAATAAAAATAATTCTGAGCATAACAATTTCGAGGCCATTATTTGTAACTCCCAAGTGAGTAATGGTGTAGAGAGTGGAAAAAAAAAGAATAAGAGGAGGAGGAGGAGTAGGAGGAGGAAGAAGAAGAAAAAGAGAGTGAACTTCAAATTACCGTCCATGAGTGGTATGTGGAAATAATGAAATTAAAAAAAGGATAACTTGAAGTTGGAAGCTAGGTTGAAATAACGTGTTGTGGTTAATGATGAGAGTATTTTGATTGAGTATCTTAGGGCACTATGAGAAGAGTCTTAGGGAAAAGCTCGCATTTGGGGGGGGGGGGGGGTACGAGATAACCTTCGGGGATTAATGGATATTTAAAAAAAGGATTCCCTAGTTTTTATGAGTCTTGTCATTTGCTCGAGTCTATGATTGTTGAGTTAGAAGAGAGGTTGAGACACTCGATTAATATTAAATTTGATTTGGAGTCTAGGTTGGAAAAGTTGGGTAATACGTTAGGCACCGTCCGAATCAAATATGACAATTATGGAATTGGTTTCGATGATTCAAATGCTTCCCCTGGTAAAAGCCAAGACCATGATTTTGAGAGAGTCAATTGATTCTAGGAACGTAAGAAAAGTTCAACCCTTGTGTAACAATCCTAGTCATGTCTACACATGTTCACATTATGGTAGCAAAGATCACCTTAGGCATTTTTGTTTTGATCTTAAAAAAGGTCCTAAGAAGTCTAAGATTACAGTCATTGAGGTTACCAAATTCGAGAACATCATGTTTCACCTACGTGGGTTAGGAAAACGTATTTGGAGAACCTAAACATTTGACTTGTTAATTCTCACATGTTATTTCTTGATTCTTCCTATGTTATATCTTATCACTGATTATGGTTGCATGTTTTCATACACTGGATTTATGCTTCATGTTATGTGTTACTAATAGTTGTATGATGTTTAAGTCTTTTGTAGTTTGATTTTTCTTTTATTGAGTCGTATTGAGAAAAATATTAAAAGATTGTGTTTGTCTTTTGAGTTTGCTTTTCATTTGATGTCATAAACATTTAAAAACTCAAAAAGATTTTTATTTTACGTGTAGTTTGGATTTACACATTTTGTATGACATAGTAGTGTGTTTAAATCCACTGAGTTTCATTTTTTATGTGGCTAGGACATTTGATTATGATTTTCAATGATTAGATTGTTCAAATCATGCTTGCATGGAGTAGTTCAACTTTAATTTGCTTAATGAATTCACTTTGAATATGTCTCCCCACACACATGCGAGAGCTCGTTTAGATTTTAATTTCATATGTTACATGAACTAAGATAGATAGATAGATAGATAGATAGATAGATAGATAGATAGATAGATAGATAGATAGATAGATAGATAGATAGATAGATAGATAGATAGATAGATAGATAGATAGATAGATAGATAGATAGATACTCTCTTCTTTATCTTCTCTCTCCCTTGGATTAAAAACCCTACACCTGTTTAGCAGCCTCAACCTCCATCACACCCCTCTCAACTAATCCAAAATCTCCAGACCCATCAAATCCATGGAAAGTATCATTTGTTAATGTTGTGAAAGGATCATCAGTCTCCCATGCAATTGGTATTAAACCACTTTCCAAGTTTTGTGGAGAACTAACCATTTTGTTAACCCAAGAAGAAGTCACAACCCTTTCTAAACCATTTAATCATGCCATTATAGTGAAGTTCTCACATAGTAAGACATCAATGGAGTTTATTAGGAAATACTTTGAATCTTTTGGTTTTAAAGCAGCCTATCAAATAAGATGGTTGGATCATAAACACATCCTGATCAAAGTTAACTGTGATGAAGATTTTATCAGTTTGTGGATAAAAGATCAGTGATATGTGGTCAAAAGTCCAATGAGAACTTTTAAATGGTCTCCTACTTTTAATATCGATCAAGAAAACTCAATTGTTCCCATTTGGACCAATATACCTGGGCTGCCAATGCATCTTTTTACGAAGGAAATATTATTCTCCATTGCACAAGCACTGGGTAACCATCTCAAGTTGGATAATGCTACTAAAAAACTCACTAGACCAAGTGTAGCTCGTATCTATGTGGAACAAGATCTATTGAAGGACAAACCAAATAGGCTTTGGATTGGTTGTGGAGATTTTGGCTTCTGGTAGCCAATAATTTATGACCCCTTGCCTCATTATTGCTCTAAGTGTTATAAAATTGGACACAAGGACTCTCAATATCTGATATTCTTATCTCAAGAAAATACCAAGGTAAATATTCCCAACAAGTCAAATAGGGAAGGTCACTCTCAATTGGTGGCAACCAAGCAGATATATAAGAAAAAGAGTGCAGAAACAAATCTAACAGTCAATAAAGGGCTAGAGATCAAGGAGAAGCAATTAAACAAGTCTAACTTAGAAGATCCTCAAATAGATACTGATGAAGAAAAATATTTAGAAGAATAAGGCCTCAAATGCTTTGAAAATGAGTAAAAGAATTTAGAGGAGATTCATATAGCAATGAAGAAGACAATAAGGTGGGATATGCATATACCAGTTCTCATTATATAAACCTAAACCTGGTTTTGATTGTTCCAGAGATACAAAAAGATACCTACTACTTACAAAGTTTATCAGAAAGAGAAAAAAAGAACAGTAAAAGTAAAGACAGGGGGAGCTACCAAATAAGGAAAGTCCATGGAAAGAAGTCAACTTCAAAAGTAGAAAAGGAGGTTCAAGTTGGAGAAAATAGATATAATTCAGATTTAGAAGAGATAGAAATTCATTAAGTGCCAAGTTTGGAGGATGTTATTAGTTTCTCATCCAAATTAAAAAACAAAATGGAGGCCATGAAGAAGAAACAGGAATTTCATAATTACAAACTTCTCAAAGAAACTTCAGTGTTTAACTAGTGCTTAAAACATACATCCACAACCTCATCTAAAGTGAATCCCAAACAACCCCCTCCCCCCCCCCCCCCCCCCAAGTCAACTGAGGAGGAACACGAGATCCTCTATCAAAGCTTTCGAAAGACCTGCCTCAAATCTTTCCAAATGATCAACTCTTTAATTTGGAATGCCAGAGGAGTTAGGAATAAGCCAACTAGAAGGAGATTAAAGTATCTTTGTAAGTATAATAAATTATCTTTTATTGCTATTTTAGAGCCTGTGATAAGTAGTAATAAAATTGAAAATATTATAAGAATTCTTTAATTTGAGGGTTCATTGAATAATATATGGTGTTTTTGGAGACATGGTATTAATTATAATACCATAAGTGATGTGGATCAACACTTGTTCCTTAAATTGGATAATCATATGGCTCCTGTGGAAATAGGGGTTAGTGTTATATATGATAAACGTTGCAGGGAGGAAAAAAGGGATTTATGGAGAAGTATAGTTCAACAGTCCTTATCTTATGAGGACATTCCATATCTAGTAGTGGGAGACTTCAATATTGTTTATGATAGATCTAAAAAGGTGGGAGGGAATGATATAGACCTAGGTGCAGCCTCGGATTTTACAAACTGCATTAACTCTAGCTCCTTACAAGACCTATGTTATAATGGTTAAACATATACTTAGGAGAGATCAAACAAAGGTGATATGGTGTGGGAAAGATTAGATAGAGGCTTAATTAATGAAAAATGGTTTGATATATTTCATTTAACCAAATTAAATCACCTGAACAGAAGCTGCTCAGATCATAGTCCTCTTCTGATTACTATCCAATCACAACCTAATAATCACATCAAACCTTTTAAATACCAAAATATGTGGTGCTCTCACCTTGATATCCTCTAAATTGTCTACAATTCTGGGTCTGTACCAGTCACCAGTAGGAAGTTAGAAGCTTTTGCATTTAAAATCAAAAGACTCGGAGTTGTTTTGAGGAAATGGAGTTAGGATGTCTTCAAAGATATTTTTCAAAACATCAAAGACCTGAAGGATCAGTTATTGAAAGCTGAATTTGATATAGAATCATCCCCCTCTTGTGAAAATAGAAAGAAGTGCTCTAAACTCAAAGCTAATTTGAATGGTGCTTTAACCAATGAGGAGATTTTCTAGCATCAAAAGTCTAGATCCAAGTGGATCAATGATGGGGACCGAAATACCAAGTTTTATCACTCGGTTTCAAAGCAGACTAGAAGCAATGTCATGAACCATAGTCTTAAGAATGAAGATGGAATTCAAGCTCAATAGCAGGAGGACATTTATAACATTTTTATCAATTATTTCTCGTATTTGTTTTCTATAGGCAATATTAAAGTACTAAAGTTGTTGAGATCTATTCCAAAGAAAACAAATTCCAAAATGAATGAAGATCTATCAAATATTCATGAAGAAAAGGAGATTTCCAATGCAGTTAAAGAGCTCAATTCCAATAGTGAAGCATGAGCAAATGGCTTTTCAAGTCACTTTTATATTAAATGCAGGTCTATTATTAAAATAGATATTGAGAGAGTAGCTACAGCGGAAATATTGCGACTTCTCAAATAAAAACCAATTTTAATTAATCCCAAATTTTAGTTAAACCCTAAGACATGCATCTAGATGATTTATCAAATAAAATATAGCATGCATGATAAAAATAAACAATTTCAGGAAAAATCCCCCAAAGGGGCAAAACCTTTTATTTTCATCATAATATTGTAACATACAATTTCGGATTACAATGAAAATACAGTGACACAGAATTACCCTCAGGTGTCGGATTCTGTAGTCGGCGGGTGGAAATATCCCTTTCCAGTAGGGCTGCAATGAAGAAGAGAAACGGCTTCTCCACAAGTTTGTCGGCTGGAATTTTCCCTTTCCAGGAGGGCAGCAATGAAGAAGAAAGACGGCTTCTCCACAAGGGTGTGAACAGCAAAAGTGCATTCCTGGGTTACAAAGTGATTCACAAATGTTTGGAAATTTGTGTGAATCAAAAACCTAGAGTCTTGGACTCAATAGGTGAAGACTTAGAGTATTTAGGACTCTGAAAATCGTCTTGAAAAGTCTTCAAGAAATACACCATCGGAATAGTTATATATATAGGAAATATAAGATGGTGGTAAAAACAGTTACGGAACTGCTCGAGTTTATCCCAGGCGGACCGGTCCGGCTTGGGGGCGGATCGGTCTGGTTGACCGGATCGGTTCTTTTATTCCAGGCTTCATCGGTTCGCTTGCGGTCCGGGGTATACTGGCCTTCAGCAAACGAATCGGTCCGGGTCTGAGGCGGACCGGTCCGGTTAGCCGGATCGGTTCTTTTATTGCAGGCGGACCGGTCCGGTCTGTCAGACTTTGATTCCTCTTCTTCTTTTGATATTCTGATCCGTTGATGAATGTATGAATCTTGAATTTCTTCAACGGTGTAACGGCGTGCGACATAATAAATTGTTAATGGACAAAAATGTCCTTACAAATCTCCCCCTATGTCTATGCCGGTACATACATAAAAATAAACATCCGAATTATCAAACAACTAAAAATGCCTATACAAATCTACCCTTCCATGAACCCAAAACTGGAAAGATACAATTGAATAAGACTACAGCGTTTGCTCTTCAATTCTTCAGTAATCTCAACACTTTTCTCATCAGGGTGTGCAATCCAATGATAATCCATGTATTACCTACACACATGAGAAAAAGCAAAATACCAAGTAACATATCGAGTTTGAAATGAGATAAACATATATACCAATTTATGAGCAAACTCAAACTTTCAAATCTCCCCCATAATAAGATAATTCTTTCTCCCCCTTTTTATGATGTCTCCAAATAGACAAATAAGAAGAATGAATCAAACAAGCAAAATCGGGGTGTCACGGTATACAAAAAATGCATAAACTATTTTTTTTTTCAAATTTTTCATACAAAGATAGGATACCAATTTGAACAAATATGATACAAAAATCACACCATGGATTTAGACTCAAACAACCAAATCATGGAAATGGAATGAATGGGTGTAAACACATTCGATAGGTAAATCAACCCAATCAATCATATGTGCACGATGCATATGTGTACTCCTAACGAATGAACATCAAAGGTATCCTTAGGTGTAAAGATTGTTGAATTTAGATGACATCGTCTTATGCAAATCAACAAATCAAAGTCAAAATAATTTCCACACCAATAACGTCCAAAACTATGTAGCGCATTTTCAAGTATTTCAAGGACGTGCAAACCCGTTTTAAATTCTCCAACCAAACTCCCTCATATATATTTTCTTTTAGAGGTGATCTAAATTCTCAAACTTTGGAGAATTGGTGCAAAAACCTAAATGGCCCCTTTTTGGCATGAATATCTTTTTATTGCCTTTTAATTTTTTCGGGCTCTTTTAACCTCTTTGGACCCCGGATAATAAAATTCCTAAATTTTTTAGGTCCAATTTAACGGTGGCTTAGTATTCGCAAAGGCAAAATGAACCTTTCGCAGCCCCTCCCCGTTTTCAACCAAAGCACACAAACTCACAAAACGGTTCTTATATGCACAATTTCCTTATAAAAATTATCGCGCTTGGTTTGTTTTAAAGACAGGATTGAAGTGAAAACACCCAACCAACATGTGATAAGACAAGCACAATAATCAAACAAATCCGTGCATGTGTGCATTAAAGGAAACATGAGTCAAACATGTAGGAAGTAACACTTAATTACATCTTAATGACTCCAAACATTATAAAGCACATGGATGAATTGACCTATTGTCTCAAAACACTATCAAATAGTCACATGAAAATAATGGAATGATGTAGTGACTTGGTCATCCAAAGTGTTCATCCATAAACGGTGCAACCAAAAAAAATAAAAATCTTTTTGTATTTTTCAAAAATTTTCAAAAAAAATATATACAAAAAGTACAAGTCATCACACTAGTAAAAATATATCATGAAACCACAACTAGTGTATGACAAACATGCAATCACAATCAACCAAAAGATTTCACATGGGGTGAATTACGTGCAAGCAAATGGGAATCGTGGACAAATAAACCATAAACCTCTAGATCCGATTTTCTAACCCAAATTGATGTGTAACGGAGTGTGGGGGTTTTGGGAATCGAATTTATTCTTTCATTAACCTTCCTATGTCCATTTAAAAGCTTATAACAAAAGTGCCTAAGATGACCTTGCCTACCGCAATGTGTGCAAGAGTAAATCGGGCGGTTTGTGTTACCTAAAGGTGGCCCTCTCCTCAAATTTATCGGTTTCTTTCTCCGAATTTGCCTAGGTGGGTCTCTCCTAATGATCCTAGGAGGTTCTCTCACGATGTTCCTATGGAAGGCCTTTTTAACAAACTTAGGTGCCTCTTTCTCAACAATCCTAGGAGGCTCTCTCACACGTGTGGGAATGGGTGCAACATATTTTTCAAGACCAATCCCACCCCTATTCGTTTTGATCTCGATTGTGCCTAAAATATTATCAAGTTTTTCAGACCTAGACTCCAAATCAAATTTCACTTTACTTGAATCTTTCAATTTCACCTCAAGTTCACCTATCCTAGATTCAAGTACTCGTTTAGAATCCTCAAACTCTAAAAGCTCCTTTTTCATAGTCTCCATCAACCCTCTAAGACTATATCTCTCACCCTCGACGTACTCAAGCTTCTCTTTCAAAATTTTCTCATGTGCCCTAAGTTCCTCAACTAAAAAATCATTATTTTTTATGGCACACTCTTGCAATTGAGCTTTCAATTTCAAATTTTCTTTCTTTGTTTTAAAAGTTTCAGCATAAAGTTCATTGAAAGCAGTTTGCAAGTCACGCTCATCTACACTTTCCTCCTCACTTTCATCCACACTCCCATCACCTTCACTATCATCACTAATCACATGGATGGGAAACTCTCGCCTAGAAGCATAAAAAACTTCTTCTTCCGAATCACAAACACTAAGGGTAGAAACATGAGAAATCGGTTTATTCAATTTCTTCTTTAAATTTGTGGTACACTCATGTAACGTGTGACCAACACCCTCACAACAAGGACACCTCTCAGATTCGTTTTCAACAGAAGATTTAAAACAAGAGTTCGTGTGAATTTTCCAATTAATTTTTTCAAAAATTTGACATCGAAGATCATCAAAACCATCAAAAGCCATTTTTGTGCAAAATCAGGATCAAAACACAATAACTTAGTGCAACAGGCTCTGATACCAATTTGAGAGAGTAGCTACAGCGAAAATATTGCGACTTCTCAAATAAAAACCAATTTTAGTTAAACCCTAAGACATGCATCTAGATGATTTATCAAATAAATATAGCATGCAGGATAAAAACAAACAATTTCAGGAAAAATCCCCCAAAGGGGCAAAACCTTTTATTTTCATCATAATATTGTAACATACAATTTCGGATTACAATGAAAATACAGTGACACAGAATTACCCTCAGGTGTCGGATTCTGTAGTCGACGGCTGGAAATATCCCTTTCCAGTAGGGTTGCAATGAAGAAGAGAAACGGCTTCTCCACAAGTTTGTCGGCTGGAATTTTCCCTTTCCAGGAGGGCAGCAATGAAGAAGAAAGACGGCTTCTCCACAAGGGTGTGAACAGCAAAAGTGCGTTCCTGGGTTACAAAGTGATTCACAAATGTTTGGAAATTTGTGTGAATAAAAAACCTAGAGTCTTGGACTCAATAGGTGAAGACTTAGAGTATTTAGGACTCTGAAAATCATCTTGAAAAGTCTTCAAGAAATACACCATCGGAATAGTTATATATATAGGAAATATAAGATGGTGGTAAAAACAGTTACGGAACTGCTCGAGTTTATCCCTGGCGGACCAGTCCGGCTTGGGGGCGGATCGGTGCGGTTGACCGGATCGGTTCTTTTATTCCAGGCTTCATCGATTCGCTTGCGGTCCGGGGTATACTGGCCTTCAGCAAACGAATCGGTCCGGGTCTGAGGCGGACCGGTCCGATTAGCCGGATCGGTTCTTTTATTGCAGGCGGATCGGTCCGGTCTGTCAGACTTTGATTCCTCTTCTTCTTTTGATATTCGGATCCGTTGATGAATGTATAAATCTTGAATTTCTTCAACGGTGTAACGGCGTGCGACATAATAAATTGTTAATGAACAAAAATGTCCTTACAGATATGATTGAGGCCATCCAAAGTTTTTTTCTTGGAGATGATATTCCAACAAAGCCATGGGGATCAACCCACATTTGCCTTAGTTTTAAATTAGATTCCATCTATTTATAATTATAGTTAATCACATTGAGCCTCTTAATTCCTTTGTGGAAAGAAATTTCTTATTGAGATATTAAATCAATCATCCAAAATTAGGTAGAAATTACATCTTACAATTATGTTATCTGGATAGTCCAAAATATCTCCTTACAACATAATTAAATAATCGAAGTCTTTTGGTCCCACCATTAATAAAAGTGACTCCTTTACAGAGGATGGCATTACTTGTGTTTAAGTTTATAACATCGGTTCATTCTTTAAAATTGAATCCACTCGTATGAAACTTCTGCATTAGGGGGATTGAACATATTCACACTTAATTTCAAACAACTTTCACTGAATAATTTTAAAATCTCGTGATACTATGATTAATTCCAATAGTTGGGGCGAAAAGTCAAGCTAACATGAGAATTAATCACATCACCTTTTTAATATACTGATGGAGACCGCGGAGTTTATTTAAAAAACCCTATCACACTTAATATTTTGAACATTAGGATATTATAAAAATTATTCGATTGTTTCCTAGATTAAATCAACAATAATCTCCCAATTTCTTATACGAAATAAATTACCATGTCTCACTAATTTAATTTTCCAAAATAATAATATATTTTAACTAAAATAAAAACCTGGAAACCATTTAATTTGTACGATAAATTGATTAAGTGATTTAATTCAATTTAGAAAATAATAAACAATTTTTTATTTTCTAAAAATATAATGATCGTGGTCGGTCACAAAAATATTCCATGTTGTCCATAACAACTTGGATCCTAATTAACTGATTTATTAGAACATCATAATTATTGACATGATTATAGATGGCATAAATATAATAAAATGCAATCATATAAACTAGTAATTCAAATTGGAAGTAAATTTTCTTTTGCATCATGGGCAAGAGTTCTTCTCTAAGTAGAACATAATGAACTATTAATGAGAGTCTATAATACCAATTGTTAAGAATCTCCTTTGAAGCAGACTATTCCATGATTATTCATAAATAATAATCCTTTATGTAGTAGACTTCTACATGAACAAAAGTCCTCTATAAAATAGTCTTCATCATGAATAAGAGTCCTCTCCCAAGTATACCTCCCCATGAACAAGAGTCCTTCTTAAAGTACATTTTTTCATAAATAACAGTATTCTATGAAGTAGAACTTCGCATGAATAAAATTCGTCAAAACATAGGATTTTAATTAGTAAAAACTATTGAATCCCCTCACAATCTTTTTGAATATATTATTTATATAAAAAATAATTATACAACCAAATCAAAGAAAAATAACTACGAATAAGTCACCATATGAATTGTTCACATAAAATAACATTTATGTGACCATAATTTAAGGGATGTATATATATTAAGCCCCACACAGCCATGTAAGTACGATTATGTATACGAACCTTCATATTCTTATAAACATTCAAAATTATGGTTTCATGGTGGACAACATTCATTTTTTAAACATAATGAATCATTAACTAGAGGCTCGGTTGCTAATTATTAGGAATGACATTAAAAAAATTGCGTAAGGATATTTGATTCATCTTGTTTTATAAAAAAAATAACGTAAACTAAACCTATATAACTAAATCTAGGGTTTAGATCATCATACTTTTGCGGATATTGTACGTGATCCAATATGTAATACATAAATGAGGAAGATGGCGTTATTGATGATTCACCATCATAAATCCTTCCATGGTTGGGTAAGACACCATTAATCTTTTAGTATATGATCCACCCAAAGCAAACATTGTGTGTGGACACTCTTAGAGATAAAAAGTAGGTAAAATAAGAGAAAAAATCTCACCGTCTCTAACCTTTGGAAATATCTAATGCATCCCAAATTCCTTTTGTAGTCCTATATATAAAGATACATGAAGTGGACTTGTCCAATTAAGGTTTTTGGAGAGTTTTGAGCTTGCTACGTGGTATATAGAGTATACTCGGGACCCAAGAAAAATAAATAAATTGGCTTCTAAACAAAAATATGGAAATTCCAAATTATCCTCCATAATTTATTTCTTTTTTAGTTCAAGTGCAACTATTTACTCTAAATAACTACATATGTACTCCAATTTAATTATCTCAAATATAGAAGCCTTATTTGCCAAGTTAGATAACACATAATATGATTCCCTGCGGTAAGCCTTCAATACCCGTCTGGTCAAATTAAATCATCGCCAAATCAATTTTCACCAATGTCTTATTTATCCTTCATCTCACCACGAACTTATTTGATACTTTGTTAGATTATAAAATTCACTTACTGGGTTTACTAGCAGAATAAAAAATTATAAGTTTATAAATGGGGTACCACAATCCAGAATAAATCTTGGAAGCGAAATCCTCCAAAACATGATCTCAAACATATTCACACAATGATTGTCCATCCAATAAGTATAAATTGAATCTCGCCTATAGTAAAAAAAATTAATAATTATGTGAATATTCCAATCCTTATATCCAATAAAATTAAAAAATATATGCACACTTTGCAAATTATGATATTATTAAAGTTTAATATAGTCAGTGCCTAGACTCGAATATCACCCTTGCTCTTATTCAATAAATTTTTGGTGTACTGGTGCAATTTACTGAAGCACCTTATACTCTTGACTCACTTGAGTCTATATTGTATAAGTGCTCATCTAGTTTGGAAATAGTGACAAAATTGAGTCCATTCCCTAGAGTCCAAAAAGCCTCAGACTCTACTCTTCATTCCTCTTGTTTAAAATTGGTTGAAGGTATATTCACAAACACTCACACACATTAGGATTGCATACTTTGGTCATATATTGCATTAATTTGTTTGTATGTGTGTTGTGTGTGTTAATTTCCCTTTAAAAAAATTCTATTAATTTTTTAGGAATTTTTAATGATTTTTAAAAGGATAGTTTCATAATTAAAATTGGATTAAAAAGCTTTTGGGGTCATTCTGTAATTTTTGGTTTAATGGTTTTATGCCTGAAAGTTGAGATGGGTAGGATCCTAAAGCGCTTGAGACTATAAGGGAAGCTGTGTAATTAATTTTAGACACACGTGTGAAAGCCAATTGATGCCTTACACTTGTCATGCTGATATCGGTTCATTTTGTGTTTCTTTAAAGACACAAAAACGTTGTTTAATCTCAGCCCTTGGATTGATTTTATCGACGTTCTGCATGCGTCCAATTCCAATCCCTGTGTAACCCTTATCATCCAATCAGAAGCATTTTAACCAAACGCTTTTATCTCACCGTTGGATCAAAGTCAATATGGGAAGATCAAATCCCAGCCCTTAATTTTGAACTATCTTCTCGATCCTTCTCAGCCCCCTATATAAGGAGCCTTACCCTCAGCCTTTGAGAGACTTTTTCCACTTCGTTTAATTCGACTGAGAAGAGAGAAGAGAGGGAAACCAGAGAGAGAGAGTTAAAAACCCTAATTCGTCCATACACAATGTCAAACCTTAATCCATTTTTCTAAAACCTTTTACACCAAACACCAACCCTGAGTGTTTGAGAGTTATTTTTGTGTTGGTTTGAAAGTTGTTTCGTGGTTTAACCTCTTACTTTTAAGATCTTATATCCAACTTAAACATTAGGTTATATCGGTATTTCTGTTTCATAGAAATCATAGATCTGGTCATTTTATGTTATATTACACTTAGATCTGCATTCTTAGTTTCTCGTATTGAGAAATCTTTTGTTGATTATTTTCTGAAAATGTTTTCATCTTCAAAATCAACAAAATCATTTTTTGTTTCTAGTTCTTTGGAAACAAGACCTTTGACCTAGTTGGAATCACACTTGGCGGTTTTCAATTTCAAAAATATTTTCAAAACCCTGAAATTGATTAAGATCTTGAATTGTCTTCCAAGCAAGATAGTCGTGGATTCCGGGATCCTTTTAAAGGTCAAATAAGGTTTTAGTTTCCTACGAAGAGAGAAATTGAAAATCACAGCATATAGATCTGATTTTTAATTTGCTAGGATTGTTTGTATAAATAAGCGTGAGTGTGTGCATGCATGTGTTAGAGCACCATCACAAACACTTACACACTACAACACTGAAAGTGTTGGTAATAAGATCTTGAGACAAGAGTCGACGTAAAGACTAGAACAAAGTGGAAGTTAGCAAACTGGGAGAGACATATCACCAATTAGAACAGCAGAGAAGTTAGAAGAAAACCAGTGGGTACATTCCTAAATTTGTATAGGACTGATGTGTGTTATATAGTTTGTAACTGATATATTTTGTTTTAGTGGATTTTTGGTTTGTGACTTAGAAGTCATCGTGGATATTTCCTCAGTTGGGTGAGGTTTTACCACGTTAAAAATCTCTTGTCATTAATCTTTCTACATCTCCTCATCTCATTCTTAATAGTGTGCTGATTTAAACTGTCTCAGTTTTATTTTTCAAAACTTGCTAACAAATCTTGAACTGATTTCGTGCATTTTTTAAAAACACATCTTGTGATTAACCTGATTTGATTTAAAGAAAATAGTTTTCTAAAAAAATAGTTCGGATTTACTTAAATAGTTTAATCTTGTATTAAACGGCTTTAGTAACAGTTTTCAATTGGTATCAGAGCTTTCGAAATATTTTTAAAAAAGATCTTGTGTTTCTGAAATTGTTTTCTTGAAATTAAAATAATGGACGATAAAAATGAAAGACTTGGCAACTTGACCAGACCCCCACTCTATACTGGAAACAACTTTGCTTACTGGAAGGTAAGAATGGTTGCTTCCATACAAGGAACCTTGGGAGATGATGTGTGGGATATTATTGAAAATGGATATAATTATCCTACAAACCCAGCCACTGAAGGAAGTAATTAGAGGATTAAGAAAGCATTAAGTGAATTCACACAATAAGAGAAGCAAACTTCTGGAAATAATAACAAAGGCAAGAATGCCATCTTTATGTCCATAAATGAACATGAGTTAAGAAGAATCTCATCTTGTGCCACTTCTAAGGAAGCTTGGGATACACTAATCACTGCACATGAAGGTGACACTAGAGTTAAGGTTGCGAAAACTCAAATGCTTATCCAGCAGTATAACTCTCTAATTATGTCAGACTCTGAATCCTTTGATGACTTTTACATGAAACTGACTGACATTGTGACCAAATTGCATGCTAATGGGATAACAGATGACAGACATGAAATTGTATCTAAAATTCTAAGATCATTACTACAGAAATTTGAGAACAAAAGATATGCTATTGAGGAAATGTGTGACCAAACTCTCACTCCTGAATTACTCAGTAGTAAATTAAGAACTGTGGAAATGGAATTAGAATTTAAGAAACAAATGACCAAGTCCCACAGGAAACAGACTAGTTCCAACTTGAGTTTTTCCTCTAAGCTGATGAAACCTGAGATTACTATTCCTACTGATGATTCTGATGAGGAGTGTGATATAGACAGTTTGGATAATCAAATTTCCCTGATGTCAAAACAGTTTAAGAAAATTATCAAATTTAGAAATAAATTGGCAAACAGGCAAGGCAAGCCAAATTATTCAACTCAATCTAACTACAAACCTCATGAGAAAGGTCAAGACAAACATCACAAGGACATGAGACCCAATAAAGACTTTAAGAACATTGAACATTTTATATATGGAAAGCTAGGACACATAGCACAAGGCTGTAGAGTGAAACTGAACACTACCAATAAACATACTAGGGCCAATATTTGCAAAACATGGGATGATTCAAGTGATTCTAAAAGTGAGGAACCTGAATCATCTCATATTTTTTATCCTTGCATGTCTTTCTTTGCTAAGATAATCTACAATGATGATATGCCTATGTATGAGAATGATGATAATAGCTCTACTTATGTTGTTATGAATCATGTTTCTACTGGTTTAGATGCTTTAATTTCTGAGAATATTGCTAGTTCTACCACGGGGTGTGTGAGCAAAGGGAAAGAAATAATGACGATGTCAATGGGTACATGAGTTCAAGAATTGAATCCTTAGGGGTCACTTCACACACTACACTTAGTGATTCGGACACTGAAGACCTCCCTGACATTCACACTCTTTATGCGAAAACTCTCAAGAAAAGTACTAGACTAGAGAAGATAGTGAAAGATCTCACTAAGAAACTAGATGACCTAAGTTTGATGGTTAAACTTAAGGCTGAAGAGTATACTACCCAATGTCTAACTCATGAAAATGAAGTCAAATTTTTTTATCAAAAATTGAAGAAAATGAAACTCTGGAGAAAAAATATAAAACGACATTATTAGAATTGGAACAATCCAAAGAGAAGATAGCAACAGTTTTAAAAAAATTTGCAAAATTTGAAAATAATTCAAACTGTTTTGATGGTTTTATTGTTGATTCAAAAACCAATTCTGATGATCGAACTGGAATTGGGTTTTGCCCTAATTTGAATACATAAACTAAAAACTTTGAACCAATTAAGTTTGTGTCAGGAGGCAAAAGACCTATAAAAACTTGTCCAGATTTTCATTCTCTGAAAAATGAGTTTGATGAAAAACAATCAAAGTTTGATATTGGGGAATCAAGTTGCTCTAAGTGTGAAAGTCCACCTAAGGCTAAGTATGTCTGCCCCCCGATTAGGAAGAGTGATTCTGCCTTTCAAACTGTACTTCCCAGGAATAAGGTTCAACCCCAAAATTCCATGAAGCCTATGTTTAGAGACTTTCCCATGGAGATACCATCCTCGAGCAATTTATATTGCTCTTACTATGACTTATATGGTCATTCCTTTGAAGGTTGCTACTCTAGACGTTTAGTCAACCCTATCTATAATACTCCTGTGTACCAAAGCTTTAACTATTCTAGGAGAAGTCGTAACAATTATGTTCTCCCTAGACAACAAGACAAAAACTCTAACTATAGAAAGAGAAAGACCAAACCTAAAAGATCATTTCCAAGAAGGGTTCATAGAAACTTTTCAAAACCAAATGCTCACACTTTTCATAAAATTCAACCTCATGTGCAAAACATTTTTCAACAGAAATCTAATGCTCGTAAATTTTATCAAATGAGAGAAAATAAGCGCAAAATAAAAACAAGAGCTGTTTGGATTAGAAAAGATGAGCTATTACCCCAGATGAAGTGTAACATTGTGATTACTGCTTTAAAAGTTGAACACACTCCCTCTGGTTGGTATTTAGACTTTGGATGTTCAAATCACATGACTGGGGATGATACCAAACTTTTAAATAAAACCAGCTTTGTTGGAGGAAAAGTCATTTTTGGTGATGGTGTATCATCTCAAATCATTGGTAAAGGAACACTCCAAGAAGAAGGATTACCTTTACTTGAAAATGTTCTTCTAGTAAAAGTTCTTAAGGCTAATATACTTAGTATCTCGCAATTTTTTTACTCAAATCATACTATCACCTTTTCAAAGAATAATTGCAAAATTTTAAATGAAAAAGGCAAGTGCATAATTATAGGGCTCAGGACTCCTAACAATTGTTATACTGTCAAGAACAGTACTGAGGTCTGTAACATTGCCATAATGGATGAAAATGAAATATGGCATAATCGAATAGGTCACATAAATTACGAAAATCTTAGTAGATTATCTTCACAAGAAATAGTTAGAGGTATTCCTAAGATCAAACCTATTTCTAATATTGTCCGTGGATCATATCAGGAAGGAAAAATTATTATGGCACCTCATAAGAAAATTAGAGATATCCTTACCTCTAAACCCTTGGAGCTCATCCATATGGACCTAATGGGTTCTTTTCGAACTGTTAGTCTCTGTGGACACAGTTATATTCTTGTTATGGTTGATGACTTCACCAGATTTACTTGGGTAGATTTCTTAAAACAAAAGTCTGACACTTTCCAAACCTTTTTGAAGATTTTACTTCGAATTTAAAATAAGAAAGACACTCAAGTAAATAGAATTCGTAGTTATAGAGGTGGAGAATTCATAGATACTGGTGTTATAGAGTATTGTGACTATAATGGTTACAAACATGAATTTAGTGCCCCTAAAACTCCTCGACAAAATGCTATTATTGAGAGAAAGAATCGTACCCTTCAAGAGATGGCACGTGTTATGATTCATGCCAAGTGTTTACCTAAGTATTTTTTGGGTATAATCTATTCGAACTGCGTGTCACATTATCAATAGGGTCTATCTTAGAAAGAATTCTAAACAAACTCCTTACGAACTATGGTATGGGAAGAATCCCAATCTTAAGTACCTTAGAACCTTTGGTAGTACGTGTTATATCTGCAAAGACAGGGAACACTTATCAAAATTTGAGACTCGTGGAGATAAAGCTATTTTTCTAGGATATTCTCCTAATAGTAGAGCATACCGTGTCTATAACCTTCGCACTAAGACCTTAATGGAATTCATAAACATTATTGTAGGTGACACTACTATAGAGAGTAAGACTGGAGAACCAACTATTGTGGAAGAGTCTGAAAATGTTTTAGAAAATGACTCTATAAAAATAGATGATTCTTTACCAATTTAGACACCTGAAGAACCTAACTAGGTTTCTAAAGACCATCCCATAAATAACGTTATTGGTAACCCTAGTGAACCTGTACATACAAGATCTTAATTAAGAAACTATGCTCATTATGCATGTTTTGTTTCCCTTGTGGAACCAAATAATGTAAATGATGCATTGAATGATCCTCATTGGATTTCTGCAATGCAGGAAAAACTTCTTCAATTTGTCATTCATGATGTTTGGTATCTTATACCTAGGCCAAATCACAAAAAGGTTATTGGCACACGTTGGATATTTAAAAATAAATTTGATGAAAGTGGGATAATCATTATAAACAAAGCCAGATTAGTTGCTCCAGGATACTCTCAAATTGAAGGAATAGATTTTAACGAGACTTTTGCTCCTGTTACTCGCTTAGAATCTGTTCATCTTCTCTTTGTCATAGATTGCTACTTATATTTTATGCTTTACCAAATGGATGTCAAATTCGCCTTCCTTAATGGAATATTGACTGAGGAGACCTATGTAGAACAACCAAAAGGGTTCATTGATCCTAAATATTCAAATCATGTCTTTGGTCTTAAAAAGGCTTTGTATGGCCTAAAACAAGCGCCAAGAGCCTGGTATGAGTGCCTTTCCAATTTTCTCTTAGACAAAGGTTTCAAGAGAGGTGGAACCAATGATACTCCTATCACTATAATATGATACACTAATGTCGATTGGGCAAGGTGTACTGATGATAGTAAGAGCACATCAGGAGCATGTTACTATAATGGTAATAATTTGGTAAGTTGGAGTAGTAGGAAATAAAAATGCACTTCTTTATCAACAGCTGAATCTGAATACATAGCCGCTGGAAGTTATTGTGCTCAATTATTTTGGCTTAAGCAAATGCTAAGTGATTATGGTATTAAAGAGGAACAACTACATCTCTATTATGATAATCAAAGCGCGATCAATATCTCTAAAAATCCTATTCAACACTCGCGAATAAAACACATAAAAATTAGACATCACTTTATACGCGAATTAGTTGAGACTAAGGAATTATAAATTAATTATCTTCCTACTGATTTGCAACTCGCAGATATGTTCACCAAACCTTTGGATTACAATAGATTTATTACTTTGAGTAAATCGATAGGTATGATTTGTGTTGAATAAACTCTTTGTCTTCCATAGTTTTTCCCTTTGTCTATTTGAGACAAAATGGGGGAGAAATTTGAGTCTTATGAGCTAATTTTTTTCTGTACACATTCTAAAAACTTGATCATAGTGATTATTTACAGGATTCTGTACAGTTATTCTCAACAGATGTAAGAGGGTATTGATTTGTAATTAGTTGAGTTGTGTAATTTTCTTTTCTAGGAAATGGGTAGATATAATTTTTGTATAGGAATAGGTTTTTCCTTATTTCTTTGTTGCCCTACGAGTCCAAGAGGACTCAAAGGAGATTTTGTCTCATATTTCCAAAGGGAGAGATTGAAGCACCTTATACTCTTGACTCACTTGAGTCTACATTGTATAAGTGCTCATCCAGTTTGGAAATAGTGACAAAATTGAGTCCATTCCCTAGAATCCAAAAAGCCTCAGACTCTACTCTCCATTCCTCTTGTTTAAAATTGGTTGAAGGTATATTCACAAATACTCACACACATTAGGATTGCATACTTTGGTCATATATTGCATTAATTTGTTTGTATGTGTTCCCTTAAAACTTTTTCTATTAATTTTTGAGGAATTTTTAATGATTTTTAAAAGGATTTTTTCATAATTAAAACTGGATTAAAAAGCTTTTGGGGTCATTCTGTAATTTTTTATTTAATGGTTTTATGCTTGAAAGTTGAGATGGGTAGGATTCAAAAGTGCTTGATATTATAAGGGAAGCTGTGTAATTAATTTTAGACACGCGTGTGAAAGCCAATTGATGCCTTACACTTGTCATGCTGATATCGGTTCATTTTGTGTTTCTTTAAAGACAGAAAACCGTTGTTCAATCTCAGCCCTTGGATTGATTTTATCGACGTTCTGCATGCGTCCAATTCTAATCCCTGTGTAACCCTTATCATCCAATCAGAAGCATTTTAACCAAACGCTTTTATCTCGCTGTTGGATCAAAGTCAATATGGGAAGACCAAATCACAGCCCTTGATTTTGAACTATCTTCTCGATCCTTCTCACCCCCTGTATAAGGAGCCTTACCCTCAGCCTTTGAGAGACTTTTGCCACTTCGTTTAATTCGACTGAGAAGAGAGAAGAGAGAGAAGAGAGAAAAACCAGAGAGAGAGTTAAAAAACCTAATTCGTCCATACACAGTGTCAAACCTTAATCCATTTTTCTAAAACCTTTTACACCAAACACCAACCTTGAGTGTTTGAGAGTTATTCTTGTGTTGGTTTGAAATTTGTTTCGTGGTTTAACCTCTTGGTTTTAAGATCTTGTGTCCAACTTAAACATTAGGTTAGATCTGTATTTCTGTTTCATAGAAATCATAGATCTGGTCATTTTATGTTATATTACACTTAGATCTGCATTCTTAGTTTCTCGTATTGAGAAATCTTTTGTTGATTATTTTCTGAAAATGTTTTCATCTTCAAAATCAATAAAATCATTTTCTGTTTCTAGTTCTTTGGAAACAAGACCTTTGACCTAGTTGGAATCACACTTGGCGGTTTTCAATTTCAAAAATATTTTCAAAACCCTGAAATTGATTAAGATCTTGAATCGTCTTCCAAGCAAGATAGTCGTGGATTTCGGGATCATTTTAAAGGTCAAATAAGGTTTTAGTTTCCTACGAAGAGAGAAATTGAAAATCACAGCATATAGATCTGATTTTTAATTTGCTAGGATTGTTTGTATAAATAAGCGTGAGTGTGTGCATGCATGTGTTAGAGCACCATCATAAACACTTACACACTGCAACACTGAAAGTGTTGGTAATCAGATCTTGAAACAAGAGTCGACGTAAAGACTAGAACAAAGTGGAAGTTAGCAAACTGGGAGAGCCATATCAACAATCAGAACTACTGAGAAGTTAGAAGGAAACCAGTGGGTACATTCCTAAACTTGTATAAGACTGATTTGTGTGCATGTGGGTTATATATTTTGTAACTGATATATTTTGTTTTAGTGGATTTTTGGTTTGCGACTTAGAAGTCATCGTGGATGTTTCCTCAGTTGGGTGAGGTTTTACCACGTTAAAAATCTATTGTCATTAATCTTTCTACATCTCCTCATCTCATTCTTAATAGTGTGCTGATTTAAACTGTCTCGATTTTATTATTCAAAACTTGTTAACAAATCTTGAACTGATCTCGTGCATTTTTTAAAAACACATCTTGTGATTACCCGATTTGATTTAAAGAAAATAGTTTCCTAAAAAAATAGTTCGGAGTTACTTAAATAGTTTAATCTTGTATTAAACGGCTTTAGTAACAGTTTTTCATTTACCTTGAAAAAACAGATAAGTTCTGAAGCATCAAATAGGTTTCCGTATTCAAGATATACTATTAAGATTTTACAAGCATGTTTATAAATAAGATGTTAACTCCCTATATATGCTATAAATTGTCCAATCATAATAGATTTAGATTTATGATCTTTTATGATTAAGACGAACCTAAATCACCTAAATTCCTACTAAGTGTATTTTTTCACCAATATATAAAATATATTTGTAGATGAATATAGGGCATTCCTATAAGCATGTTTCATATTTCAAATGAACTTAGACAACACATTAATAATAAATAATAAATGTCATTAATCGTGGTTATATAAATCGTGATTTTAATAATAACACCCTAATATCTACCTGTTCAAACAAAGACTCCGTGGCATCTTAAAATGATTTAGAGGTAGGGCTGTGTTTTTTTTCCGATTTTTCGATTTTTTCGAATTCCGATCCGATTTTTTTCCGATTTTAGAAAGATTTTTTTATTGCCGATTTTCGATTTTCCGATTTCCGATTTTTTCCGAAAAAAATCGGATCGAAAATCGAAATTTTTTTATTTTCCAAATTTTCGATTTTTGTCGATCCGAATTTCTAAATTATTTCCCGAAATATTAATCCGAACTATTTTCCGATTGTTTTTCCGAAATATTTTCCGAACTATTTTCCAATTTTGCCATGAAATGTTTTTCGAACTGTTTTTCGAAGTATTTTTCTGGAAAATTGCCGAATTTTCTGAATTTTGCCGAATTTCTGAATTTCTGAATTTTGCCGAAAATTCCGAATTCGGAAAAGAAAAAAAAACATTTCGAAAAAAAATCGGATTCGGCTTCGGCACGGCGATTTTTTCAGAAATTTTTTCGAAACATGCTTTTCCGATCCGATCAGGCCGAAACACAGCCCTATTTAAAGGTTATTTCGCATAGAATACTTATTAGTGGAAATGGTTCAAGTGGTTTGCATTTAGACCTAGACAATAACCTTGTAAGTCATTGAGGCTAAGAGGAGAAGTTCACCGAGGCAGATGAACGCTTCTCGTTAAACTCAGGTCCTAAATAATCCCCAATCTCAACCATGTTTGACGAACTGCTTTATCCCTGGACCCCTTCCTCGAACACCCTATCATACTCCACATAGGACTCTATAAGCCCATGGATAAATCATTGAAACCAGACATTATATAAAATAATAGGTAATCTATACGGAAAAGGTTTAAAAGGTACAATGAACCACTTAGGAACACAGAGTTATGACCACCAAACCTAACGAAATAGAAGGGAAGTCTCAGACTTGGGAACTCTAGGATGAAAATGCTCAAAAATCCAATATATATAAACGTATAACAAAAAAAATGATGATGATAATGACCATTACGTGCCAAAGGGAGTATTCTGAGATGAATATAATATGACTTGACCCAGTCTGGTATGACAACGATGAAGTAAAAGTATCTAAATTCGGTGATTAAGGACAACGAAATCCTTTAAGAAGACTCTACAATGGTTATTGGATATATATTTTGATGAAAATAAAATTGATAAATTGTCATAACTTTTTTGTAAGTGAAAAGTTTAGTTTTATCAGATGTTTAGTTCTGTATAAAACATGAACCAAAACTTATATTGTGGTCATGTGTATGTATAATAATAAATCATATTACACATGAGATTTAATAGTAATCCCAACCATCTCCAAAGTTCACAAAAGAACACAAAATACAAATTCATAACCTAATTGCAATAATAATTATATATACAACTTTACTCCATTCGGAATAACTAACTAACAACAACAAAAAATCTATTGTTAAAACTAAATGCCCAAAATAATTGTCTTGTTATAGTAAAAAGAGACTACATTATTTTTTAAATAAACTAGAAATAGTTACAAATAAATAAAAAGTCACAAATCTACAACTCAATAAGGAAAAATATTCATGAATGAAAAGTAACGTAAACAACCCAAATGCAATACCGCATAATTTTTAGAACTCAATAAATAGCTTAATAAATAATTCAGTAGAATTTTATCATTTTATAAATGAATTTAAAATGGCAATTTGAAATATTAATCACGAGATGTTGAAATTTGATTTATAAATGGATTGTATTAAGTTAAAGTCGTTTAAATTTTATTAATGTATAATTAATTTGGGCTTGTTTGAGTAATATGGTTGATTTGGTATAGCGGGATTTTCTTTATTGGGCTAGAATATTCTAGAGGGATATTAGAGTGAAACCTTAAAGGAAAAGTTTTCTTAGTGCTTTTCTTGGGGAGAAAGATTAGGATTTTGAATAATTAATCAAATGGGAAAAAGTTAACATCAAAATTGATTTGGGTTGCACAAACTAAGCTATAGTCGCGGACAAAACACCTTGTCACCGTGGGTGTGTCAGGTCATGGGCCACTTTATTAGGTTCTCTTAAATATTTATTATGCACAAATTTAACATATTTCTCATGTGGTTTCAAACCCAATTCTCACTCTAACCTTGTGAACCATAGTATCCTCTACATTCATTAATAACTTATATCCAAGAACACAATGATGAAGATGATGAATCAAGGGAAAACTTAAAGGGACATAAAGAGGAATTAAATATGATTCGAGGTTGGTTTGGGACTCAAGCAACAAATTTAATATTGGAATATTTCAATATTTAATTAAAGGTGATATATTAATTTGCATATATATAAATGTTAGATTCAACGAAACTAATGATTTAGGCCTATAATTAAGTGGAGACAATTGGGGTTTTCACATTTTTCTCTTTTAAATTTCTCATACATTGAAATTGATTCAATATTCTCATGATTTGCATAAATTAGCCTTTAATTTATGAAGTTATTAATTGGGTTAGTGTTTGTAATTAACAATTATCCACGTAAGTTTACGTAATAAGGGGGTTTGTATGATTTATAATTAGAATTACATTAATCCCCATGTTAGAACCATGTAAGGAGTGGAAAGATTTAAGATGTAAAGTTATTTGTATTTGAAAAATATGGAAATGGTAATTATAGCGAGATGTAATGGACCTATGATAAAACTTGTATGGAGTAAAAGCTTAAAAGAGATAATAATCAAGTTCGGATAACGTGACAATGTAACTCGATAAAAGGGAATATATATGTAAATACATTTAATATATTTGACTGTGTAAAAAATGAACATCTTATTTGTACCTCGTGATTGTAGTCTTAATACGTGATAAGCACTCAAAACTGTACAATTTATACACCAAATAGACGTACTTTTGTTGCTAATTCTCGACAATATGGGTCTTATGCGCTTAATTGTTCAACATGCAGGCTTAATTGCAGTTGCGGTGTCAAAAGCTATATTTCCAGGAAATTTGCAGTTAAAATGGAGTTAATTCCCTTATCACGTAACCCTAGCCTACCCTAAACCATCCCTTAGCCTTCCCCGACCCGTGTGTGTGTTGATTTTGTACTTTTTATTATTTTTCAGATTTTTAGTTTGAGTCGTTTTTATTTTTAGGATTTATTTTAGAGTTATTTAGAATTTCTAAGATTTATATTCTATTTCTTTTTATTTAGTTTAATTTTGATTTTTATTAATTTTTAGTTTTAGTTTTATTTTATTTTATCTTATTAGGATTATAATTTTTACGATTTCATGTATTTTTAGTTTTACTAGATTTTGCATTTTCTTTTTAGGATTTTTATTTTAAGTTTTATTAGATTTTATTTTTATTTGTATTTTTTATTTTATTTCTTTTAGTTTTATTTTTAATTAGTCTTTATTTTATTTTTAGAGTGGGAGTTTAATTTTAAGATTTTTAGTTATAGTAGTTTTATTTTTATTTTATTTTTTTAGGTGTTCAAATTATATACACACACATAAACTTATCCTACACCCCAAACACTCACCCTCACCTAACCTTCCTACACCCTACTACACCTAATCATCACCACACCCTTCTTCAACCTCCCATTTCTTTCTCCTCTCTCCTACTTCCATTACAATGAAACCCAACACCATTAACAAAATCCAACCACCATTAAACCCATATCCCTCAACCCCCATAATCTCCTACCCCCCAACAGCCATTCCCCATCCATGCCCCCTACAAAACCTCCGGCGGTGGCGTCCCGACCTGCTGTCCCTGCGACCCAACTCGCCCCGTCACCGAACCAAATCGGCGACCTACATCGGAGTAACCCAACCCCCGACCTAGCCTAACCCGTGCCCGCCGCAACCCCGACGTTCGACCCCTGCTACCCCTTAACCCGTGTGACCCGCCGACGCTGCTCACCCTGCCGCCGGTGTCGAACCCAAAACCCACCCTCCGGCGATCGCAGCCCCTCGCGCCGGCGAAACCCCCGACGGCGATCCTCTCTTCCCGATCGGCCAACCCTCAACCCTCAACCAAAACCAAAACCTTTCTTCAACCATAAATCCATTTCAACCCATGAAACCCCCAAACCCATTTTCTCCCAAATGCCAAATCGTATCCTCCTGCCAAAACCAAAGACCAAGTCATCTAAATGTCCACATGTGCATAATAAACCAACTTAAACCCTTTTTCCCATTATACCCCAACTAACCACTCAAAACCAATTTCCAAAATTACCCCTCACGATATCAGATTTTTATTCTCATTCACATGACCTCACACCATATCCACATGCACCCCTAGCCATATACCCAATATACCCCTTTGCTCCATGTGCCTACTATATAAGAAGACCATGCTATTTCAAAAGAAGGAACTCATTATCTAATAGAGAGAGAAAATTCTAGAGAAAAGTAGAGAGTTAGGTTAGAATAAATTAGGTAGAAATATTTGTAAATAGTTTTATTTTTATTTTTTTTAGATATTTGTGAGTGATAATTGTGTGAAATTCAATTGAGTTGATTATTGTTGGATGCTCATATTGGATGGATTGTGCTTAATTTCCAAGAATAGAAGTTCAATTTAACATCAAGAGATTGGGGTTTGATTGTTCTCTTCTCTTCTCATTTATTTTATGCCTTTGATTATTAACTTGTCATATTTCATATCATGTTAGGCTAAAACCCCTTTCAAGTGGTGGGGTAAAACCCTTATTTGATGTTATTTTATTTTTATTAGTTTAATTACTTGAAAAGTCCCGTTGAATGTTAATTTTGATCCCTCACCCTTAAATTTACGCCTCGAGAGAGGGTAAATGATTTTCGAGAGAAAATCAAAATTCTAGTTATAATACCCATTTCAAATTCGAACTAGAGATAGGGGTTTCTTAAGTGGGGTATTATAACTCGAATTTAAACTCTAAATTTATTTTCTAAGATTTACATAAATTTTAATTGATCGATCCTAGCGGGTGATTAATTAAAAGGCGTGTAGATCTATTTTTCTAGAGTTGTGGGGTGTTAAACTTAACTTTCTAAAAGATTACTATTATAATTACACTTGCAACGAGAGTTGGTTTGTAATTTTGATATTAATTTGGGAGAATTCAAATAATTAAATAAATTAATTATAGTAACTAAAATTTGTGGTGTAATCCCATTCCTTGATTGTTCCACAATTATTTACCTCACTTTATCTCTTTTTTTAGTGTTAGACTTTATTTTCCATTTTAGTCATTTTCTAGTTAGTTATTTTCATCTTAGTTTAGTTTAGTTTAAAACCTCACCTCACCCTATTGTTTTAATATTGAAAAAGCTAAAAAAAATTAGAAAAAGTGAAAAAGCACAAAAAGAAAATAAAAAGTGAATTACAATTGAATTTGTCTCTAGCTTACCCCCTTGGAAGTGGATTGATACCCTTACTTACCTCTACACTTGAGATTATTATATTTTGTAGGTATTTGAGGATTTTGATTAGAAGGAGCTTGTACAACGACGACAAATATACGTAAAAGTTCTTTCTATCAAATGGCGCCGTTGCCGGGGATGTAAAAAAGTATAGTTATCAAATGGCGTCGTTGCCATTCTTGGGAGCGTGAAGCACTCGGAGCGGATTCAATTTTGTGATTCACTTGTATTGCATTTTTTTTTCACTTTTAGTACCATTTTTGCATTACTTTAGAAGGATTGTATTAGGACTTTATTACTTGGCTTGTATTGCGGTGCATAGGACACCATTTATTTTTCCATTTAAATTTGTAATAATTCAAGTCAAGCGTGATAGGGAAACCGGACAAGGTAGAAAGAGGGCGTCTAAAGGCGAGGATTTAGAAGCCTCTCTACCTTGGGTCGGTAGGACTCCCTGGGACGACTGAGATAAGCGTAATCTCCCCACGGTCGACTCAAATTTTTCGGCACCCCATGGCCTACAAACCGTGGGAGGTACATTTCTTAAAACCCTCGCGCCTCTCCTGTTAGTGAGTCAATTCTTTTGTGTGCTTTGTGTGCTCTTATTTGATTTTATTCTCGCATTTATTTTCCAATGGTGTGATGAATTAATTAACTAAGACCTACACCCGGTCACTCACGGGAAGGGATTTTATCACCCGACTCACTCGCTTATCAATTATGTGCTACCCTAGCCATCACTAAATTTAAAATCCATTCATTAGGTAGCCCACTAGGAGAATATTTTGCAAAGGCGATCACAAAGAGATTTCCGTGATTTTTTATCGCCCGCGGACTTAATTAAAATTTAGCTACCCTCTCACTAAATTTAAAGATAAAAATTGGCTATGTGCTAGTTAGAAAATTTTCTTGACTTGTGTGTGTGTCCAATTTCATTTTTTTGGTAGTCGATTTTAATTGGTTCGTCCAAAATTCTGAGTCCACCTAATTTTCCCCACCTTTTCTTCCAAAAAATCCAAAAATATTTTCTTTTATTATTTTTATAAAAAAAATATATATATATTTTATTTCTTTCCTTTTTAGAAAAAAATCCAAAATTATTTTCTTTTTCTCATTTTTAGAAAAATCCAAAAATATTTTCTTTCCTTTTGAAAAATTTAAAAACTCCAAAAAAATATTTTTCCCCTCATGGCCAAAGAACGTCCTTTACGGGACTACTTTGGTCATTTTCTATTGACACGCGACACGTGTGAGAGTGATCCCGAGCCGTCTCTTTATGAGATTTTTCATGGTTTTAGCTCTCTCACGAGTACCCTTGATACTCTTACCCCGTCCTTGCACGCACCTCCTAGTCCATCGCCCTCGGTGTCATGTATCGCATCCTTGTGCACCCATTTCCGATCAGTCCCCTCACTACGCACCCAATGAGTATCAACCAATTGTCCATCACGAAAGCGATCCTTTCGTGTATGATGAACTTGGCCCCACCCCACCCACTTCATTTGAGTATTCTCCGTATAGTCATGATCATAGCGAGTTGTGTCCACCTTAACCACCACCACCACCCATCATTCCACCAACACCTTCATCCACCTCCACTCTCGAAAGCCTCTTGCAAAAGTTCATACTCGAGCAAGAGCGAGCCACTCAAATTCAAACTCAAGCTCTCCAAAGGATTGAACAAAGGTTAAATGAATTAGAGTGTGCGAGAGAGTTGGACATGCATCCGCTCATCGTTGCAACCGAGTGTGACGTTTATGTGTCCTCTTGTGACACGGATGTTGAGTGTGACCAACCCTACCACCCAGACAAATCTCGAAGTTGAGACCATTCCATGGTCCGGTTCCCAAGTCGACAATTGTGTTGACTTACCTTTCGATAGTCAGCCTGATCAATTCCCACCATGTCCATATGAAACCCACCTTGAGGTTCCCACTGCCGAAATATCCAAAAATATTCCCGAGCTTTTACCTTATGACCCAATTGCATATGTCTCTGACATGCCCATATCTTTTAGGTTAGCTCCGGCTACGAGTGCTCACCATTTTCCCGAGATAGAATCCATGATAGTTCCTACCTATCCGGATATGGATGATGTTCCATCATGCATGGCTCCCTTTGAGCCCGATATTTTTCATGAATCCTCTATCTCGGATCTTAATGACTCGTTAGACCCTTTCACCACATCGGATGGCGACATAATGGTGGATAAGTTGATCAATCACTCGTTTATTTCCACACTTCCTCCTGTGAGTGCCCTTGAGGATCACTCCGCTCCTCATGAGGAGTGTGTGTCTCCCACTCTTGAGTTGGATCATCTTCCTCCACCATTTATCCCACCCGACCCACCCATTGTTCCTTCCACCCTATCACCTGGTTTGGATCTTGACTTATCCTCACCTAAAATCATCCCCCAACTTCCACGAGAGTTATGGTGATACTCTCCACTTTCGTGACACCGAGCTTATTCCTCCATACCCACCACTCTCTTGTGGTGTTGATTTTTCTCAACAGCTCCCTGGCGTGTCACGGCGCGACCAATATCATCGCCCATTCATAGAATGGTCATGTGATTTTTATGAGCCCCACCCCATTCCACTTTCTACACCATTTCGCCTCCCTCACCAACTTGAGCACCATGCTTATAGGGCCCTAGTTGTCCTCACCTTCCGGCTCAATGAGGTCCGTGACTGATACCTCTTCACCACTTCCATCCTCACCCTTACCTTAATACCCACACGCCCATGGTCCACCGATGCTTTGCATCGTGTGATGCACTTTTTCATACAGGTGCATTGACCACTTTAGCCTGTTTCCGGCAAGACTGACGCTTCAGTCTTGTTTGGGGGTGATTTTCATCACCCAATTTTTCTGCCACCCCGCGCCATCATAGTTCTTATCTTTAGGGTGAGAATGGTTCGATCTGGCTGAATACATTAAAATTAGCTCTACCGGGAGGCAGCCCGCGTTTCTTGTATGAGTCTCATCCTGTTTTGGGGGTGGTGTTTCACATCACCCAATGCTTTACCATATTATGGACTTGTACACATTTTTTTTCCTCACTTCTTATTCAGGTTTATTCTTGGCGATATTTGTCCACTTCAATAGCGGTTCATTCTGGTAATCTCTTTCCTACCTTATGCTCTCAAATTTAAAAAATCCTTTTACCTAACATCGAGGACGATGTTCCTTTTTGTTTGGGGTGGGGAAATTTATCAAAATCGTACCTCTTTTGAAAAATTTTGATTTTTAAACTTGATTTTTAAAATTTCGTGCAGTTTCTTTCATCTCATTTATTGATGTGAATTTTCAATCATCCATCTTTCAAAGTCTAGGAATCAAGCTAGAGAATATTTTTTCTAATGGCTTATGTAATACGTAACAAGGCATTTTGCACTATGAATTTTTAGACTCAACAAAATTTGCTCACTTATCATGTCACTATGGTTTAGAGTTGAAGAGTACTACAATTCTAAAGAGAACCTTAAGGATCACTAGTAGAGACTTTAGCTTGTGAGATTTGTGACTTCCACCTTTTATAGTGTTTTACGCAATCTCCGAGTCACGAGTTGATTCAACTTCTTTTGGGTCCGCACTTTAATTGTTGCATGATCTCATTATCCTTCATTACAATTTGGCCTGATCACTGAGAACGACATCACTTTCGAGTTGTAAGAAACACGTGCTTGAAATTTGTCCCGAATACTAGATTTTTATCCATACACTTACCACTTTTCCATATCACATTTCCATTCACTCACTCGTTATCTTCCCATTTATTTCCCTCATCATCCATACACACTTCCCACTCCATTCATATATCATCCATCATCATTTTGAGAAAAAGAGTGTTTATTCCAAATATTAAATGTCTTCAGTGTTGGTTTGAAAAGTGAGAAAAAAAAAAAGAAAAAAAGAGAAAAACATAAAAATAGCAAAAAGAAAAGAAAATTCGAGAAAAGGAAAAGAAAAATCGAAAAAAAACAAAAAAAAAAGAGCAAAGAAAAGAAAAAGAGTTTGTAGCTAGTAGTTGGTTTTGAAACAAAGACATTTGGGCCTAAAGTATAGAACACTCTTCTATCATATACATTCATCCATCATCCTTTATCATTCATATCACCATTATATCCTACATACCACACCTTATACCATCCTTCCCATTTCATTCCCCCTCACCCATAAAAATCCATGTATTCCCCTAGGTGTTTGGCAAATGAAAGTCAACGTGGTGAATAACTCGACGTTCTTACTATAGTGATTAGCATTTCTTTCATGAGATCGATTTTCTTTCTTATTGTTCGTTCTTTCTTATGTGTGTATGAGATGTTTGAACTTGCTTACATTTACTCACCTCCTCACACACAAGAGCGATACACTTACCCAAATCTCGAGAGTTCATTTGAGAGAGAGATATCCATGAGATTTGAAGTTGAAGCGTTAATTCCGAAAAGGCAATCTAGGAATTACTTTGATGATACTCGACCCGTTTTGACTGATTCACACTACACACGTTGAGTTCTAGGAAGGATGTGCCTTGAGTATTTACTTAGCTAAATCTTTTTACACATTCTAGATTGTATTTCTGAAAATGTTTTTCTTGTGATGGATTGTGCGATTATTCTATGTCCAATAAGAGATTGACTGCCTTTCAATAAATGTTTGCAAATAAGAATTTTATGGGTATATTCCCTGCCAACACTCACGAGACACAACTCGTCCTGTAGGGCAACCTATAGGTTTAAAGGCTTGTTGCACATGCTAAGTGCAATCGCAAGTGCCCGCGAAAGTGGTACACTTTTGGTTGCTTCTCTTTCTCTTTCTCTTTCTCTTTCTCTCTATCTTATTGCTCGAGGACTAGCAACGCTCTGTTTGGGGGTGGTGTGATAAACACCCAAAACTGTACAATTTATACCCCAAATAGACGTGCTTTTGTTGCTAATTCTCGACAATATGGGTCTTATGCGCTTAATTGTTCAATATGCAGGCTTAATTGCAGTTGCGGTGTCAAAAGCTATATTTCCAGGAAATTTGCAGTTAAAATGGAGTTAATTCCTTTATCACGTAACCTTAGCCTACCCTAAACCGTCCCTTAACCTTCCCCGACCCGTGTGTGTGTTGATTTTGTACTTTTTATTATTTTTTAGATTTTTAGTTTGAGTCATTTTTATTTTTAGGATTTATTTTAGAGTTATTTATAATTTCTAAGATTTATTTTCTATTTCTTTTTATTTAGTTTAATTTTGATTTTTATTAGTTTTTAGTTTTAGTTTTATTTTATTTTATCTTATTAGGATTATAATTTTTAGGATTTCATGTATTTTTAGTTTTATTAGATTTTGCATTTTCTTTTTAGGATTTTTATTTTAAGTTTTATTAGATTTTATTTTTATTTGTATTTTTTATTTTATTTCTTTTAGTTTTATTTTTAATTAGTCTTTATTTTATTTTTAGAGTGGGAGTTTAATTTTAAGATTTTTAGTTATAGTAGTTTTATTTTTATTTTATTTTTTTAGGTGTCAAATTATATACACACACATAAACTTATCCTACACCCCAAACACTCACCCTCACCTAACCTTCCTACACCTAATCATCACCACACCCTTCTTCAACCTCCCATTTCTCTCTCCTCTCTCCTACTTCCATTACAATGAAACCCACCAACACCATTAACAAAATCCAACCACCATTAAACCCATCTCCCTCAACCTCCATAACCTCCTACCCCCAACAGCCATTCCCCAACCATGCCCCCTACAAAACCTCCGGCGGCGGCGTCCCGACCTGCTGTCCCTGCGACCCAACTTGCCCCATCACCGAACCAAATCGGCGACCTACATCGGAGTAACCCAACCCCCGACCTAGCCTAACCCGTGCCCGCCGCAACCCCGACGTTCGACCCCTGCTACCCTTAACCCGTGTGACCCGCCGGCGCTGCTCACCCTGCCACCGGTGTCGAACCCAAAACCCCCCTCCGGCGATCGCAGCCCCTCGCGCCGGCGAAACCCCCGACGGCGATCCTCTCTTCCCGATCGGCCAACCCTCAACCCTCAACCCAAACCCAAACCTTTCTTCAACCATAAATCCATTTCAACCCATGAAACCCCCAAACCCATTTTCTCCCAAATGCCAAATTGTATCCTCCTGCCAAAACCAAAGACAAAGTCATCTAGATGTCCACATGTTCATAATAAACCAACTTAAACCCTTTTTCCCATTATACCCCAACTAACCACTCAAAACCAATTTCCAAAATTACCCCTCACCATATCAGATTTTTATTCTCATTCACATGACCTCACACCATATCCACATGCACCCCTAGCCATATACCCAATATACCCCTTTGCTCCATGTGCCTACTATATAAGAAGACCATTCTATTTCAAAAGAAGGAACTCATTATCAAATAGAGAGAGAAAATTCTAGAGAAAAGTAGAGAGTTAGGTTAGAATAAATTATGTAGAAATATTTGTAAATACTTTTATTTTCATTTGTTTTAGATATTTGTGAGTGATAATTGTGTGAAATTCAATTGAGTTGATTATTGTTGGATGCTCATATTGGATGGATTGTGCTTAATTTTCAAGAATAGAAGTTCAATTTTACATAAAGAGATTGGGGTTAGATTGTTTTCTTCTCTTCTCATTTATTTTATGCTTTTGATTATTAACTTGTCATATTTCATATCATGTTAGGCTAAAACCCCTTTCAAGGGGCGGGGTAAAACCCTTATTTGATGTTATTTTATTTTTATTAGTTTAATTACTTGAAAAGTCCCTTTGAATGTTAATTTTGATCCCTCACCCTTAAATTTACGCCTCGAGAGAGGGTAAATGATTTTCGAGAGAAAATCAAAATTCTAGTTATAATACCCGTTTTAGATTCGAACTAGAGATAGGGGTTTCTTAAGTGGGGTATTATAACTCAAATTTCAACTCTAAATTTATTTTTTAAGATTTACATAAATTTTAATTGATCGATCCTAGCGGGTGATTAATTAAAAGGAGTGTAGATCTATTTTTTTAGAATTGTGGTGTGTTAAACTTAACTTTCTAAAAGATTACTATTATAATTACACTTGCAACGAGAGTTGGTTTGTAATTTTGATATTAATTTGGGAGAATTCAAATAATTAAATTAATTAATTAGAATAACTAAAATTTGTGGTGTAATCCCATTCCTTGATTGTTCCACAATTATTTACCTCACTTTATCTCTTATTTTAGTGTTAGACTTTATTTTCCATTTTAGTCATTTTCTGGTTAGTTATTTTCATCTTAGTTTAGTTTAGTTTAAAACCTCACCTCACCCTATTATTTTAATATTGAAAAAGCTAAAAAAAATTAGAAAAAGTGAAAAAGCACAAAAAGAAAATAAAAAGTGAATTACAATTGAATTTGTCTCTAGCTTACCCCCTTGGAAGTGGATTGATACCCTTACTTACCTCTACACTTGAGATTATTATATTTTGTAGGTATTTGAGGATTTTGATTAGAAGGAGCTTGTACAACAACGACAAATATACGCAAAAATTCTTTCTATCAATACGTATTGAGGACTGGATAACATGGGAGATGATTTATTTATTGCACCCTATAGGAGTGGTGGGACCATGCTAATGAGTGATGGTGCTTGGATATAGTGGCAGTTTATTATTTATGCACGTGATTGGTGGGGGCGTGCTAATGCAAGATGGTGTTTGGATGTTATGGTGATTATTATGTGTGCGTAAGTGTGATGGTGGTTGAGGATAAGTGGTTAGATGCGGTTATAGTTTAATTAATTAAGATATTAATTAATTATGAAACTAAATTATAAATCAAAATGGATTGAGAGTTTCCGATTCAAATTATGTATACGTTATTGTAAGTTAGACAACTGTGGAGATATCATCTATACTTATAACTGCTTTGAGTTGCGTAGCTTTGATATTTTGCTGGGTTCTGAGCCAATTACTATCGTGAAACATTTTAGGTGCTCGAGCTAGGCCTAAAGAGTAGTTTGTCTTAAAGTTAGCAAAGGGGTTGTCCTTTCCTTTTTGTGTCACTTCCTATATCAATTTCTGGCGTAGGTATTTTTAATAGTTTTATAGTTTACATTTCAATTGTGCGAGTTGGATACGTACTTCTTCTTAGTTTAACACGTATTAAATGAGTATTGGTAAAGGCATGTTTACGTTTATATTCATGAGGTTGGAATTTGAGATATCGTTATTACATTGATAATTTGATTACATGTAAAGACTCTTATTATATCTTTATAGATGGGGGTGATTTAGTTGATGTGTTTGAAAATATAATCATATTGCACTCTTTACTTTAATGCATCCTATTATATTATTTATTTATATGCTGGAAATGATATTTAAATTGTTTGCACAATTTGTATTTCCTAATATTTTACTTTATTAACCCTAATATTATAATATACGTGTTCTTACAATTGGTATCAAAGCATGATATTAGGCCTCAAAGGTTATAGGTTTGTCGTATGTTTTCGCATGCCGATTTTTAATACATATTGATAATTTGCACTCTCTTTAGGCTTTGGGTTTGTTATGTGATTTATTCTTATTTTATGGGGTGGAAAACACTGAGTGAATAGCTTGGCGATAGTAAATTATTTATACTATCTTCATGCTAGAATATCAACTCACTATTAACATTAATGGGACTTGTTAGAACAAAGGATTAAAATAAAGGGTAACCATGAAAAACATTCCAATAATTCTCATCTATCAACATTGATTGGATTAGTCACACTGCTAACTCGATCACAAAATTGATATATATTCGAGAAATCCTCCTGCTCCTGACTAATACACATTTTTCCAACATTTCTTGACAAAATATTAAGTGAATCATATGTCCTGCTATAGACATTACCATAAACATCAACAATATACATATGTACAATTCATTATGTAATGAATCCTAAACCAATGAAAGGGAGATACTTTTCCTTTGGGTGTATTTAATTTTGCCACCCAAAAAATTTTAGTGCAGAGCACCAACTAAACTTATTTTTTTTAAGAAACATACCATGATAAGATTGTGTACAAAAATAAACCTCCATTAAAAAAGACACATGTTTGGTTCAAGTTAAAATGAAACATGATTCACATTAGGTAAATTTCGTTCTCCGATATAGATATTGGTTTACTAAGTAAATGTGTTATTCATCTAGCTTTTACCCAACTTGAGTGATACTATCAAAAACTAATATGCAATCAAATGAATAAAAAATTGTTAAAAAAATTACTAAATAGAAATGCAGAATATAAAAGACAAAAAGGAAAAGTGAAACTAAAAAGGAAATGGGAAAGAATAAACTTTTGCTTTGATGGGGGTGGGCATAGTGGTAGGGGTAAGGTATTTACAAACCCTAAAAAATGTAAAAAGTAAAATGTGAAATTACGTTTCTTAGTCCTTCATTGTGGAAGTGAGGAGTGGCGTAGAGACCATACATCTAAGAATTCGACTAATACATTATTTATTGTAATAATTCTTTTAATTTACTGAATATGCATGTTTATTGAGCAGTATGTCATAATGGAACAAACTTTATATAAAAAAGGTAAAACCTCAACTCGCATATGGATTTATTAGAGAGTATATGTGTGAAGGACCCTCTGATGAGGCAATTCTTAATGGTTCTCACCATTTAAGAACACTCAAAATGGTAATAAGCGATGACAAAAAATAGATTAAAATGAAGAATTATTAAGACGCAACTACCTGAACATGGACAATCGTATAGGTACGTATTGAGAGTGTAGAAGATAACCCATTTTTCATAATTGAAAGACAGAGCTTCAACACGAAAACGTGAGTATGGCGCACTAATACCATTACGATAGTGCTGTTGATTTTGATATATTGCGTGACTTATGTATTTATTTTTAAGTTAATTATTTTATTAAATGTATAAAATTTGTTTAACATCAACTATTAATATATTTTTGATTTTGATTTAATGTATATCTTGTTATTATCTTTCTTTTATTTATGAGTTATATCTTATTTCAAACTCAATGCGTCGCGAGGTATATTTATTGTTTCATGTGGGTAGGTTTTCCTTATGCATTGCTTAAGAAGATTAAAAGATTAAGGTAAGATCATGAAGGGGAGGAAGAAGAAGTTTGAAGACAAACAAACTTATGCCATTTCGTTATAGGGTTAGGAAGGGTGCTATGATTTTTGTCATAGGAGATTTTTTATTTTAGTTTGGTGTTCAATGATGTTTGTTTATTTTGTACCAAAGTAGCCAAAGGGGGAGATTTGTAAGAATAATTTTTCTAATATTGTTCACGACATAGGCCTTTTTGAGTTTTAGGCTAGTTTGGCGTACCCCGTTACAAATCGTCACGCACCGTTAAGACGAACCGAACTCAATCATCTCCAAGTTTGAAGACTTACTGACATCCATAAAGGTATAAAGCAATTTAGAGTTTAAATTAATTCACATAATTTATTTTTGGGATATTTATTCTTATAAAAAATAAACTGGTATTTTTAATTTTAAAAGAAAAATATTTTTTATTTAAACCTCGTTTAAACGAGAATGTGATTTCGTTATAAGGGTCGTTCATAGTTTTATCTAACGAGCATATAATGAGGGCGTAATGCTTTGACTCGTCAGAAGATCGTTTGAAGTTGGTTCAAAAGCAATTGCTTCTTCGTTCAAACCAGATTTTATTTCGTACAAACAAGATGCATTTGTCGTTCGAATGAGCCTTGAATGTCGTTCAAACGAGTCCGTCGACTCAAAATTTGTAAACACCCTATAAATTCCTGTTTAGTGTTCAGTTTTTCTAAGACTTTTGCCAGATTCGATTCTGCACACCTTTTGCGAAAGTTCTTCATTATTTTGTGTTCTAAAACACTTTTTTAATTCACAATGTGCATCCTGAAAATCGTTCTTGTGAATTCGTTTAAACCTTAGAAAGTTTTATATTTCTATATATACCTTTGTGGAAAAGGCATCTCCATTGCTGACTTGTGATTCTTGAGGGAATTCACTATTGAAGACAGAGGACTGCGTTTCTTATGATTTTTACGAGAATCGTTGCTGAAGGAAAGTTGTGGTTGTGTGGTTCTTGAGATAATCATAGTAAATTCCTTTATAGAATTTGTAAGTTGCTATTTGTAAATTTTATTAAGTGAATAAAAGGTTTTGTCTTGATGGGATTTTTCTTGAAACTCCATGTTGATTACATGCTTGGTTTGATTTATGTTTTAAATCACATAGTTGCATGTTCTAGGACTAAAGGATTAAAATTGGTGTGGATTGTCATATGAATTTAATAAGTTAACACCGTTAGTTAATTACACGCTCTTAAATTGGAATCTTCGTTGAGCACATTTATTTTTGCATTCTCATAATTATATCAGTGCCTTCCACTCTCTCTAAGTGGTGTCAGAGCACTCCTACTGTCTATTCATACATATAGAGGTATATTAACTTATTTGCTCTTTATTATTCAATATTTCTTATTTGCATTTCCATATTACTAGTGTAAGATAATTTACACCAAAAACTCAAGAGATCATTATAACTATTATAACTAGTTGTTCACTTTACCTATTACTCTCCCTTTCTATGCATTCATCTCGTACTCATAATGAACGAACACACACCACTAGTATTCTACAAAATTCTCACAAACAACATAACTAATTTGATGTTTCAGATAATTACTAGATTTCTATTACCAATTTATTCAAATGCGAGATTGGAATGTGATGGGGGTTTGTTAAAGAGCGGCAAGTAGAAGGTTATCAAAGTAAAACTACCACTATGGTAAAGCACCGATTTGAATGTGAAAAAATCATGGTGATATGATTCAGGAGAGAGTTTTGTTGGCATGATTTAGGCGTAAATATTTATATATAAGGAGAATAAAGGAGATTGAGGGAGACCAAGAGTTTTGATGAGGAGTCGTGTCTCAAAATGTGAAACGAGATGATAAATTTAATTTGAGAATAAAAGAATTTAATATGAGTATCAACTAATGACAAGGGGAATGGTTGAGAGAAGACTAAAATAAATGTTTTGTAAAGCTTTTATAATCTATATTATACCTCTAATATGATAGTATTAGAGGAGTTGATGAGCATATAATATCTATATTATACTTTTAAAATGGAATCCTCCCATTAAATCTCTTCAAAATCTAACTACATTAGGTGGACTCTATAAATTAATATTGAATTTTTAACTCCCTGACCCCCCCTCTATCACTGCCATCCGCCGTCTCATGTCTTTTCAATTTATTACATCCATTTAACCATCCCTTCACTATCCGTCTTTATAAATTCACAAACCTGCCCAAATTTCCTAAGTTATAACTCATCAAAATACTCTCTTGGTCTTTATCTCAACCTTTAATATGGAATCCTCCCATTAAGTTTCTTCAAAATCTGACTAAATCAGGTGGACTCTATAAATGAATATTGAATTTTTAACTCCCTAACCCTCCCTCTATCACTGTCATCCGACGTCTCATGTCTCTTCAATGTATTACATCCATTTAACCATCCCTTCACTATTTGTCTTTATAAATTCACAAACCCGTCCAAATTTCCTAAGTTATAACTCATCAAAATACTCTCTTGGTCTTTCTCTCAACTGTATACATTCCAACACGCACGTAGTGACTTTTAAAATGGGGTTTCCTAAATCGTGTTGAGATATTATATGTTGTAAACCTACAATAAAAAATTAGGAGAAATGGAGATCTAATTAACTTTGTCTGACTCTCAATACTAAAGGAGGAGTCTAATTAACTGTGCCTTACTCTATTCAGTGTTTGAACGAAGAGTAAGTATCTATATTATGCTAATAATATTGTTTCATGATATCCAGTTCTGATCGTATTATGCAATTTTGTAACTTTTTATAACTTATATATTTTGCAAAATTCTGTTTACATATTCATTACTTCAACTATACGAAAGAAAAAAAAATTCAAATCATTATTAAATGCTACAATAATGAATAACCTAATTTTTTGCTGAAATTTTTGGCATGTTTTTGGGCACTAATTTAGTACATTTGTTGACTATTACTTTACAAATGTATGGAATTATATATATATTTTTTGCATGCTATGTATGTTCGCATTCATAGGCAAATGAAGAAAAAAACATGGGTACAAATCTCTCTTTCTCTGTTTGATTTTGGTCTTGATTTTTGTTATATGAGCTATAGTTTGTAAGGACATTATTTTATAAGTCCGTTATCAATTAATTATGTCGTATATCGTTACAACCGTCGAAGAAGTTCAAGAGCAATATACATAAAGACGGATCCGAATATATCAATATTCTTCATAAAAAAGACTCCGCAAAGTTTACTTTGGTAAGGTTATGTTTTAAATACCTTAACTTTGCACTTAGAATTTTGGGATATTTTTTTCAAAATATTTTCTAAGTGTTGGAGCGAACTTTTTCGCCAAAATTTGAGAATGAGTGATTTTTCTAAGTCTTGTAGCGTTCCTCGATTTTGATGCTCAGGTCGTTCAAGCGAGATCGCATCTCGTTCGAGCGGCATGGAGATGTCATTCAATCGATACGTGTACGTCATTCGAGCGAGATTTCATTTTCGTTCTAACGACTGAGGCGACACATTTTTCTATAAATACTCATTAAATGGTTTCGTTTTCATCAAGAAGTCCCAGCGTTTGAAAGACAGAAAACTACGAAATTGCAGAATCCTTTCTTTTAGGGTTTTTATCCCTTTTTGTTTTCAATTCATAAAAATCCCATATGCTTTGGTGAACTGTTTTGGTGTTCAAGAACACACTTTGCTTTTGATCATTTTTTGTGGGGAGAACTCTACAACCGGAGAGCTGCGTACTATTGTGGAGGGAGTCATTGTAAAGACTTTAGACTGCGTGTCTGGACTGTGCGTCCTTGTGGTATAGCTGCGCATGAACCAGTGTTGATTTCTAATCATTGCTTTGAAGGTTTGACGAAGACACCGTGTGTTACTCTTGTGGGTGAAAGCAAGATGGTATATAAGTCAATGGTCTTGTAAACTTGTAAAAGTTCTAGAAATAAAAGGTTTTTGCCCTGCGAAGATTTTTCCTAAAATTGTGTCGCATGATTTATTTATTTATGGGTTGACACACGCACACACGTAGTTGCATGTTTAGAGGCTGGATTGATTTGGTTTAAAAATAGACTCTAATTAAATAAGTGTGCTAAAGTAGAAATTTGCGAATTTAGTCAATTATCACATAGTCATATGTTTTACAAATTGGTATCAGAGCAGATTGCGCTAATTTATCACGTATTCCTATTTTTCGTATAATCTGTGCGATATCGATTTTTTTGAAAAATCAGTTTTGTGAAAAATCGTAATTTTTCCAATGGAGCACTCATATAATATGATGCCTATTTTTGACGGGTCGAATTATGCCTATTAGAAAGCTCGTATAAAATCACAATTAAAGGCTATTGATGAACGTGTTTGGTTGTTGTGTGAAAGAGTTATGGGGGAGATTTGATTTATTAATGATTTATTCTTATATCATTTTAAACTCGATGCGTCACGAAGGTTTTTGCTTTATCTCACGTGTGTAGGTACAAAGATTGAAGATCATTAATGTTGCACATCCTGATGAGAAAAACTTTGAGATTCGATGAAGATTTTTGAAGAACAGTTTGAGATCTTGCAAATTTATTCATGGGAGGGTAGATTTGTATAGGCATTTTGGTATTTGATAATTCAGATGTTTTTATGTATGTACCGGCATAGACATAGGGGGATATTTGTAAGAACATTATTTTATAAGTTTGTTATCAATTAATTATGTCGTATACCGTTACAACCGTCGAAGAAGTTCAAGAGCAATCTATATCAAGACGGATCCGAATATATCAAGGTTCTTCTTCAAAAAGATCTCGCAAAGTTTACTTTGGTAAGATTATGTTTTAAATACCTCAACTTTGCACTTAGAGCCTTGGGATAGTTTTTTTCAAAATATTTTCTAAGTGTTGGAGCGTACTTTTTCGTCAAAATTTGAGAATGAGTAATTTTTCTAAGTCCTGTAGCATTCCTCGATTTTGACGCTCAGGTCGTTCAAGCGAGATCTCATCTCGTTCGAGTGACATAGAGATGTCGTCCAAACGACACGTGTACGTTGTTCGAGCGAGATCCCATTTTCGTTCTAACGACTGAGGCGACGCATTTTTCTATAAATACTCATTAAATGGTTTCGTTTTCATCAAAAAGTCCCAGCGTTTTGAAAGACAGAAAACTGCGAAACTGCAGAATCCTTTTGACTTCTTCTTTTAGGATTTTTATCCCTTTTTGTTTTCAATTCACAAAAATCCCATATGCTTTGGTGAATTGTTTTGGTGTTCAAGAACACACTTTGCTTTTGATCATTCTTTGTGGGGAGAACTCTACAACCGGATAGCTGCGTGCTATTGTGGAGGGAGTCCTTGTGAAGACTTTAGACTGCATGTCTGGACTGCGCATCCTTATGGTATAGCTGCGCGTGAACCACTGTTGATTTCTAGCGGTTGCTTTGAAGGTTTGACGAAGACACTCCGCGTTACTCTTGTGGGCGAAAGAAAGATGGTATGTAAGTCAATGGTCTTGTAAACTTGTCAAAGTTCCAGAAATAAAAGGTTTTGCCCTGCAGAGATTTTTCCTAAAATTTGTGTCGCATGATTTATTTATTTATGGGTTGACACACGCACACACGTAGTTGCATGTTTAGGGACTGAATTGATTTGGTTTAAAAATAAACTCTAATTAAATAAGTGTGCCAAAGTAAAAATTTACGAATTTAATCAATTATCACACAACCATATGTTTTACATAGTTTGATATGAAACTGCACATGATAGTACTATTGTTTTCCATGTGTTGCATTCCATATGTTTGGCAAAATGCACAGTTAATTATTTTTGTCATGATTTAAGTAAATCTTTTGACGTTGATTTTTTTAGGTATTGTTGACACCAAAATTAGTATGCTGATGTGGACGAATAATAAGAAGACACGTGTCAATCTACGTGGCACAATAGCAACGAGGAAGATTGTTTCCCCGACCAACATACTCACTCCGAGGAACACCAACCCTCCGAGGAACTCTTATCCTCCGAGGAAGTTCAATGCTCCGAGGAACTTTTGGACGATAAGCAACTAAGGCGGTTCGAGCTGCACCTCGACCACAGCATTAATTGCCAGATAATCAACAGTTCAACTATTCATTGAATGCTTATCATATTGACGCGCACGTTTGAAGAACATTAAATGAATTACCCTTTCATATGTGTATCATTTAATGTGACACCCTTTCATGTACAGCCTAAGGGCTATAAATACCTTGTATCACCCTCATTCAAAGGGGACCCGGAATTTCTTGGTATCACTTGTAATCAAGAATTCCTAGACACTCAGCAATAACATAACAGTGGATGTAGGCCATTCTTACAAGGCTGAACCACTTTAAAAATCTTTGTCTCATTTATTTATCTGTGATTGAATAATTAGAGTAATCTAATTTTTTACATCAACAGATTGGCGCCGTCTATGGGAACGATTTGTTATTATCATTTTTCACCAAAAAACATTCATCACCAATGGCGGATAACCCAGAATCTAGCAATCGAAACGCTGGAAATGCTGGAAATCCTCCAAATCCCTCTGCACCTCCAGATCTGGCCGGGATTATGACAAATCTGGCTCAAGGGCAAACCGCCATGCAAGAGACGATGCGGCAACTCATACAAACTCTTCCTGGCGGCGCACTTGCACAGTCAGGGCATCGAAGTGGTCAGAGGCAAACCTATTTACTTTCTTCGCGATCCAGGCATACTGAATCATATCGTAATGAGGAATCTGATGATTTTTCTTATCAACCTGGGCAAACTTCGTCAATACGGGTTACAGATACTGAACAACGTGTCACCCTTTACCCAGAAAGGGCCAGCGCATTGGAAAGGTTAAGTAGGGCCTCTCCTTTCAGCCGATTAGGCCCTAGGAGGAATAGGAGTCCACCTAAGACCATGTCGAGGAGTTTTCGACAACCATCAGATCTAAGAGAAGGATCAGCACAGTCACGACCAGCTGCTCGTCAAGATAGATCTCAAGAGGCTACTTCAGAACGATCAATTGCTCGAACCAATAGGCCCGAGGAAGGAAATGAAGCGTGGAAAGGATCTCTTCAGCGGTTGGAAGATAGATTGGGAGAAATGGCTAAGGCGAAGAATCCCCTACAACGAACTTTTGTTCAAGGGACGCCTTTTGTCCAGGCCATTGTAAATTTTCCAACACCGTCAAAATTTAAAGCCCCTGTGGTGACCCCCAAATACGATGGAAAGACAGATCCTGTTCTTCACATAGAGCAATATCAAGCTGCTGTCGACATCTATGCTGTCCCCGACGAGATGAGATGTAGGGCATTCTCAGGAACTCTTACTGGATCTGCCCAGATATGGTACAACAATCTTCCTCGGGGTAAGATTTTAACTTTCTTTCAATTGGCCGAGTTGTTCATCGGCAATTTCTATTTTGGAGCAAAGCCAGTAAAAAGAGTAGCACACTTGTTAAGTGTTAGGTAAAAATCTGGTGAGAGCACTAGAGATTACATAACTCGTTTCAATAACGAGAAGCTGGAAGTCATAGATTATGAGGAAAAGACAGCAATCACCGCCTTGATGAGTGGGTTGTTGCCTAATAAGTTGTATTACACTTTGGCGAAAGATCCACCTAAAACTATGTCAGAGTTGATGGCAAAAGCAGCCAAAATCATGAATGCCGAAGAAGCTATGGCTGCAAAGAAGAATATGGATAAAGACCCCAAGATGGACGTCGACAAGTCTAAAAATAAAGAGCATAAGGCCAATGGCGGTGACAAGCGTTCCAGAAATAATAAGTCGTCATGGGAAGTCCTGAAGAAATTCGATAATTATACTCCCTTGAAAATGTGTATTAATCATGTCTTGGAAGAAATCAAGAATAGCGAGGAGGTAAAGTGGCCGAAGAAACTGAGGTCAGACCCTGATGCGAGGAATAGGGATAAATATTGCGAGTTCCACAAGGATCATGGCCATATGACTAAAAATTGCATAGCTCTTCAGAACGAGATTGAAACACTCATCCGAAGAGGAAAGCTAGCAAAGTATGTTGATCGGGGAGGTGAAAGAAGAAATAATGATCGAACTAGAGAGAGATCTAGATCTCCTCGTCGAGCAGAGGGGAAAAAGAAGAGAGAGCATGAAGATGATGCCGAGGATGACCCCGATCTTCCCAAGAAACTAAGGCAACCAGAACGAGAGGTATTTTCCATACGTTTTGGGGCATTTGATTGTAATGTTATTACAGGAGGAGATGCAGGAGGAGGAGACCTTACTGCAGAAAGAAAAGCTTACCTCGAAGAGGCACAAGCTTGTTCGTACATTCAGCGAATAAATTTGGCCGAGGAGGATCGTCCGAGGAAGGTAAACAAAGAGAAGCTGGTCATTGGCTTTTCAAAAAAACGACCTGGCAGGTGTTCTTTACCCTCACGAAGACCTTTTGGTGATCTAAATGAGGATGAAATAAGTAGTGATTTCAAGGGTGCTGGTAGACAATGGTAGTTCAGCAGACATCATGTACTATTCATGCTTTGGCAGCTTGAATTTAAAATTATCTCAATTGGAACCTTATCACAGACCTCTTTTGGGTTTTGCTGGCGAGAAAGTTTTTCCACTTGGGACGATCAAGTTGGACATATTCATTGGAACTTGGCCTGCTTGTCGAACAGAGAGAATACGCTTCTTTGTGATGGATAAGAATGTGCAGTCAGCCTACAACATCATCATGGGAAGAGTTGGTTTGAAGAAGTTCGAAGTAGTTCCATCTACAGTACATCAATGCTTAAAATTCCCAACAAATTTTAGAGTAGGAGTTGTGAAAGGTGATAAAAAAGTAGCTCAGGAATGCTATTATTCATCTGCCGAGCAAGAGGAGCTTGAAGATTCAAGAAAAAAGACTACTACCTACCAGGTGGATGAAGGTACAGAAATTGAAACACTGGATCCTCGAGATGAATCCTAATTTGTAAAAGGACAGGTAGTGGAATCTACAGAAAATATTATTCTGGACGACGAGCACCCTGAACGAGTAACCCAGATAGGTTCAACGTTGGATGCTTCAATAAAACAGGAGTTGATAACTTTCTTGAGAAACAGGAAGAAAACTTTTGCATTGAGTCATGAAGACATGCCAGGAATAGATCCATACTTCTTATGTCATGAGCTCAATGTGAATAAGGAGATCAAGCCTGTAAAGCAGAGAAGAAGGGTATTTAGCCCCGAGAAGAATCAGGCTATACAAGAGGAGGTCGAGAAGCTCCAGAAAGCCCAATTCATTGAAGACGTGAAGTATCCAGACTGGTTGGCAAACGTGTGATGGTAAAAAAGAAAAATAATAAATGGAGAGTGTGTGTTGATTTCACCGATCTTAACAAGGCATGCCCAAAGGATCATTTTCCATTGCCCAGAATTGATCAACTAGTGGATGCTACCTCGGGACACGAGCTGCTCAGCTTCATGGATGCTTACTCTGGATACAACCAGATCAAAATGAAACCTGAAGACAGGGAAAGTACTTCTTTTATTAACCCTAGGGGAACTTATTGCTATAATGTTATGCCGTTTGGTTTGAAAAATGCATGAGCAACATACCAGCGGCTGATGAACAAGGTTTTCACCGAATAAATCAGTTGCAACATGGAAGTCTATGTCGATGATATGCTGACAAAGAGCAAGAAAGCTGCTGATCATCTAGTTGACTTAGCTCAGACCTTTGATCAACTGGATAAATACCAAATGAAGCTCAACCCGACGAAGTGTACATTTGGAGTACGAGAAGGGATGTTCCTCGGATACATCGTCAACCAGCGAGGCATTGAGGCGAATCCAGAAAAGATCAAAGCTCTTTTAGGGTTACGATCTCCAACGACGAAGAAAGAGGTGCAGAGTCTTACAGGACGAGTTGCAGTGCTCAATAGATTTGTATCTCGAGCAATTGATAGGTGCCTTCCATTCTTCAAAACACTCCGAAAAACTTTCGAGTGGAATGATGAATGTGAAAAAGCCTTTCAAGACTTGAAGAAATATCTGGGAACACCTCCATTGCTGTCCAGACCAGTGATGGGCGAAAAGTTGTACTTATATCTGGCAGTATCAGAGAATACAGTCAGCTCGGCACTGATCAGATTGGAGAATGGAGTCCAGAAGCCAATTTATTACACAAGTAAGGCTTTCCGAGGTGCAGAGATCAAGTACCCGAAGTTGGAAAAATTGGCATTGGCATTAATTGAAGCAAGTAGAAGAATGAGGCCATATTTCCAGGCCCATACCATCGTCGTGTATACCGACATGTCGTTACGACAGGCCCTTCATAAACCAAAAAAATCAGGGAGACTGATGTATTGGGCAATAGAGCTCGGTGAATATGATATTGTGTATGAACCTAGATCATCACTAAAAGGGCAGGTCGTAGCAGATTTTATAGCAGAATTTACTTATCCTGATACCCCCGAGGAGCAAAAGTTACTCGCTGATCGACCTGTGGATGTTACAGGATCAACAAACATGAGCTCAGACCAACTCCGGTTGGTAAAAGGACGAATGGATGTTAAAAAATCTACAGACATAAGCTCAGACCAACCCCGGTTGGTAAAAGAACTTGTGGATGTAGAAGGATCATCAACTTCGAACTCAGACCAGCTCCGGTTGGTAAAAGAGCGAGAAGAGATGGTCGACGAGGAGCGAAAAGTACCAGGGGAGGATGAAAGGAAGCAACAAATATTTTACCGAGGAACTCTATCAGATAAGGAATTTGAAGACGGGCTACCCATATGGAGATTATATGTAGATGGCTCATCTTGCACAACAGGTTGTGGGGCAGGAATTATTTTGAACACCCCAGACGATATTGACATGGAATACGCCTTACGATTCCAATTCAAAGCCTCTAATAATGAGGCTGAGTATGAGGCCATGATAGCAGGTATTAATTTAGCAAAGATTATAGATGCGCAACAAGTGATGGTATTCAGTGATTCTCAATTGATTGTGAATCAGATAATGGGAACATATGCAGTTAAAGGATAATTAATGGTCAAATATCATGCCAAGGTAATGGAATTATTGGCAGAATTTGATGCGATTCAGTTAATCAGAATACCAAGAATAGAGAATGCACGAGCAGACGCACTGGCCGGACTAGCATCAGCTACTCGTACCGAGCTGCGAAGAACAATACCAATTGAAGTATTAGAAAGTCGGAGCATAGATGAAAACCTGACGATGAATATTATCACCCTTGATTTAGGACCATCTTGGATGGATCCTATCAGGGCATATGTTGAAGAAGGAGAATTACCAGAAGATAAGCTCGCTGCCAAGAAATTGAAGTATAAAGCTGCTCGGTATGTACTAACTAATGGTATTTTGTATAGACGAGGAATTATGGTAGGTTTGCAAAGATGTGTACATCCTTCCGAGTTGAAAGAATTAATTGAAGAAATCCATGAAGGGTCCTGTGGAGCTCATGTAGCAGGTCGAACACTTTTGCAAAGGGTGATGACTCAAGGATACTACTGGCCGACGATGAGGGCTGATTGTATAGCCTATGCTAAGAAATGTGACAAGTGTCAACGTTTTTCCTCCATTCGACGAACTCCACAAGCATTGTTGACACCCATAACTTCCCCTTGGCCATTTGCCATGTGGGGAGTTGATTTGATTGGACCATTGCCGACCACCCGAGGAAGATTCAAGTACCTCGTCGTCGCAGTAGATTATTTTACTAAGTGGGTAGAAGTTGAACCCCTTATCGATATGACGTACGAGAAGGTATACCAGTTTGTTTGGAAGAACATCATCTGTCGATATGGTCTCCCTCACGCCTTCATCATAGACCACGGAACACAATTCGACAACGAGGAGTTTGCTGCCTATTGTCAACAATCAAACATCCTGAAGACCCATTCAGCACCAGGTCATCCTCAAAGCAATGGGCAGACAGAGGTGACGAACAGAACACTGCTAAATGGTTTGAAGAAGAGGCTAAGTGAAGCTAAAGCTAATTGGATTAACGAGCTACAGTCAGTCTTGTGGGCTTACCGAATAACTCCCCGAGAAGCAACGGGAGAATCCCCATATATGCTAGCATTTGGAAGTGAGGCAGTAATACCTGCCGAGTTGGGTCTTCCAACACACAGAGTGCTGAATTTTAATTCCCCAGTCAGCGACTTATTGAGAAGACTGGATTTGGATATGCTCGAGGAAGTTAGAGAAGAGGCAGCCATTAGGAATGCTGCTTACCAACAACGCACAACTCTGTTCTACAACAAGAGGGTGAAGAAATGCGACTTAAAAGAAGGAGATTATGTGCTAAAGAAGGTCATTCAGAAGCACAATAAGCTGGAAGCAAACTGGCATGGACTTTACCGAGTTACAGAAGTTGTTCGACTAGGAACTTACAGAATAGCAACTCTAGAAGGAGAGGAATTCAAGAATGCATGGAACGCTGAACACCTATGCAAGTATTATCAGTAATGTAAAATGTAAAGCAGTTCCTTCATAAAACGATGATATTTCACCATCTTCTTCCTTTTATTACAAGTTTTTCGGGGATTACTAGTGTGATACACTACACTGATATAGTTCGAGCGTGATCAACTTCGGTTGGTAAAATAGCGAGAACAAATTATACTCCTTTGGTTAGGAGGCGTACACTTGCGTGATCAACTTCGGTTGGTAAAAGAGCTTGTGGACAAGATAGTTCGAAAGAACCTGATAGTTCGAGCGTGATCAACTTCGGTTGGTAAAATAGCGAGAACAAATTATACTCCTTTGGTTAGGAGGCGTACACTTGCGTGATCAACTTCGGTTGGTAAAAGAGCTTGTGGACAAGATAGTTCGAAAGAACCTGATAGTTCGAGCGTGATCAACTTCGATTGGTAAAATAGCGAGAACAAATTATACTCCTTTGGTTAGGAGGCGTACATTTGCGTGATCAACTTCGGTTGGTAAAAGAGCTTGTGGACAAGATAGTTCGAAAGAACCTAACAGTTTGGACCCACGACCAACTTCGGTTAGTAATAGGGCGAGAACAAAATATACTCCTTTGATTAGGAGGCAATATGCCAACTTATGTTGGTCGGAAGGTAAAACCATTCCAAAAAATATTTCAAAATTAAACCAAGTATGGCTGGTCGGGGATAAAAACCCATCAACTATAGTTGGTCGACAAACACAATTTAACAACCTTGGTTGGTTCGAAACATTTTAAACATTTTATACTCATTACTTTATTATTAAGTGATTGAGCAACATTGATACTTGTAAACTTTTTTGGATGATGAACGACACAATATTGTTATCTTTTTAACAGATACATATGCACAAATGTAAAAGTGTTAGACAAGTACAAAAGAATAGCAATACAGATTTGCAAACAGAAAATGAAAGTCTTTCATTAAAATTCAAAATAAATTACAAGTTACATATATTTGCTAACTATTACATTGAAAATCCTATTCTATTGGTTTTTTCCCTTCAGCCTTCGATACAGGTTCCTCGCCAGCAGGAGGATCATTTAATGTCTGAGGAGAATTGATAAAATTCAAGTCCTTCAACATTCTGACATTCATTACTGAAGGAGTATCCAAGAGATGCTCGGGACGAGATACGTCAATTTGAGAATGAAGGTTATAGTCACCAAGATAATTCGCAATCAAGCTCCGAGGAATGGCGCGAGCTGGTATCCATTCCATGTCCAACTTGAAAGGTGGTACAGGCAAGTCAAGCACTCCAGGCTCGTAGTAGTACCACAAAAAATGTCCTTGCTCGAGCTTTAATACACATAAGGCATTCAGCCAGCCTTGTTTATAACCCTCATTATTGGCATTCTGGATACGAGCATCTAAATGAACTAGAGCTTCGTTGTATCCAGCCATCCAAAATTCCCTGGGCTGTTTATGGAATTGGAAGGTTAATCTATCCAATTGTTCATGAAGGTTTTTAGCAAAAAGGTCCTTGGTATGTAAAGCAGACTTCGTCGCAGTAAGTTGATCTTCCAAAGTCAGGATTTTCTTGGACATCTCAGACAAAGCCCGATCTTTTGCGTTCAACTGGTACGCTTGAGTTTCCAATGTTGACAGAGTACGAGCTTCTTCAATACTACGAGGAGTTCTTGATCATCCCCGAGCAGCTGAAATGCTTCGTTCCTCGTTAACATCCTAGGCAGCTCTTCCTCGCCCACGAGAACCTCTTCCTCGTCCCCGAGCAGTAGCAGAAACACCAGACTTTCTTAAAGTATCCAATTCTTGCCTTAATTTGGCGTTCTCAACTTCTAAGAATGAGAATCCTTCATCGATGACCGGTACCAAGGCAGTGGAGGATGAAGCTGCAGACTCATACTATGCCAACTTTTTCTGCAAATTGTTGTTCTCTTGTTCCAGCAGCTCGGCGATCTGTCTGCAGACCTCAACTTCACCTTTTAGGGTCCTCTCCCTAATATCGTACCAAGCAATGATCTTTTTGTGGCCTGTCTCGGAAGAAAGTTGTTGATACCTATCCTCATACCCCTCATGCAACAAGGCATTCGATTCATTGTGCTGATTCTGAAGATCCTCTAAAGTACAATGAAGCTCCTCGATCAATTCGTAGTATGCCACATTATGGGACACAACTCGATCAAGTAAATCTTTCAGGTACCGATAAGCCTCAATTGCTTGCTCTGAAGCATCATGGCCAAGAATGTCGGCAATTTCTGATACACTCAGGTCTGTATGACCAGCCTTATAATATTCGCGGCATTGCTGCATCAGCTTTGTATCATGGGCAGATATCAGTTCCATTCTAGCCATAAACTAATAAAGAGGAGAAGGCAAGAGTTAATAAATAAAAACAGACAGAGCATCAACAATGTAGAGGAACAAAAAGATGTGATTTTATTACATCATCAACAAGATTACATCATTTGGAATACAGAAGTACAAGTAAGAAGAAAAATAGAAAGATAGTACCGAACAACTTCACACCTTTTCCTTGTCTCCCAAGACTTTCTCGGGAGGCTGGGACGAGGAGCTTGGTTGCTCGGTGGGAACACTGATTTGATTAGTAGAAGCTGGGACTTGTTCTGGAGGAGTAGGCAAGGAAGAAATCTCTTCGGTGGCTGTCTGGTTGGGTGGTGGAACAAGGACTTGATCACCCATTGTCATTGAAGATTCTTCAGATGCAGCTTCATCCTCATCTTCGTCTTCAATAACTGGAGGAGGACCAGGGAGATGTTGTTGAAATAGCTCGGAATCCTCGCTCACCTTTAGTTCCTCTAAGGCAGCAACCCAACCATCATGGAAGTATTTCAAACTTCCATACTTCACCTGGGTCATCATCGCTGCTACCCCCCTGTCCCATCCTTTGTCCCAACCAGTTCGGAAGGACTTCTTAACAGCTGTTTTTCTCTTCATTTTTTCCGAGGAGAGTTTCTCGGACATAAGATTCTCGGTGGCCTTCAATTTGGTCTCCACCTCCGCCTTCTGACGATTTACTTCTCACAGGAGGGTCAGCTCTGCTTCAGCTGATTTCAATTTATTCTCAAGCTCCCCAAAGCCTGAAAGTTTCTCGGCATAATCTTTATTCTCTCTCTCCAAGTCCTTCACCTTATTACCCAGTTGCACTTTCTCTGCATCAGACGCAGCCAACTTCTTCTCCCATTCAATTTTATCCTCGTCGTACTTCTGACGGGATTCACTCACAGATTTGATAGCTTTCTCCAGTGCTCCTTCCACAGTGGATGAGGAGCAAGAAGCTTTGATCGCTTCATCCTTTTTAAGGATTATATTGAAACAGCTCGTCAACTGTAATCAGAAAAGGGAAACGACATCAGAAACAAATATGGGAAATAACAAAGGAAAACATGAAAAACTCAGAGTATAGATACTTACTGAAGCAAGATGACGAGCAGCCAAAGAAGTAACCATATCCCGAGTAAGGTCTTCTTCAGTACCTTGCACCTCGGGAATGGGCGAAAATTTTGCCAAGCTCATCGTAGAGCTCGGAGGAACAGTGATTGGAACACCATCTCCACCAGCTGGGAGCTGGGAAATGGCTCCAGAAATACTGACCGAGGAGGATTTCCTCAATCTCCTCGGTGCCTTTTCAACAACCTCAACTAAAGAAGAACTTTTGGTTGGTGAGATAGTAATTACTTCAACAGGTGCATCCTTCTGCACAGGAGCCACTGGGGGCTTCTCGACAGCCTTTTGAGAAGCAGTAGGAGGGGTGGCATCTTTATTCTTTGTCCCTTTTTGGACATCAACCTTAGTTTTCTTCCCATCTCCAGCAGAGGAAGTTTCCTCGAAGAGAGCGGGAACTCTTCTTTTGCCCATTTTTTGGCTCAAAGGAATATGAGATTCTGGATCAGAGTCTTCAGGAATTTGCACTGGATCACTGATGCTGACCACAGGACGAGCAGTAAAGGACGACGTATAGCTCCTATACTGCAACAAGTATGAAGCAGATCTGATGCGCTCGTCTGCAATTTTCTGATGCAAACTCCAGATATGTTTCAATTGCCTTATATTAACTTCTGATTCTTTGAGAGTTTTTCTCTTGCTGTCAACTGCAAACAAAAATAAATTGAAATGTCAATCATGCATTTATTCAAACATGATGAAATCATAATTTCAAAAATAAAATAAAATGAAAATAACCTATCCCATTGCCATATGGGGGGCATTTGGGACCTTCATACACGTCGTCTCCGACTGAAGGAGCATGTTGCCAATTTTTGAAAACTAATCCATGTTCAAAATAATCCCTGTTAGCATCAGGGAGGTTGACTACTAAAGCCCTATTCAAAAATCTGGTTTTTAAATAATAAATATTATCTAAAACAGCCCATCTATAGCAATACATAATCTCAGGAATTCCTATGCGAGTTCCATGAGTTTGATTTAACTTATGCACCCCATTAACTATTCTCCATGTATTGGGGGCTACTTTTGCAGGAACAACATCGAAATGTTGACAGAATTCTAAGCATAAAGGGTTAGGTGGAAAAGAAAATCCACACTCAGCAATAAAGAGGCTGGGGAACCAATGTCCCCCAGCCAAACGAAAATAGTCAAAGGGCTCAGGAAGACTCTCTAAAGTTACCCAAGACGGAATGGAATAATCAGAACGGAATTTTTCAATAGATTCAATAATATAAACCATGGCGAATAAAAGGAGAAAGAAGAGGATCTTACAGGAAGAATGGAGATCTGTTGATAACGAACGAAAACAAGGATGAACACACAAGAGAAAGAAAAGCTATGGAGAATTCGAAAGCAAGAAAATTGGAAAAGGTAGAGGACGGTATGATTGCTTGGGAAGTTTAAATACTGTGCCTGGGGAAATGGCGAAAGAAATGATTACAAAGAGAAACTATTGAGCTCCCGGCGGCTAAAAGGACAAAAAGAGCACGAAGATCGAAGCGCTCATAAAAATTCAAAAAAAAGGCGGATTCTGTGAATTTGGAAGGAAATTTAAAATAAGGCTCCTAAAACCCAGGAAGGTCATTTAATATCGCCATATACCGAGAAAGAATGTTCCATACTCCTCAAAGTTCGAAATATGAAACATTGGGGGCTTCTGTTGACACCAAAATTAGTATGGTGATGTGGACGAATAATAAGAAGACACGTGTCAATCTACGTGGCACAATAGCAACGAGGAAGATTGTTTCCCCGACCAACATACTCACTCCGAGGAACACCAACCCTCCGAGGAACTCTTATCCTCCGAGAAAGTTCAATGCTCCGAGGAACTTTTGGACGATAAGCAACTAAGGCGGTTCGAGCTGCACCTTGATCACAGCATTAATTGCCAGATAATCAACAGTTCAACTATTTATTGAATGCTTATCATATTGACGTGCACGTTTTAAGAACATTAAATGAATTACCCTTTCATATGTGTATCATTTAATGTGACACCCTTTCATGTACAGCCTAAGGGCTATAAATACCTTGTATCACCCTCATTCAAAGGGGACCCGAAATTTCTTGGTATCACTTGTAATCAAGAATTCCTAGACACTCAACAATAACATAACAGTGGATGTAGGCCATTCTTACAAGGCTGAACCACTTTAAAAATCTTTGTCTCATTTATTTATCTGTGATTGAATAATTAAAGTAATCTAATTTTTTACATCAACAGGTACCTTTACTGGAAGCTTGCTTGAAAAATAATACTACGAAAAAATCAAAGCCCTTGACAAGACACAACAATTATTATTGTTGAAAACTTAACTATGCAATTGATTTTTATTAATGTAGGTTCATGTCATATATTTAATCTGGTTTTCTTAAGCATGAACTATCCAAGGAAACCTCATTTGCATTTTAAATCATAATGTTTTGTAAAGTATGTAGCTCATAAATTTTTGCGAAGAAGTTTTGGCGGGGAAGAAGTAAGATTAAGAGAGAATCATCATTTTATTTGTATTTTCATGACTAATAGTAGGAACAATATCTTTCAATTGACGTTTAAAACAATTTATTATGGCATTGTTAAAATATTATGTTGCCATTCATTTTAATTGGAAGGGGACATGCAAAAATTTATATTTTGTTATATAATCTCAATTTTACACATACAGTAGATTAACATAATTACGATTGTATTCACACCATAATTGTATCATATTTCATTTTAAATATGGATAGATATTTTTTTATTCATTTTTATTAATGCACGTCTTGTACTCAAGCTTTTCTTTCCTATTGTGGTTGCAAATATATGTTTTCTATGAGTAAGCAAGTCAAATATTTGATAAATTTATAGAAAAAGTCATTTGACTTAGCTATTTGGTAATAGATAATCATTTTAAGTCTAATATGAATATATAATCAGAGAGGTCCGAAAATAATGATAAACTATTTTTAAACTTGAAAAATAAATTAAATAATTTTCTCTATTTTCTTATGGTTATATTTCTGTAAGGGTATTGATTTTAAATAGTGGTTAGCTGCACAACATATGATAAGAATATTTGGGTATGGACTCAAAACATTTTTTTTACTTAACATGACCACGGTTCATTGAAAACACGACATGACTATCATGCGAAACAGAATATGATAATGCACAAAACAAGAGTACAAACACAAATAACACTACACGAAAAACACGAGTCATAATTTTTACACAAGCACAACACAAAAAATTTAATACCAAAAAATTCCTACATTAACACGACACCATCAAGACATATCGTGCCAATTTTCGAATCAATTTAGAATTAATTTAATGTTTATATATATGCTATAAATTATTCCAATTTGTATTTATTAAGATAATATTTAACAAGATTTTAAGTATTTATTTTTAATTATATCAAACGCCGACGCATCGCGCGAGTTACACACGGGTACATATAAAAGATATATGAGACATTTTTACTACCCTAATAAAGTAGAATCGCTTTGTGTTTAGGCTAACTCATTACCATATCTTATCTTCCAAGCCCAAACATAAAACCAATAACCCTACCCTAGATGTCAAAAACCCTAATATGAGAGTTGGCCCCACAACATGTTTACCCAATCCCCCACTCTCTCATCCAAATATGAACCCCCCTATCATGTCTCTACCGCCGCAAAGCCACCGCCCCTACGTACATATATCAAAATAGTGCGTGTATATATACAAAACAATATCCAATTTTTCTATTTTTCCTTTTTAGCCAAAACCTTTTTTATTTTATTCGAGGAGAGAGAAAGAAAAAGAGAGATAGAGAGAGAAGCTGCCCTTGTTTGTTTCCATATCTCCTCCTCAGTCTTCAATAACCCAATAGAAATAAACACAACAAAATATATTTATATCTATAAATAAATATTATATTTGTGAGTTTATTTGTATCCTTCACGAAGCTTTGCTAATTGGTTCAGGTTTGTTTGCTCTTTCGATCTTGTTGGTTTGGTTGTGTTTTCAATTGTTTTGGTGTTTTAGGGTTATTGATTAACTGGGTATTGGTTGATGAACATAATTTTTTGATTTTCTTGTATATGTGATGGTTCATGAAGCTGTCTATGTGAGTTTTGCTGAATTTTAGTGTTAGGGTTTATTGGAAAATACTGTGTTTTGGGTTTTGAGAATTTTGGGAGATGGGTTCGAGAAACTGAATTTGTGTGAAGTTGATTGAGATCTTGATGGAGAATGTTTTTTAATTGACTGATGATTATTTGTGGGGTTTTTGATATTATAATTAAAAAGGATGGAGCATTTATTTTATTTTGGTAGCAGGTGAGGAGTGGGAAATGGCTGGGACACCGGGTGATGATTCGGGTAATTCGAGTGGGCAGCGTTGCCAATCGGGGGAAGCATTGGCGGAGTGGCGATCATTTGAGCAGTTGGAAAATGGAATTCCATCGACTTCGCCACCTTACTGGGATACTGATGATGATGATGACTGTGGTATGCTGTCTGTCTCCTTCATATTATTTAGTTTTATATTTTATTTTATGTGTTGTTAAGATTCGTGTCTTAACGGTAAGGTATGGCAGAAAAAAAAACTGCTTGAAGTTGTGGGATACAAAATGACGATTGGACTCGTGGCATATTTTTGGGTTTTGAGTTACAGATTAGTTTTCTTTACAATTTTTCAATACCTGGGGATTGCTTGAGGTTTTATGCCAAAGCCCGGAGCATATGCAACTTTCTTCTTTTTCTAGTTATCATAAAATTATGGAATCAGGAGTCTCTGTTTTTACAATAATTTACGCCCTCTCGCTTATTAAACTATCCGAATATGATCAGTCAGCCTTCGTTTGTGATGTGTCAATTAGTTTATTTAAGATCATCCAAACAATTACTTGACTAGGAAAGCCATTATCTTAATAAGCCATTGCGATTTTATAATTCTTAGGATCTCTAGCTTCTTTTTAATTGATAACATATTTGCCTATTTGATTAAAGAGAAGTAAATAAATAAAGATGACAAGAATAGGTGATCTTTAAAAGCAGGTGAAATTCAAAGTTTTTTAAAAATATATGTTGGGCTGAGTTATGAACCGCAACTTAAATTGTGCTTCACTACTAGTTTTTCGTCTCGAGTGATTTTTGTCACTGGGGATACCCTTAACAGCCCCTTATAAAAATCATCCCCGATGAAGAAGAGGTATTACCATATTTTGCAAGTTATTAAGAAAGCTATAACAGGACGTTGATAAGTATGCCACATCACATCGTTGTATTATTTATAAGCAATGAATTCCTTTTTTTTTTCCGCTAGATGCCGAAGAAATGCATGACAGTTGTCAAAGCAGAACAAAATTAAGTGGCGAAGGGAAGCAAATTTGAGTATTACAAATCATATAAAAACCAATTGGTGTGAAGTTTAGCTTTATACAAATCTATAAATTTTTAAGGAGCTTTTCATAAAATATAGTTCTTAGTTTTAGATCGTATTTTTTTTTACACCTTTAGAAATATAAGGACTGGGCTGGCGCATTAATTACTTGTAAGAGTTCACCTTTGGAAAAACTATAAATGCAAGAAAACTATGAATTCTGCTCCTTTGAACCTTAGAAAACTACAAATGGACAAAGCAGGATATCAAAATTAGACTAAATCTAATATAGAATAAACTTCAAAATTGGGTCTCCTGGCTTTGATATATTAAGAAATTGAACAAATGACTTTCTAAAGAAAATAAACATCAAGAAAGAACTAAGGAACTACAAATAGATTTTATCTGCTGCAGCCTGCATGGCATTTCATCGAATATGAGTTTTGCACCATGCCACAATTGAGGATTTATACATATGCATGAACATAAAAACCAAGAGCAAATAAAACTTAGATGAAACTCTTTTACCATTAGATTACAACATAGGTAGATAAAATGGCACTTCGACAGCAATCCTTCAAAAAAAAATTCTTCTCCCCAGCTTCACAAGGTGATAGGTTGCCGTATAAACTGCCATATCTGGTAAATCTTGCTGCCTCATCGTCATCATTCCACCCAAATTGGAGTTCTCTTTTGCAACACTCTTATGATTATCACAAGCAGATAGATGAAAGAGAAACTCAAACTTAACTTCACCAAATGAGTTGTGGGAAAAAAAAGATGGAAGGAAAAAACGTGCGTATTTATATCCTATTGATATAGAGTTTCTAATGTTTTCTGAGAAACGCATCCACCGAGTCCGTATAGAGATGTAGAAAATCATGAAAAAGATGATGAAAGTACATATCTAATTAAAAGTGGTCTTGAGGAAGTTAGAAGTACGTATCTAATTGTAACACTGGTTATCCTCTGCGAGTGATAAACTGAACTTTTAAACGTCATAGCCATAAATCTAACACGGGAGACAAAAAAGCAGACGCAAAGCCGGTAAGGAAGAGAAACAAAAAAACTGACAATCTTTTATTAATTTATGAGACCTCGAATTTTGGACGACATCATATATTAGTAGTAGTTAATAATCATTTATACATTAAATGAAGCATATTAAGAGTTTCAGTTTTTTTATTGTATTGCATTAGATGTCCACATCCTCGAAGTGTTATTTCTTTAATTGCTATAGTTTTGCTACCCCTTCAATGTTGTAATAAATGTGAAAACACGAGGTGCTTCTGAAGGGCTCTCTTTTTGGCCAGGGATGTTCCTGTCTCATGTGTTCGTTGAGTTGAAAGCAGATTGAAAAAATACTCGTTTATTAGGAGAAGTTGAAAAAGAGCGATATGAGTGTCTTGGTGAAATGTTCTCTTTTCAATTTTTCTTGCAATCAAATTCTATTGGTGGTGGGTAAGAAATGTTCTCATAATTTGAGGAAAAGATGGAGTGCACGTAAGATTTATGACTGTTAGTTTAAAAAAAAAATATTTGGAATCCAGCACCACAAAAGAAAAAAGGAGTAAAGTGTTCCATGAAGAAAATGTCATTCTAATCAAACACACTCTGAAGATAATGAACTTGTATCAGCTCATTTCCATTTGTTTACAATAGAGGTAGCAGATTGCAATTTAGGTGTAATCTTCGCCTGTTCATTATTATGGTGGTTAATTAACTCTTATTGACAACATAGATTGTGAGTTTGAAGGAAGTATATATTAGCACGCCCAAGAGTTAGGAACTGGTTTTATTTGTTCTTTGGCCATCACTGTATATCTTTAGATGTATGCATAGTCCTAGTCAGGCATATTCTTGTTCCTTGGTTAACTGATTGCTGTCTTGTGTATGCTGAATAACTAGACATTTTGATGGTGTGATCCGTTTACCTTCTTTAGTTTCTCGGGTGTCGGAATTCAAATAATTGTGAATTATTGCCTCCCTTTTATATTTTTTTTGAGACAGTCTCGTTAAAATAATTGACCGAGGTAAACTCTTATAACGTGATTGCGTTGCTAAGCCATCCTTTGAGCTCGTAGAATGCATATGGTTTGTTTTTGTACTCTAAAATTTTGCCTTACAGGTATTCTAGGATGGCTACAGCTCGTAATGATGAACTGTTGTTTCTTCTCTTCGATTATCTTTTTTATTTATTTATATTTTTGTTCGGTGTAGTCTCAACATAGCATTTAATGATGTAAAATTGTTTAATTTGATTGAGTGGATAAGCAGTCCTTCTGTGAGATCATGCGGATAACTTTACCGTGTCCATTTTATCTATAGAATTCTTGACTGAAAAGCTTGTAACTTGTAGAGATTCCAACATATATTTAAGCACCTCTGAAGCCACTTTTGAATGGACAGTTGATCAATGGTTAAGATTCAGGTCTTTTGTTGCGGTATCAAATCACGCATTTTTTACGTGGTTGTAATTGTTCATTAGTTATTTTATTACTTTTCAGGGCCAAAACCTGCTGAGTTATATGGAAAGTATACATGGAAGATAGATAAGTTTTCACAGATTAACAAGAGAGAACTGCGTAGTAATGCATTTGAAGTTGGTGGCTACAAATGGTATGAGGCTTTATGAACACAAATAGATTGTCAAAAATGTTCTTGCTTTTGTTGTAGTTGCTATTATCGTATGTCCATTGTGGACATGGATATAATGCTTATATGACTGTCAAAGTCATATATATGCTGATTACGTGCATTTATGGAGACTACATGAATTTATATAACACATGCAGATAGATAAATGTTTGTGATGCGAATTGAGAATACGAGGGACAACTTGCAATATACGTTCTTTGTACTCTTTTATTTTCTTACTTGTATTTTCTGTTTTGAGTGGTTAAATGTTGCAGTTAGATTAGGAAATCTAAAGGGTACCATTAGTGCTGTCACGAGGGATTGACACTTAGGTGGTATTACCATGACCTCACTAATGCTATAATCTTATAAGATATGGTGAGCACCTTTTTCGGGAATGTTCCCCTCTCAAGGCCTATAAATTTACTCATTCCCCACTGGGGCAAATCATTTAATATATTTGTGAGCGTTTGTGCTAAACTGTTATTCTTTCTTTTTAGTGCCATTGGGGGGTGTGACTTCACCTCTCGGCCACTATGGTTGTGTAAAGCGCTAGGAAGTAATTAAACGGCTAGGCGGCTGGAGCTTTTCTAGAGCCTAGGCTAGGTGTGGATTAATTGGCTATCTAGGTTGCTTTATTTTCTTACTATTATTTTGAATATCATACTGTAAGCATAGTATAAAATACTACGAGAGCACTCTAACAGACATATGCTTTATGTCATTTCTATATTTATTAGTTATATATATGCCATTTGAAAAAATGGTACATAGATTCGTAAATTACATGTAAATATCTTTTACCTACATGAGGGTATTGTAGTAAGTTACCTAAAATTTGTTCAAACCCTACATCTCTATCACTAGGTTGCTGCTCCTAGAAAGCTCTTTATTCAGTTTGTTCTCTTTGCACCGTCTCTCTCTCTCTCTCTCTCTCTCACACACACACACACACACACACACACACACACACACACACACACACACTAACTCGTCAATTCTCTAGACAGCCTTATCATTCAAACTTCAAGGGTGTCAAATTGAGGCAATCAGGGTCTCAATTTGTTCTATTCCAGGTTTTGATTTGTGATTTTGAAACCCTAATTTCTTAATTTACTTGTTTCTTCTTATTTTTTGATTAAACTTGGATCGAATGGTCGACTCTAGGTTTTGATTTATGATATAAAACCTAATAAATCAAATATTTGATTCTTTCGTCTCATCTTTCTGACCGATTTGAGTGCGACTGGTTGTGACTCAGTAGCAACTCGAGACTTGGCATGATCTGGCTGAGTCAACTCGTCGGCTCTGTTTTTAAAATTTACGTGCTGGGCGAGGTGGCCTCCCACCTTCTAGGGCCAAGGCGGCGCTTGTCCGATTTTCAGAATATCTTGGATTGGTAGTATACATCCAAGTTTGTAGTAGCCATGCATAAGTGATTTTTTAACGAGTTGATATGTTCCAAATGAAAATATGTAGGAATAGCCACAAGACTTGAGAGAATCCAAATTTAGTCCATGGACTGGTAAGAGCTCACACCTTACAATCACGAGGGAATGCAATATGTTAAATATTATTGCTGGAGGGGAATTTACTTGAAATTTGACGCGCTGTCCTTTCGTGCTTTGCCAATGCTTACAATTATCAACTATGCGTTCGAAATGTACTGAACCATAAAAATGGCATATATGAGCTTTCTTAACCATGTTGACAATGAGAATTATGTTCCTCTTCTTGGGGACCCTTTAGGCTTTTCTTTGCAGTACTCTTCCGTTATAAAGGAAAAAATTGCGAACTACAGTTTTCACTCGTTGTATGGGTATGATAAAGGGTTCATTCATTATACAAGAACATGTGTCATGCTGTATCGATGATATGATAAAAAAGCTGCTGCACATTATGTGTTCTGATTTAAGCTCCGTGCTATGGGTGACAGGTACATCTTGATTTACCCCCAAGGTTGCGATGTCTGCAACCATCTGTCATTGTTTCTCTGTGTTGCTAATCACGACAAGCTTCTTCCAGGTATAGAAGTATAGTAGTATTTGACATGTAAATTATTTTGATAATGTTATTTCTTTGTAGTTAGTATCACATAATATTTCTTTTGTTAATACAGGATGGAGTCATTTTGCCCAGTTCACAATAGCTGTTGTGAATAAAGATCCGAAGAAATCCAAGTATTCGGGTTGGTTGGTTAGATATTGGTTTAGTTGTTTTAACGAGCATTTATTTCAATGATGTTCAGCATTAATGCAATAAATGCAAATTTGTAGATACATTACACCGATTTTGGAAGAAAGAGCATGACTGGGGATGGAAAAAGTTCATGGAGCTATCGAAAGTGTTAGACGGCTTTATTGATGCCGACACTCTCATAATTAAAGCTCAAGTTCAAGTTATCAGGTTTTTTTCTTCGTATTTCTTCACAATCTTGTTATTCTGTTTTTGACTTGCACAACCTGATCAGGCTTGGATAATTACCTTCTCTTTTGTTAACAATTGCTTAGGAGTGTTCAGGCTACCTTACATGGGTTAAAGAGCTCCCCCCCCTCTCCCCTCTTGTCGTAAAATTATACTTTATTGTACTAATCGAAGATGAACCAAATGCACAATAGAAAATGCCACCCTTGGGATTTTGGGATGAATCAAAGAACAAAGGAAGCAAAGCAACATTAGATGATAGCAGGTCCCAAAATGAAGGGAAAACGTTCTAAGTTTCTGAAGGATTATATTTGTGTTTGTTTATATTATTCCGTTCAACATGGTGGTGTTCGACGAGTTTTATGGGTGGGTGCATTCGAAAGAATATTTAATGCTATCTTTATCACCTGGGTCCCGAAGAAAGGGGGGGGGGGGGGGGGGGGGGGCATTTGTGATTTCAGACCCATTACCCTAATGGGGAGTAGTGTTTACAAATTACTTCTAGAGCATTTTTCTTTACGCGCTATAGAGGATGAGATTTGAGCGAGGTGGAAGTGGTGGGATATTGTTGCATTTCTTCAGCGACATTTTCAGTGTTGTTTTTGTAGTTTTAGTGGCCGGGGGATTATCACCATTTTTGTTCATTATGGTGATGGAGGCTTTCAAGGGATCCTCAAGAGGGCGGCAGTTTGGAGAGGGTTTGTGATAGGGAGAGGAGGTGGTGTCGAGGTGTCTGCCAGCAGATGACACCATCCAAAGCGGTGTTAGGACTGAAGATCAATGTGCATAAAAGTGTGCTTATCTCGGTTAGTACTGATGCGGGTATGGAGAGGTCAATAGGGGTGTTGAGATGCTTCTTACTTCTTATTTGGCTCCCTCTTAGGGAAGGTTTTTAGGCTAAATCAAGTTGGCATCCGGTGTTTAGAGGAAGTGGAGAGGAGGCTGTCGGGTTAGAAAGGAGTGTATTTGTCAAATGGTGGAGATTGAATCTGATTAAGAGTACGCCGTCTAGGGAAGTGCATGAGGGATTTCCTTAGGAGGGCGGCGAGTAGTTCAAATATAGCCTGGTGGGTGGAGGGATGAGAGCAATCCTTTAGTCAACTTCATTTCTCGTGATTCAACCAAGCTTAGTTCGGGAAATGGTTATGGCGATTCCCGTTGAAGGAGGGGAGGTTGTGGTGGCTAGACATGGGGTGGGTCTCCATGCTTGGAGGGCTGGCCATACTAGAGGTCCATTGTGGAAGCACATCATGAGTGGTTGAAATGATTACACAAAGTTCGTGTCATTCAGTGTTGGGGATGGAAGCCCGGTCAGACCTCTGATGTGATGGGTTTGTATTGATAGAGAGGTTACGGGAGTTGTACTGATTGGTGGCGGCTGTAGAGGCTTTTTTGACGGACTATGTGATGTGGCATGGGGGAAGTCGTATATGGATCCCTCTTTTAGGCGACAATTAAACGAGTGGGAGTTCAGAGGAGGTGGAGAGGCTTATGAAGGTGTTGGAGGGGGGTGAGTTTCCCGATGGGAGCGAGACAAACACATTAGTGGACACACATAATAATAGATATTTTCTATATATTTATAAAATATAATAATATTCCAGTTCAAGAAGAACTATAAAGGTCCACGAATTACAAATGAAACTACATAAGAAATTCACACACACACACACACACGGGCATACTTGTACGTATGTAAATAATTATTTATATAACGATAACATAAATTAAACACCAAATCTTGGTTGATGGTGATAAATTAAAAAAATAAATGTGTCCAAAACATGTCTCTAGTTGTCCCAGTTGGACGCAATACACATATTTTTCATGTGAAAAATGCTGTCAATTTATTTTTTAAGCTTACATCTTATATTAGCATGTAACTGTATATTTTAATTGGAATTGCATGGCCGCGAAATCATCACGCCCTCTTTGTGTTGGATCACCTCACCATCACCATCTCACTTCACCCGAATTTCTTTCAATTTATCTGAATTCAAGTCTACATCATACTTGTTTTTAATATAGCAGGCATACGCGTAAGTATTACTCATCTGCCATCACTACTCACTACTCATTGTGTCTTGCTATTAGTTGTGATAACACCTTCCCCTTCTAAAAGTGTCATTTTTTTTTGTTGGTAAAGGAGAGAATCAAATCTATAATAGATCTGCAAAACTCACACAAGTAGGTGAGGGATGAGTGATTAAAGTATTGTAGGTAGCTTCTTATTCTGCCTGAAACTTTACCTCGTGTGCTCAGGAATGGACCGCCATGGGAGCCTATTTTTTCGTAGGTGAGCGCACTAGCACTACTAGCACTACTAGCACTAGCACCGTCCAGTTCCATTCATACTATACATCTATATGGATCACTCTTGCTTTCCCCTCAGTGGAATGATCTGGCCCTTCTGATAGAAAAGGCAGATCTCTACTGAAGAGTTTGACTGGAAAGCTCCCAATTAGTTCAGTAGGGTGGGTGAGTAGCTGATATACCACATAAGCATGATTGTTGTTTTAGAGTTTGAGGAGCTCATTGATGAACTTGATTATTAGTACAATTGCACATGATACCCTTTTGTAGCTTCTGGGGCATCTTTCTTAGTTCTAGATCCGTTGGACTAACTGGAATCAAATAATTAATAGCTCTGTTCCGCTCAATATGGAAATGTGCTTGAGTTATGAACTTTTAATCTTTAGCCTGATGACTGATTTGATTCCGTGACTATATATGTTAATTCCACACTGGATCAAACGGAATAGTGTTATAAACATCACTCATCATGCGAAGGGTTCATCTATGTAGATACTATGTTTACATATGAACTTCTATTTAATAATTGAAAATACGCTTCAGCTGAAGTGAATTGGGATGTTATCTTAACTTTAATCTTGTGCCTCGTATTGATTGTAGAGTTATTTGAAACTTTCTAGTAAGAGATTATGCAAACTTATCCCCTTGATATAGATTGTGGGTTTATCACTAATACTTTATATGATTTTAACTGCAGAAATATATCAGAACTTATTGTTGTTTGGTTTGTAGGGAACGAGCAGATCGCCCCTTCCGTTGCCTTGATTGCCAGTATAGGAGAGAACTTGTTCGGGTATATTTGACCAATGTAGAGCAAACTTGTCGCCGTTATGTAGAAGAGAGAAGAGGCAAACTTGGGAAATTGATAGAGGATAAAGCTAGATGGTCAAGGTAGACGATGCTAATTTTCATTGTTATTAGTTCCGTAGTTCCACATATTTATTTGTTGGGTTTTAAAAAACCATTTAAATAGATGATTTTTACTAATTGGCTTTGAGTTTGTTACTTTTTCCGTTACTATTCTGTTACTTGATGGGAACACGACTTGCGGAAAAAAAATTGAAAAAAAAACAGAAAAAACCTAAAGAAAAGAACCTAAAAAAGAAAAGATAAAAAAAAGAAAAAACCACATCTATTTTCCTCCTACAGCTCCCCCAACCCCCTCCTCTCCCACCACTCCAAACTCTCCCACCCTGCCACCCGCCTTCTGTCCCCAAGAACAAAATCGATTTTGGTGTTTTAGAATTTGTGTTTGGATTCGAACAAATTGATTTTGGATTCGAACATATTGCTATGGTTCGTTCGCGCGCGCACACACACACAGAGGGCAGGGGTGGGAGAGATCAATTTTATTTTATTATTTTTTCTTTTCTCATCTTTTTTAGTTTTTTTCTGATATTTTTTTTATTTTCTAATTTCCTTTTCATTTTTTCCCACAGATCATGTGCAAGGCACGTGATTGTTAATGTAACAGAACCTTAACGGAAAACATGGTTCAAAGTCTCGGTATCGGACACCCGATTTTCAACTCGGTCGCGGTATCGGGCGATACGCAAAGATACGCTATTTAGAGAGGGCAAAAAATTCTGAAAAAAATATAGAAAATTTCAAAAAAATAAGATTAACGATGTGGACCAATCAGATACGTTTAAAACAATCCTTTAATATGCATTCCATTGTACAATTGGTTATACTTAAACATGACGGACTTGTTAGATTCATTATTTTTAGTTTTTTTAAGAAATTCTAAACATCTTTTTAAGAGTTCAACAATTTTTGTACAAAACATTAATTTTAGAAATTTTAAAATTTTTTGAAGTGTTCTAAACAATTTTTGTACAAAATATTATTTTTACATTATTTTAGGAATTCTAAGCATTTTTAAGAATTCTAAAAAAAGTTATGTACAAAACATTTCATAACATTTTTTTGCAAAACATTTGTGGTATGTGTGAGAGTTGGAAACAAAAAAAGAGGTTATGCGTGTGATTTTTTAGCTAAAAGAAGAAGGGGGTTTTAGCTGGAAAAAAAAAGGAAAAGTCAAAAGGGGTCATTTTATAAATATACTATTTGTACAAAAATAAAGACGCTCTTTCAAAAAATAAAAAAATAACAAAGGATATACTCTCCTTTCAAAAACAAAACTAAAAAAATTAAAAATTGTCACTGACGATTCTCCCGGTTGACTACCGTGATGATAACATCTAAGTCGTGAATTGTAATAGAAATACACCAATTTATGCAATTTTTTTATTACCAATCGGTTGCAAAGTTTTGTGTGGACAAGAGACCATGTTTCATAAATTTCATAACTTTAATAATATGCGTACGTACAAGAATTACTAGTTTATTAAAAATCAAAAAATAAGTGATACAAACATTTTTTTTTAAATAATAAGAATTATTAATTTATTACTAATTTACTAGTATTTTGTATGAAACAATTACTTTTTATTTGTTACAAAAGTATGAACTTCTAGACATAATGTAAAAAAAATAATTATTTTTTCAAAATTGTTTAACTTTTAATTTGTACAGCAAAATGAACTTGCCGTAAACATTTAAAAAAAATATTTGTAATCATTTAAAAAAAAATAGTTCAATTTTTATTGTGTAAAAAAATAGAAGTTTTAAACATCTTGAACATTTTATTTGTACAAAATATGAACTATAAAGAAAACTTACACTGGCTCCAATGTAACACATATCTCCAATACAGGACAGCTGTAATCCATAGGCTTCGATACAACTTTAACACATATTTCCAAACATACGTAGCTTTCATTAATAATCAAAACCAGAAAAGTAAAAAACACAAATGCAAGGATGGAGATGAACCGCAGCTAATCGCCGACCGGAAAAGGAGTCTCCGACGAGTCTAGATGGAAGGTAACTAAGTCTGAGTCCTCCTATGAGAAATTAGGTAGCTGAGAATCTGAAATATGAACCCAGTTTGGATTTTTTTTCACTTGATTCGGCCGAAATATCTATTATTTCGGCAATATCGACCGTTAAATCGCCGAGATATCTCCGGATCGGCTAGATATCGGCGATATTTCACGATTTATTACGATTCAGTGTTTTTTTTGAAACGTGTCTCGGTTTCGGTTCAGCATCCTCCGAATCTGAGTCAACTCGGCCGATACTTTGAACCATGACGGAAAAGGTACCAAACTCAAAAGTCAATTAGTAAAAGGTACCAAACTTAAAACGGGGTAATTATGGACATATTTAAGTCACAAAACCCCAAAAAAGCAATATCTTTCAAACCAAATGACTTTTATTTCCAAGGTTCTAAAAGGCGCGAGGCGTGGTCGAGGCGTAGAGGTCAAGCCTCAAGCCTTAGGAGCCTAGGCGCGCCTAGGCGAAGCCTAGGCGTAAAAAGGCGTTTGTCCTTTTTTTTATTATTTTAATTATTCCAAGGCTAGTAATATAATAAAATAGTACATACCTTGAATTTTGAAAATATATCCATATGTTTGGTAGCCATCTTTCTCACATTCATGCTCCATAACCAATATTTGTCAACTAATCCTTTGCTTTGTTTAAAAAAAGTGTGCCTTAAGCCTTTTACTAAGAATAGGGGGTAATAAGGCGTAGGCGATGCGTTTCTCTCAAGCCTCAAGCCTAGGCGGGCCTAGGCGGAGCCTAGGCGGGCCTTTTAGAACACTGTTTATTTCTCATTGTCATTGATTTTGAAATATTGGTTTCTTGTTATTTTCTGTCTAATATTTTAAGGCCATATATTTATTTTTTTAGCCACGAATGAAGAGTTTTATATTTTCCTCTCTATTCTCCTTTATGCTTTACGTTTCTGTTATCATTCATGTTTGAGTAACATTTGAATGCGTTTCAGCTTCTGTGCTTTCTGGCTTGGAATTGATCAAAACGCCAGGCGCCGCATGTCCAGGGATAAAATGGATTCGATATTGAAAGTAGTTGTTAAGCACTTCTTTGTAGAGAAGGAAGTCACATCTACTTTGGTAATGGATTCCTTGTACAGTGGACTAAAGGCCCTTCTGACCAAGAAAGCTAGGGGAACATTTTTGGATGCAGAAGAACAATCGATCCCTATTGTTCGCGCAGAGAAGGACACATTTGTTTTGGTGGATGATGTGCTACTACTACTCGAGAGGGCTGCCATCGAACCGTTGCCTCCTAAGGACGAGAAGGGTCCTCAGATTCGTACTAAGGTGAGCAATCTGACATGCATTTCTTTAAAACACTTGGTTTGTTTCTATAATACTCTACAACTACAAAAAGAATTATGATACAAAGTTATTTTTTCTTCAGAATCATTTTGATTTTTAAATATATAAAAAGCTATTGGAGGGATACTCACAATGCGAGTCTTCTTTACCACTTTTCGTTTTTTCTTTTTCTTTTTTCATTTTTTTTTAATTAATATAACCACCTTTTTCATCGTAGATGGGAAGGTTTTTCTCATGTAATGCCAAATGTCACTCTTATCAAAGGGGAAAAAATGTCATCTTCGAGTGGAAGTTGCGTTACACAAGCCACAAATTGCGCCTACATAGAAATAAAATAGGGGCTCTCTTAATATATTACAATAGTTCTCATATTAGTAATATCCTGAAAGGTTATTTTCTGTTGTACCATTACCTAAAACGTGTGGGATTTTCAGTTGTGAGTTTTATTTCAGTGAGTCTGGATTTCAATCTCCAATATTCGTTACATATGATATATGAGTTGTGTTTTGGAGTTGACATTTGAAATGAACACAAAAGGGTAGTGAATTGTGCACAATGAAAGATAATACAAAAGTCTCTGTCAGACAATTATCCTCACCTTGTGACTATATCTATGTTGTTAACATGATGTGCTTCCACAAAGGAACGCAAGTACAGAAACACCCATTACTCTCGAAAACATAATAGCAATGAACATAAACCTCTTTGTCAATCTAACACTCCCCTCAAGCTGTATCATATGTATCAAACATCCCTAACTAGAGTACAAACGATAAAAAGGAAGCACGATCTAATGACTTTGGAGAACATTAAGTTGATCATCCAAGCAAATGCAAGGAGTGACAATCCGTGTCTTCATTAGCAAATCCTGAATAAAGTGACAATTAATCTCTATACGTATGGGGCACACATGTAAATCATGATTGCTAGAAATAATGATAGTGGCTTGAGTGTTGCAATGCATCTACATGGGGTTGGAAATAGGAATACTGAATACTTGAAGAGAAGACTGACCCAGAACATCTTAGAAGCAGTGTGAGCTGTAGATTGATATATAACACGATAATAGGAAATGATATTATTCCTCTATTCGTCAAATGAAGAGATTACATCCAAATAGAAGTTCAATAGCTAGAGGTAGACCACCGCTGCTGGCCCATTCTCATGTCTAAAACCCGTCAAAGATAATAAAACAGAGGTTTTATATAATATTCCTGTTCTAGTTGTATGCTCTTCAGGTTCCTTAAACTGAAGTTGGATTGGAGAGGAGTATGCACATACTGACTGGCCACAACACTGACTGCACAAGTAATGTTACGGTGACTAACTTTAGGATAGATCCGTTTTACTAGTATTGGCCATTAGAGTTCATAGGGATATCAACAAGGTGGTCTCACAGTCTAAAAAAGTTATTTCCATTGTGTAAGAGATACCTCAATGAAAATTAACAAGCTCTATCTAAATAGAATAAAAGGCATCAATGTTTATAAAGGCACGAATCAAGTTCGAGGAGAGGCGAGAATTGAGCCTCGAGTCGAAATGAGGCGTAAGCCTCAACTTGAAAAAAATCACCAATATATTGTAACAAATACGGATAAAATCACAAAAAAAAGTGTATCATGGCTATCATCATAAAAAGGTCCATAATCATGTCACCAACACAATAAATAGTGCAGTGCTATCACATCATTGTAAAAATTTCTATAATCAACGTCACCAACACAATATGACGAACAATAAGATAACCAAATTATTGAATGTTGCATACAATATGCTATAAAAACTGTAGCAATATAATTAGCCTTGTTAAATGGTTCAGCGTAATCAGTATAGCCCCCAACTTGTATAAAAAGGGAGAATAAATAAACTAATCACACCAGCATAATTAGTTCAGATACATATATATTGATCAAAAAAAAAATAAATTAGTTCAGATACGTATATAATATACATCATCTATAAACATTAGCATAACATATTTTTATTTAATTATTGTTTTTTTCTTATTTTCATGACATAATTTGATCCAACATAATATGTACTACAATCAATATATGTATCATCCTAAATTCCTAAATATGTATCTAAGACAGTTAATTTACTAATTATTTTACTAATCAGAAGATATATACTTAAAAACAACATATATTAATCACTATGTTTAAGAAACTGCATATATTACTCAGTTGAAGCGATATTATATACATTGAATACATTATATATCGATGAAGTGTATACACGCCCAGTCAACAATACAAAAAAGAGAAGAAAGAATGCAAAGTTACACGAGGTCAATTGTAGCAGAGGTCGGTCAAATCGCGTACCTTGACTGCGGCGAGGTGCTAGCCTCAAATAAAGACCTGAGGCTTAAGCATCGACGCTGTTTTCCCATGACTTGTCTTGGGCCTCAAGGTGCAAGCCTCAATAGCCTTTTAAAACATTGTGAAGAGCACGCACATCTTTACTATGGAATTCTAGCCCAATGTCTTTTCAAACCGGCAATTCTTACAGGATCATTCCTAGGGATGATGATACTATCCACATAAACTGATGTGGCGAGAGGTGTGTGTGTGTGTGTGTGTGATGATGGTGGTTGGGGAGGGGTTCGGCCCAGATGTGAGAGACAGACTCAGAGAGGTTAATTCTTGTTTTATTTATTATCCTTTAGATTATCCTTAGATTATTAGGATTAGTATTTACTATTCCTTACTCATCTAGGATTATCTATTGCTTATTCTTGTAATATTGACTAGCTTAGGTTTTCCTATAAGTAAGGCCTTTTTGGTTCCTCATTTTTAATCACTGAACTATTAATGCGTGGCGAGTTTAGACTTATTTCGTGTTTACATCCACGTGCTATACGAGCTACATCGATTGTAGTCTCGTTGGAAAAATTAGGTTGCCATGGAAGTCTGACTGCATGGAGGAGGCTGTCAGTCGCTTGTCAACGCAAATCCTAGCCCTATTCACGTCTCTCACACACTCACCCAGACTCCCTTGGCTGCCAGTTCTACCAGCCCTGCCATTGCCGACGGTGGCCACCATTCCACTTCGCCGTGGGCCGGTAATCCAATGTGCAGCCCTCATAGGTCTCTGCCTGTTCCGGTCTATCCCAACCGCCCGCACCCTGAGGTTTCTCAAACTGGGTGTCGGCACCCTCACTGTCAGCTGGCCCACACCTAGAAACCTGGCGGATCTGTTCCCGCCCATCACCACCGACCTACTCAACGCCGGATCTGAACGTGCAGCCAACGAGCTCCCTGCAACTTTTCAAACTGGACGTTCAACGACCTTGGCTGACGCGTCAACAGCCCCTTCTAGTGTCCATTTTTCACCTTTCAACGAACGGTCCAAGAAACAACAGGAAAAGCAAAGGCTTGAAAAACTATGACTGTAACCCCTGGGGTTTCAGAAAAATTACAGCCCGCTCTTCTCAAGTTTATAAATTTACATATCAGCCCCTAACCTTTTTAGTTAATTTTTAGAAATTTCAAAATGCTCCCTGGACTTATTTAATTGTAGATTTGGGTCCCAAAACATTGCAAATTGATTTTATTGGATTTGAAAATTTTGAAATTGTTTCACATCTTCAAGAAAAGCACATTTTAAGGTATGAAACGATTACTTGAAGAAAATTCATCACCAGTTCACATTCAAGTGAGGAATTTATTCAAAATATTTGTTTCAATGGCACAGGTTTTTTCTTGTTCGATGCAAGCTCGAGGACAAGCTTTTACGTAGAGAGATTCGGCCCGAGAGAAAGAGAGGATAATTATGCTTTTATTTTTATCTTTTTGATCATCCTTAGATTATTAGGATTAGTAATTAATATTCCTTATTTATCTAGGATAATCTATTATATCTTCGTTTTTCTATAAATAAGGCTGACGTGAACTACACGTCAATGACCTAAAAATTAAGACAATATGATTTCTAGAGAGAAACAAAAGAGTTCTTATATTTCAAGAATTGGAGAATGAATACAAAAGGAGAATACAAGAGTATTTATATGATATATATTACTTGCTAATCAAGAAATTAGCTAAAATGACTAAAGGACCAACTAAAGAAAATAAAAGAATACTTAATTAGTCCCAAACATGCTTGGAGACTAAGGAAAGAAAATACCTAAAAAGGACTAAAAATAGAAAATGAAAGGAAAATAAAATGGATTCCCATTACTCTCCTCCCCTCAAAAAGAGTTCGTCCACGAACTCAAAGGGGAAGGCTAATAGAGTCACCCTCTAAAACTGTAATCAATGCATGGCCAGGAGGATGCTCGGTCATCAAGATCTCCGGTGACTGATCAGTCGCTAAAAGGGCCCGGTGGCGTGGTAGAGAGCAATCTGAAGCTCGGTGTCCCACGCTGCCGCAATTAAAGCACCGAAATGTGGAAGGGTCTGAATGTGTTGCAGCGAAAGTAGAGGTAGTTGGAGTAGTGACAGAAGATGTCGATGTTGATGCTGCAGGGAAAGCGGAACCCAAAGAAGGTGGAGGTCGGGATGCTGGAGGAGCTGTCAGGGCTGTATGATATGCCTCGACCTTGGTAGCATACTCTATCGCCTTCAGAAAGGTCGTTCTCAATCCAAGATCGCGCTGAATATGTGGTTGGAGTCCCAGAATATGGCGGCTGATCCGCTGATCCTCAGTCTCGGGTAGACGAGCTCTAGTGTAGAGGAGCTGAAACTGCTCCGTATACTCCACTACTGAAGAGTCGGAGGGACTGGATATGCCCAAAGAGGTCACGCTCGTATGTCGGAGGTATGAATGAGGCCTGAAGAGTGGCCTTGAGGCCAATCCAGTCCCGAATGGGAGGGAGTGCTGCTGCTATCCTACGGTAGCAAAGATCATTTTACCCAACTCGGGCAATCCCCTGAAATTTGGTGGCTGCAAGGAGAACACATGAGTGACCCTGAATCCACTTATAGTAAAAAACAGTCTCCATAGCAGCGGCCAATCAACCATATCGTCCGGAGAGAATCTGCCATCAAACATAGGAACATCTACGCGGATATTTCCATGGAGATTCCGTGAAAGTAATTGGAGTGCTAATGAGAGTGGGTTTCCATCTTGATGAGCTATCAGATCCATCGCATCACGTGGTGCAGGTGAAACATAATCAATCGGGACCGGTGGCATCTGTACAGGTGGTGGCCGAGGAGGATGATCATGCAGGGCCATGTGAGGTGCTCGGGGACCGCGCTGATAGTGGAGACACGTGCCAATTAAGTGACCACGTTCTCCACAATAGAACATTGACGATCCCGTAGTGGAATGGGATGACGGGCGTCAGGTGGGGGAATAAACTCGAAGATACTACGGTGAGTAAGAAGAATCGGTATAAAGTAGAGAGAGGTTATGATGTGAAGGGGTATGATGGGAAGATGGGGGAAGTGGTATGTATGGTGGTGCGTGAGGATGCAAATGTGGATCAATGTTTTGATATTCAAAAATGCCAAAATCATATGGGTTAGGTGGTTCGGGTGGACGAATAGGATTGAGATTGGGAGGATGGTTGTGGGGGATTGCGATCGAGGTTTTGGGTAATTTGGCTAGGGTTAATTTTTGGGTGGGTGCTCATTCTTAGGCAAAAGTAGGATTTTTTTGGTAATTTGGGTTTGAATTTTGGTCGGGAAAATTGTATTGGGGTTCAGGTTCAGATCGGGTTTTATTGGGGCCGAAAAAATGAGGTAGATATTTGGTAGGGTGAGCAGGGGGTTTGCGAGATTTTCCGGGGTCAGAATGAACCCGATGTGACTCTTGGACTTGGGTTTCTATATGGACAACATGTGCTTGGGTTTTATTTATGTCGTTTGGGCCGAAGTTAGGGTTCAGAGGATTTGGATGTTGTGTGTGGTGGGGTTTTGATGTGTAAACGCCAGAGTGGGTAAGACCTAAGGCCGAAGGGAGGGAATTGACCACTGGGAGGGTGGTCCAACCCAGTGGAGAAGCCGGAGGATGCAGTAGATGGCTGTCGGTGATATCTAGGGTAGGGACTTGTCCAATTGGTGTCGGATTTAGATCGGCGATGGAAGAAGGCTGTCGACGGTATGGGCTTTGTAGTTTGATGACGGTGGAAGGCTGGGCGACTGCCTGGGTTGAGATCCGGTTCAGTGTGGTAGTGTTCCGGCTTTGATATGAGATATTTTCTTCTGGATGACAATTTTCCGGTGCCAGAAGGTATTCATACGGTTGGTGGGTGGGGTGTACTAGTATTTTGTAACTTGGACAAAAGTTGAAAAATAGCCTCCATTTGTTGCTTCATCTCACGATTGTTCTCTATCAATTCTTGATGGCTTTGTTTCAATTCTTCATTGATTTGTCTAAACTCTTCGTTAATCTCATCTTGAATTCGTGTCGCCTTCTTCGGGGCCATTGAGATTATAGGGCACGATTTGATATTCTACGCACACCACCAATACACACTAACACCAATGTTTGGAGCGACACCCGCTCTGATACCAATTTGACGTGAATTGCACGCCATTGACCTAAAAATCAAGACAATATGATTTAACAAAAGAGTTCTTATATTTCAAGAATTGGAGAATGAATACAAAATGAGAATACAAGAGGTATTTATTTGAGGGATATTACTTGCTAATCAAGTAATTAGCTAAAATGACTAAAGGACCAGCTAAAAAACTAAAAGAATACCTAATTAGTTCCAAACATGTTTGGAGACTATGGAAAGAAAATACCTAAAAAAGAATAAAAATAGAAAATAAAAGGAAAATAAAATGGATTCCCATTGAAGGCCTTTGGTCCCTCATTTGTAATAGAGTGCAGACTTGTTCGTGTTTTCATCATAAACAATCGTGATTTCTACTATAGCAGCAGCCTTGGTGGACTGCTTTTTTCTCACTTTTGTGTTTTCGTTTTCTGCTTATATCGGCTTTGATGGACTGCTTGCTTGTCTACGACTGTTTCTTGTACTCGTTAATTCTTTTGAACAATTTGTTCCATCTGTTTTTGATAAAAAAATGAGGGCATAGAATTTAAGAACGAGGTAAAAGCAAAGGACTTTAAAGCTAGAAGAAACACAATTATAGGACACAAATTGGCTATCTGATGCAGGACACAAACACTTTTATGACGAAGCATATCAATTGGCAGGTTATCAGTATTAGGCAATGTTTGAAATCGCGATTACAGCTTGCGTCGCATTTTGGGTACAATGCAGCATCATGTAAGCAATATTGTGTGTCGCATAAGCAATTTGGGTATTTGCTTTATAAACAATATTAAATTCAATTACATCAATTCACAAATAATTTCAAAATTAGCAAACCCTAAATACACTACATTCCACAAATAATATTCCAAAGCATTCATTCAATTAATATCCACAGATTCCATAGCGTAATATAAAAAAGCTAAGCAAAAGAAGTCATCACAAATAACATCCATGCATCGTTCTAACTAAGGTTTAAATGAGTCATCACAAACTAAGCAAATAAGAAAACCGCAGCAGGTAATAAGCATAAAACAGAATAGAAATTTAATTTATACAGTCTGGAATAATAATAATAAACTAAGGTTTAAGTAAAAATTTAAATGATTTAAGTAATTATCAACAATCATCAAAAGGTCCCAAGAAAAAAACCCGCTATACGACAGAGAAAGGAGGTTCAATATAGGGTTGAGTTTACCTAGAGTCCTAGTAAAATTCTAAAATGGAGAAATAATTAAAGAAATGAAGAAATGAAGAAAATACCTAAGATATAATGCTCTATATCCTAAAGATAATTTAAAAAGAGTTTAAAACAAAAGCAAACTCAATCTCCCCCCCCTCTTATCCATCAAAACAACTGCCCCTCCTCTCTCTTATCCTTTACCATGTGTATCTCCCCCCTTCAAGAAGGCTCACCCTTGAGTTTTAAAGGAGAATACCATTTGTCTCCGGTGGTACGATACCGTGGGTAGCCAAAGCTTTTTCTTCCACAAGATAACCTTCTCCTGTCCCATTTGTTATGATTTCCGTAGTTCTTTTCGTAATAGGGCATGTGGATAATTGTGGTCACTCCACTTGTACAGCTTAAATGTCATGGTGGGGGCTGCCGGTGCCTTGTTTGTTGCGGACTGTCCTGATCTCGCGCAAGGGGAAGTGCCGATTCGATACTTAATTGTCGGCCATTAATAGAACGGTTAATCTTTTGTTCATCCATTTCATTCATCTGGACTGGAATGTATAAAACGGGCGTATAAAAGATGATATTTTTCTGTATGTCAGAAATCATGATTGTTTAGAGGGGTGAGGCATCCAATTGGTTTTGGTCTGAAGGGGGTTCAATGGGATTGGTTAGGGTTTGCTGCTTTGTTGGGGGTAGGTTTTTTGACCGGTTGGGAGAAGTTAGGCGATTGTGGTGTACTCGGCTGCAAGGAAAAGGGGTCGGGTTGGGCCTTACTTGCCTGGAACGGGGCAGAAAATGGATGGGGTAGGGCTTACAGTTTTTGTCTAAGAGTGTGGGTTTTGGGCTGTGTGATCGGGCCGGTAGTGTCGGCGAGGGGCCAACCATGTTGAATCTGGTGCGGACTTGGACTGACGATCTCAGAAGTTTTTTTTTTCTTTTCTTTCAGTGGGTCGGGGTTTGAGGACTGTCAGATCTGAAGGTGGCTGGGGGTCGGCAGGAAGTCTGGATGATGAAGGGACTAGGGTTTGGCACCCCTTTTTGGTCCTGTTCGGGTCCTGTGGTTGTGTGACACAGCATGTGGCAATCTTAACTCCTAGAACACTGACCTCGCCGGAGGTTCGTCGTGACTTGGTCGTGTGGCACTACTCGAAATTCCAATTGTTTACATCCATAAATGCATACCGGAGAGCGTCAGATACCAATTTGATTTGTAGTTGGGAGTGGAAGCTGTTTGAATTACACAACAACATTTAGAGGATAGTGACCCAATTTCTATTTCTCATTCATCTCTCAAAATAAAGTAGTGATGGAGGAGCTTCTAGAAGGATGATGTCACAAGGTAGTGGTCCTAGTGGGTGACATCATCAATCTAGATGGCTCCCAAAATATCTAAAGATGTACTAAAATATCCTTCATTGCGCATGCTCCTGCATCACCATCAGACTTGAGCTTCCGACAATTATGATTACTTCTTGGAAAAGAACTACGATGATGCTTGTCCCACTGTGAAATGAAACTTCACATTAAAAATAAATGAGACTTCAAGGAGTAATGACTAACTTCAACTTAGCCATAGACAAGTTAATAACAGTCTTTGGGATCAGCAAGAAAATAAGCAAGAAACAGGGCAATGACCCTTGCATCAAACAGGGATCAAACTATAAATACCTAAGCACAATTGTTTTGGCACAACAAGGGGAAAATATTAACTGCCACTAACCCTATAAGGTGATCGACCAGAGATTGTACCGATGATAGAAACAGGCTGCATTTTTAAATTACGTCAAATTTTCAAGGATTTGAGAAGAAATAATCGATGAGTGGCAAAGACATACAGTTGCATCTCAGTTGCAGAACACAAGCAACTGCATCAATCTCGTGAAAAACCAAATCTTTAATAGCCGATATCAAGCTTAAATGCTAGTTGCTAATGGAAATCACTAGGCAATATCAATGCAGCCAGGGAACAAATTGGTAATTGAGATAAAATTGCTACATTGCCCATCAGTGAGCGAACTGTTGGAGCTGAATGAAAAATTGCGTCACAATCACCAATTGGAAGAGGTGATTGAGAGGCAATTGAATAATTATTTTAGGGTTTGGGTTTCAGGTGAAGCGCGCCTTTTGGTGGTGTAGCCACCCTTATCAACCTGCTGACATCGACTTTAAGTGATATATATTTTTCTTCAAGAGTGCATTCGAAAATACGATACATCTCTTATTTTGGCTACATCTTGGATGGTGGTCTCAGTAGGCAACAGAAGAAGTACCTTATGAATATGATTTGTAGGCAGGAAGGGTATCTGTTTAATTTTCATAAGATATGGCCTGGTTTCGAAGGAAAAGACGTAAATAAATTGTATTAAATAAAATGAACATCAATAGAAAGCATAATGCAGATGTAGCTAACTTTTATGATCGTAATGGACGAGTGTGACTACAAAGTGCTGTCCTCATTCCTGATGCATATGCTGCTGATTAGTCCATCTTTAATGTTAATCATAGATCTTCTATTCATGAAGGCATATTCATTGGTTGAAATTGACCTAAAAAGTTCTTGTTTTTCATTTGTTTTTGTTATTATATTTTGCATATCCTGGAAACGCGAGACATCATTTCTTGAGTTTCCAAGGCATAGTTACTGGGAACGCCAGCACCCTAAAGATTTTCGTATTGGTATGCAGGTTCTGAAACATGGTACACTTCCATTCCAATACACTAAATAAGCGATCCAAAAAATATTAACATAATTTCTTCCCTCATATTTGATATAAATGTTAAAAAAAATAGTGAATTTATAATGTGCTACTGTTTAATAATAAACAGACTAGGTGTTTTCAGATTTTTTTTTTAAAAGTCTAGGATACAAGTGTTTATATAAATAATATTTAAATACGAAATCTCGAAGGTGTATACAGAAATTGTGTATCTTAAGAACATTATAAGATATTTATTATTTTAACTTGTTAATGACTCTACTCATTCAAAAGACCCCAACTCAATATAGCAAAATAATTTGCATAAGCCTACCCTCACTCACCGTACCACACTTTAAAGGGTATGATGTACTGCGCTCCCGTACCCGTTCCACGTACCTGAACGATCTGCGTTTTAGTTAACATTATTCTAACGTATTCTGATTTTTTTTCTTGCTTTGCTTTATTACTTCATACATAGATGATTTGTAGCTTCATACTTTTTTTTTCCAGCTTTTATATTTATTATTGATTTATGCCAATTTACTCATCTGATGGTTTCGCATTTCTTAACCGTTACCTGTTAGGATGGGGGTCTTGGAGAAGACTTCAGCAAGGATTCAATTGAGCGTGATGAAAGGCGCCTTACTGAGCTGGGTCGTAGGACAATCGAATTATTTTTCCTATCCCATATTTTCAGGTAATCCATATATCAAATCTGATCTACTGTTAAAAAGCTTCACTTTTTGCTACTATTTTTGTTTTGTTTTTGAATGTTGAGTGTCATGGCCCTTATATTATTATTAATTAGCTTCTTGGATCTCAATTTTTATCTTCTTAGATAAGAACAAAACAGTTTCTCTCTTTATCTATTTAAACTAGTAAACATTGAGTAGGCTTGTCCTTTTTAAGTCGATATCAACGAAGTTAGTTTGCTTATTTTTTAGGACTAAATCCATCATTCGGGGGATCTCTTTAAGAGTAGTGTTACAAAAAAAAGGTTTGTTTTGTTCTTACATTTGTTAAATTTCTTTAGACCCATTAAATATTCTCCTGGTATTTTGGACAACTGATTCCCATTTTGGTGCTTTAACTCTCTATTAATTGTTTGCACAATGGTACTTTAAATTAATTATAAGGTATAGTCTATTCTCTCAAACTAAACACTGCCATATGGATGGTGCGTGATTTCTCTGATATTATTTCTGAGCTGGTTCTTATTGATCTTCCGTTGGGGTGTGTGAGTACACTTGGTCCAACAACAGGGACAATCCATCTTTTTCCAGGTTGGATCCGTTCTTGGTTTCTCATGATTGGGAGGATATGCTCCCGGGGGTGGCTTAGACAGTGTGTCGGCGTCCGATCATAGTTCCATTCTGTTGGAGTGCGGAGGGGGTGTCATTGAGATTCCATTTAGATTCGAGAATACGTGGCTAAGATTGGAGTGGTTTGTTGGAAAGGTGCGTGGGTGATGGTAGACGTATAGGGTAAATGTGAATGCGGATTATTTGCAGGGCTGTCAGCTTAAATTGCTGAAGGAGGACATAAAAAGATGGAATAAGGAGGTATCTGGAAATGTTGGACTCTCGATTGACTTGGCTTTGGAGGAGAGCATGGTTCAAAGTCTCGGCCGAATCAACTCGGAATCGGCAGGGGACGAGACGATACTGGGTCACGATTCAAAAAAATATCAGATACGGCAGATATCGGCTGGTCCGAGATGAGGGCCGATATATCGGCCGAGATGAAGAATTACGGGTGAGATGAAGTAAAAAAACAGGGGATGTTGGAAAAAAACAGGGAATCTTGTAAATACTTACCTGCCGGAGAAGAAGAAGAAGTCGTCGGAGAAGAAGACAAAGTTCAGGTATTTCGGCCCAAGATTTCTCTCTCTCTTTCTCTCCCTCCTGTTGCGGGTGTTTTTTTTAAAGTTTAAGAGGGCTGGTGTTTTCTCTTTCCTATTTCGGAAGTTCAGGTGTTTATTTAGGTTTAAGAGGAGTTATCAGTAGGACGTTTGGATATTATTAGTAGGACGTTTGCCGTTCTTTCAAGGTAAAGTTAAGTTTGTGTATTGAAATAAGGTTTTGGAGTGTTGTAATGGGCCTTAAGCGTGTATTTTTTAAGTGAGAATGTTTTTTTAAGTGTGTTTAAAAGAATGTGTTTTTTAAGTGTGTGTTTAAAAGAATGTTATATTAAAAATTGTATTTGTATATTTTTTGTAAAAAAAAATAACATATGCATCCATTTAAAAAAAAAAAAAACTCTAAATTGTATTTTTCTAACCATAGTTAACGTTTTTAAATAACATTTGCATTCTTTTAAAAAAAAAACTCTTACTAAAAAATAACAGTAGAATTATTTTTTAAATAACTAATATTCTCTTGTTTTTAAAGTTCCGCGCCAACGGCATACAAAAATATCAGTAGAGTTATTTTTTTTTAAAAGGATGCAAATGATTTTTTTTAGTATAGTTATTTTTTTATAACATTAACTCTCGTAAAAAATAACATTTGCATTCTTTGAAAAAAAAGTACTCTACTAAAAAATAAAAGTAGAGTTATTTTTTAACAACTTTGAAAAAAATAACATAATAAAAAAATAACATCTGCATCCTTTTTATTTTGTAAAATGGCTCCTAAACTAAATGCTTTCTATTTTGTAACATTTGTAACATTTAGAAAAAAAAAAAAACATTTTTATCTTCTTTATTTTGTAGAATGACTCCTAAATGAATATTGATTGGGAGCATAAGGAGTGCTCTAGGAGGAAATAGCATTTGCATTCTCTATGTAACTCCTTACTAAGTTTTATGCGTCCTTAATTTTTTTTTAACTTAATATTGATTTATTATGAAATATTTAATCTGATAAGTCCGTCGCGTTTCAGTATAACCAATTATATAATGCAATGCATATTAAAGAATGGTTTTGAACGTATCTGATTGGTCCACATTGTTAATCTTATTTTTTTTAAATTTATTATATTTTTTTTCGGAATTTTTTGCGCTCTTTAAATAGCGTATCATTGCGTATCTCCCTATACCGCGATTGATACCGAGTTGAAAATCGGATGTCCGCTACCGGGGCCGATATCGAGAATTTGAACCATGGAGGAGATTAAAGGGAATGATTGAATGGAGGGAGATGGGCCTCTTCTTAGGGGTTGGTGGCTTAGGGGTAGGATATAAAAGGGGTTTGCTTGGAGAAAGATGGTGGAGGAGAAAATTTGTTCGAGGCAGAAGTCAACAACGTGATGGCTGCATGAACGTGATAGGAATACAATTTTTTTCATAAGGTATCTCATTGGGAGTAGTTATTATTGATGTGTTGTTGGAGGATGTGGAGGTGATGAAAAGTGGTATTGTGTTGTTTTCGAAGGAGTGGAGAAAACTGTCTTTGGAGGGGTTTAGCTTTGTCGTTCTTAGATGAGACAAGTTTGGATGGCTTTTCTAGGGACTTTTTAAAGGTTTGTTGGGATGTGTTTGAGGAATTCTATTATAGGGGCTTCTCACAGAGGAGTTTGAATGCCTCCTTCCTCACGCCGGTCCCGAAGAAAGGAGGTTAGGTCGATATTTTTGATTTTAGTCCCATGAATTGGTTGGCTGTGAATATGGGGGCTGTCATTGTGGATTATGTAGTTTGAAGTGGTGGGAGGCTTGTGTGGAGTGCCTAGTTTAGGCGAAAATTTCATGATTGGGAGTTGAAGGAGTTGGTAGGAATGTTGGAGAGAAAGGGACTTCCGAGGGGCGGGAAAGACGAGTTATGGCGGAGGAGTTGTGAGGGAGTATTTTCACTGAAGTCGTTGTATGGCCTTTTAAGTGGCGCGGGGAGGAGTGCATTTTCATTTCCGTGGAGGGCAGTGTGGCGATCTAGGGGTCTTATGAAAGTGGCCTCCTTCACTTGGAGAGCTTAAAGAGGGGCTATCCTTACCATTAATAATTTAGGCGGAGGAGAAAGGTTACTGTGAATTATTGTCAGCTTTGTAGGATTGATTGTGAGTCAGTGGATCATCTCTTACTTCAGTATACATTTGTGAGGAAATTGTGTGCAGTGTTGTGGGCATTTTTCGGAGTGCAGTGGGTGATGCCGAGGTCAGTGTCAGAGATGTTGGAAGTCCTGGTGGGTGTTTGGGTGAGGAAATCAAAGTGGGAGGCTTGGAAAGTGATACTTCTGTGCCTTACGTGGTCGGCGTGGAGGGCGCGAAATAAAAGATGTTTCGAGGATACGTAGTTGTCGACTCAATCGCTCCAGGATGCTATGCTATCTCTTTTGTATTTATGGTGTAAAAATAGTTCATCGATTCTTTGTTGTCTTATTTGAGTTTTTGGATGAGTTACGGGCGAGGGACTAATTTTGTATGCCTCCTTGTTTGTTGTTGTGGGATGGAGGCTCCCCCTTTTTAATGCTCTATTTTGGTATAACTCGTGTGTAAGAGAGCAGTCATCTTAATACTGGGGTGCTTGAATATATACTGAGGTGTATCTTCTAATAATGGTGATAAGTCACCAAACAAGATGCTATTGACAATGATGGATTGAACTCAGTTGAAGTAGAAGAAACTCTTTTATATAAACTCACAAACACTCGTGTATAACTCAATGATATGCAATAAATGTGATCTGTTTTGAACAATAAATAAACCTTTGAAACAACTAGCTAGAGGGAGAGAGAAGTAATCACTTTAGATACACCTTAGGTAGGCCGCTCAAACACCAAGGTATGAAGGAATGTAAGTCAAAACTCAATAAATGCCTATATGTTCTTGGTCGAAAAGCTTAAACAAAGGTATTAATGGTGGAGAATAAATGCTTTGGTTCTTTGTAATAACTTATGTGTGATAATCCCTATTCTCTATGATCTCTCTCTTTTAAGGGATGGTTGGGGTATATATATTCAGTTAGGTACATTCGAGTAATCTCAGGCTTATTAAATGTAAGAACAACCTACTATGCCTTTACGTCACTAGCATTAAATGTAAAGTTGTGCATGCGTGTTCCTACGTCACTGGCATTAAATGCCAACAAAAAGCTTTGGTGACTAACTAGTTGTGTCAGGAGGCTGCCTGCCAAGCTGTCTGACAGCCCCCAATATCCCAAACAGCTTAGTTAGGTTTGGATTGGATTGGGGATAGGTCATGCATAACGTCACTAGGATAAGTGTCGGAAATATACACTTGTTATTTTGGACAAAGACCACTTGTGCTAAACCCTGTGGTCAAAGGAACTCATGGTTGCCCGGATGATGTTCTCTCGGGTTATGCTCTCTTCGGATGAGCTGGTGTTTTACCTGGTGTATCTAAAGAGGTTAAGTCATGCCTTAACGTTGCCTTGCTTCTCAATCCTTTAAACCAGTTCCCTCGCAGGTTCCGAGAGTGAGGTTATTCAATAGAGCATGCAAGCTCTCCCAAGTCTTTCCAGACCTGGTTCCTCGCGGATATCGATTAACCTCACTAATATTACAATACATTTCATCATTCACAATACGTCTAAAAAACATACGTAACTTAAATAGAAACGAAATACAAAGTTTCTACGAACAACTCTTTTGGGCTGTGCTTCCTCTAGCTTTGCTCGAGCTCGCTTTTGAGCCAGCTCACTTGACTCTTTGCATTCCTTTAATGTGAGGGATTATCTCTAATTACAATTTTATCTCTAATTTCAGTCGTCGACTCAATCTCTCCAGAATGCTATGCTATCTCTTTTGTATTTATAGTGTAAAAATAGTTCATCGATTCTTTGTTGTCTTATTTTGAGTTTTTGGATGAGTTACGGGTGAGGGACTAATTTCGTATGTCTCCTTTGTTGTTGTGGGGTGGAATCTCCCTCTTTTTAATGCTCTTCTTTGGTATACCTCATGTATACGAGTTTTACCTTTTTGAATGATACTTTTATTTATAAAATAAATACTATTATGGGTCTCATTGTTTCAAACAACATTTTGTTTAGGCGAGGCATAAGCCTCACCCAAAAAGAGTGAAAATAAATAATAAGAGTCTAATAAAATCACAAAATAATCACATATCAAGTAATGCAAAAAGATTCATAACCATTAAATTCAAGTAACCAACAACACATAATGTGCATCGTCAAGCTATCTACTAAAACAATAATGGATCATGTGTATCCAGTGCTTTGAATAGAATAGTGAATCTAATCTACCATCTTCCCCAGTATCACCATCATCACTCATAGGATTTTCCATGGAATCATCATCATATCTAATGGTCGCATCATCCTCGTCATCGTCGAAGTCAACACCCACACATTCTTCTTCATCATCCACAAAATCCCCATTTCTTCATCTATAAGATAAAGTATACAAGTGAGTATGCAATTTTTTGAAATAATTCTTTAATGTTAATGGAAAGGATTTTTTTTTTAATACTAACCCTTTCTTGAAAGTGTTCAATTACGAATTCCACGCTCACGCCAAATAGCCCCCCGCCCTCGTTACATCATTCGTCACCCCGGAGGCATCTATCACCACTAATGCATCTGCCAATTCGTATTCAACATCTTACTTCGCAACTCACTCATCATCCGACGGTAGATGATCAATAACCTCTCATCCTCTTTAAATGCCTTCTTTTTCAAGAACTTCATTTTCAACTTCTTGTTGTACATTATATACACCAATAAGCTTAGCCTCTTTGTTGACAACAGATTTCTTTTCTTTGTATGGAGTTGTATAATTATTACAAATAATAATTTTTTAGTAATTAAATAATAAACTTATCTAATAACATTAATGTAAATTAATTTTTAACAATTGAGTACTTGATTGAATGTGCTCTAGTTGCATTCGCATGCCGATGAAGAGCACGTAAGACTCAAAATCCTCACACGAAAATTAGTTTATTCTAGAGTTCCATCTTTTAATCAAATCCACCATTCATTTAAAGCAAAATTATAGTAAAATTTAAAATTCTAGTTTATAGAATTTTATTAATAAAAAGCAAAGCATACTTTACTAAAAACTTTAATTACCGGGGCTACGTAATTTGCACGATGATTTTGCTTGTCCAAACGAAGAAAAACATTTCCTAATCCGGAAATCATCAATTTGTAAATCCGCTTGCAATCTATCTTGCTCATAGAAAATAAGCTTATCCATACAAATCAATCAACAAACCCATTTTTGTCGTTGTATTGATAATGGGGGTTAAGAAAATATGTAGCGGCAATGCAAACAACGATGTAACTAAAACTCGCACTTAGTATCTATGATGTTCCATATTTCCTCGTAAGACCCCTCGTCTCCTCCCAAATTCTTACTTATAGTCTCATTTATTTTGTCCATAGCACCATAAATGAAACTCATCTCAGCATCTTTTCTAAATCAAATCATCCTCAAAACACTCACCAGAGGTCTTGTGCTCTTAAATGCAAATGGCACACTACCCCAATAAGTTCTGTCCAGTAAATATTTTTTGATAATTGCTTCCCTTCATCTTTCTTTGCCCAGCTCGATCTTATCTCATTCAGGAGAAATGAACATCCGCTCCAAAGGCTCCTTAAGGCTCCTTAAGGCTATACATTTGGGGGAACTCTCTCACATAGTTTAACAATTTTATTTTTCCTGCAAGATGATCTTTCATTCTTTTTACACCTCTCTTTACAATTTTATTGCAATAATTGCATTGAATATACACACTGCCTTTCCTAGTGTCGAGCTCCGTACCACGTTTCCAAACCGGATCCTTTTTCGATGCCATATTTTAAATACCACAAAATACAAATATATTTACATTTACGGAATTAAAAAGAGTCCATTCTGAAAAAATTAGTTCATTTAAATGTTAAAAAATAAAAAAGTAGCTCTTTAAAAAACCCTCTAAACTAAGTGAAAGAACCCATCGATCAGAGGGAAAAAAATTAGTTTATATAAAACCATGTATCCTTAAAAAAAGCTAAAATGTAAAAACAACAACAACAAGGTTATCTGCGTAACTTAACAATGCGAGGTGCATAAATGAAGAAAGAAAAAAAATACAAATAACCAAAGCTGAACAATAAAAAAAACCGGCGATCAGTTTCAATATCAAAAAACAAAAGCCAACAGAAAAAGGAGTTAGAAGAAAGGAAGGAAAACAAAAAAATGATCAGTTTAGAGTTTAGATTGATTGACACAGGAAAACAAAGATCTATTTGAGATCGAGAGAGGAGAGAGAGAAATGGAGCTAACCTTGGTCGGGAGAGAGGAGTGAGGGCGGCTACAAAGTTGGGACTTGGTAAGAATAACTTTCGGTCTTTTAGTTTTGACTTATTTTGGTACTTTTTTTCTTCTTTTTTTCCCCATCTCTCTCTCTCTCTCTCTCTCTTTCACAACAAACTTAAACCTCAGCACCCTGCCTCATTCTGCATTGAGGCATAGGCCTCAATTTTAAAACATTGATGGGTTTTATTTTATTTTTTTATTTTTTTCAGTTTTCTATGTAGCAAAGTATGGTCTCAATGCAGTGACTAAATTGTGTTGGATGAGGGGAATCATTTGAAATTGAAAACGAATTTGGAAATACACAAATCACAAAAAAAAGGAGTTAAAAATACAAATGACCATAGCCGAACAATAGAAAAAAACCAGCGATCAGCACCCCCGCCTCATTCCGACTCGAGGTGTAGGCCTCAATTTTAACTTCAGAGGCTTAAACCTTGGGGCGATTTTTTTGTGATTCGCTTCTAGTGATTTTTTTAAACATTGATGGGTGGCCTTTTTCTTTTTATTTTTTTTCTTCTTCCAGTTTTCTATGTAGCAAAGTATGGTCAATGCAGTGACTAAATGTTGTGTTGGATGAAGGAATCATTCAAAGTTCAAAACGAATTTGGAAATACACTAATCACTTATTGAGATGACGCGTTTGGGTCGAAAGGGATGGCTTTCAAAATGAGATTTACATGGTAGATGCACTTTAAATCTTCCCAAATTAAGGCAATGTTATAAAAAACGTGAAGGTATTTGGGAACATAAAGATTATCAACTGTGATGAGAATATTCAATCGTCATGCACCCTACTGTAGCCTTCACATGTCCATCTATATATACACACGTATGCGTGAGAACCTTGACCTGGACCCGTGGGCCGAAGATGTCTTCGCAAGCACCTGATTCTCGGGTTTGCCTCTTTTGGGGATGTCAGTGGACCGTGAAAGTGTTTTTCAGAGTCGTATGTAGTTTTCCTTAAAACAAACAAATTTTTTTGGTGTTTTGGGTGTCTATAACGCTAGCTCTCCACAACGTGATCTTTAAAAAATTCCGTCCTCGCACTTCCTATATGAGCTGATTTGAAATGAATCAATGAGTCCTATTGGTGGTGGATTGGAAGAGAATAGGGAACGATAGTGATGTGATTCAAGAATACAAGGTTTGAATTGCAATATTTCTTATTTGTACTATTTTATTTATTTTTTCTTTGAAGTTTTTACATATTGTTTTTAGCTCTATAAGATCGAGAAGGTACCATTAATGTTGCATGAGGGATGCCATGGGTGATATTACGCATCACCTTACTAATGCGAGCACCTTCTAAATAAGTTACAAAGTCTAGGGAATATTCCCTCTCATAGACCTATAAATGTAACCGTTCCCCTTTGGGTTTATTGGATCAACTTGTGCAGAGTTAATATATCTTTATGCGTGTCAAGTCACTTGGTATCAGTTAGAGGCTTCGCTCCATCATATGAGTAAACCCTAAAATCATCACATCACCAATGGCTCCGAGGAGAGGATCCCCTCGAATCCTTGAGTGCCCTACCACCCCAAGCGCTGCTCCCGCTGCCACCACCACCATCATCTCTTCCACTACCACCTCTGACTTACGCCAGGAAATAACACCTTACCACCATATGCCTCCGCTGCTACCCCACCCAAAAAGTTTTGCAAACTCAGAAGAGAGACAGTGTAGCCTTGGAGCTATGAATAAGAAGAAAAATAGAGGAGAGTGTGTGGAAGCTTGTAAATAACATCTCTACTCTGCCCCTAGTCCCTCAAGTGCCACTGTGAGCCCTGACGAAGGCCAAACAGCGTGATAATCATGGTTCAAAGTCTCGGCCGAGTCAACTCGGAATCGGCCGAGTTGACTCGGAATCGGCAGTGGACGAGACGATATCGGGTCACGATTCAAAAAATTAACAAAAGCGTACCATATCGGCTTGACTCGGGCGATATATCGACCGGTCCGAGATGATGGCCCGATATATCGGCCGAGTTGAAGAATCTCGGGCGATATTTAGAAAAAACAGTGAAAAAAAGTGTAGAATCTTGAAAAAAAACAACGAATCTTGAAAATAAGAGGGAAAGTAAAAAACACATACCTTTTACAGTTAATGGGGACAAAAGCAAGTCACGGATGTTGAGAAGTTGCCAAAATTTGAGCTATAAAGCAAGTAGAGAAGCAAACAAACCAGCTACGAACCCTCTTTAAACCGCCGACCAAACAAGTTGCAAACGAATCGCCGGAGAAGAAGACCTCGAGCTCAGGTACCGTCGGCCAAAACTTCTCTCTCTTTTTTGTATCGTGCCTTTTTTTTTTAGGTTTAGGAGGCTGGTATTTCTAGGGTTATAATTAGTTAGTAGTGTTCAAAAGAATGTTTAAATGGTTTGATTTTTTAAAAGAATGGTTTAAAAGAATGTTTAAAAGGTGCGTTACTTTTTTTTTAGGTTTGAAAGAATGTTTAAATGGTTTTGAGTCCTACTAGACTTACTGACTCATTACTGACTCATGCCTCCTGATAAGGCTCCTTTCTTATTTGTTTTTTTTTTAGTTAAAAAAAAACATTGTTTTATAGAATAATTAGTGTTTTATGTTTTTTATATAAAAAAACAGTGTTTACTAAAATTAAAAACAATTTTTTTTACAAAATATGAACTTGACCTAATTAAAACACGACATGATGCGACATAAATTGTAATCCTTTATATTTAGTACACAATTTAAAATACATTTAGCCAATATTCTCTTATTTTTAGTACAAAAAAATACAATTTAGTACAAAAAAAATACATTTTTTTTACAAATACAATTTAATACAAAAAAAATAAATTGTTTTTTTTAGTAGAGTTTAGTACAATTTAGTACAAAAAAATACATTTAGCCAAACATACATTTAGTACAATTTAGTACAAAATCTCTCAAACATACATTTAGCAAAAAAATACTCTACTAAAAAATAAAAGTGGACTTATTTTTTTAGTAGAGTTATTTTTTAATAGACTTTTAACAAAATAACATATGCATATTAACAAAATATATATATATATATATATATATATATATATATATATATATATATATATATATATATATATATATATCGTATTTGTAATTGTATTTGTATTTGTATATTAAGGTTTTGTATATGTATTTGTATATTTTTTGTAAAAAAAAAAAACATATGCATGCTTTTTAAAAAAAAAAACTCTAAATTATATTTTTTTTACCATAGTTGACGTTTTTAAATTACATTTGCGTTCTTTAAAAAAAATACAATTTAGAGTTATTTTTTTTAAAGGATGCATATAAATTTTTTTTACAAAAAATATACAAATACATTTTTTTAGTATAGTTATTTTTTACATCATTAACTCTTGTAAAAAAAATAACATTTGCATCCTTTAAAAAAAGTACTCTACTAAAAAATAAAAGTAGAGTTAATTTTTAATAACGTTGGAAAAAAATAACATAATAAATAAAATAACATTTGTATCTTTTAATTTTGTAGAATGGGACCTAAACTAGATATTGGGTGGGAGCATGGAACTGCTGTTGGTGGAAATAAGAAGAAGATTGCTTGCAATTACTGTAATAAGGTTGTTAGTGGTGGTGTCACCGGACTAAAAGAACACTTGGCGGGAGTGCAAGGCAATGTCGAACCGTGTCGCCATGTTCCTAAAGAGAGAGCAACTAATATTAAAAAAATTCTTACAGATGGTATGAAGCAACGGGCCCTGGAGAAGAGAAAGCAGAAAAAAGTAGAGAATTTGCGAGAGCAAACCCACAACTATGATGAAGATGATGCCAGTGAAGATAGTGATGACGTTAATGAAGATGATATCACCCGTTTAGAATTAACACAGTTGAATGCTGCTATGAAAGAAAGTCGAAGAATGGCAGGAGAACAACATAGACATTCAGTTTCCGGGCCAAGGCCATCCACATCTGCGCTTAAGCGATCGCACGTATCACGATCGTGGTCATTGAAACCGGGGGTTGAATTGCCTGCTCGAGGGATGGACCCTTCCATGTTTAGGTCGAGGAAGTCTACTCAGAAAACTGTGAAATACATATTCTCTAAAGATGGAGTGAAGAATGTTGGGAGGGCTATTAGCAAGTTCTTTAATTTTAATGCCAGCCCGTTCCATGCTGCTGATAGTGGACCTGCCTATCAACATATGATTGATACGATTGCTACGGAGGGTCCGGGGATTAAAGGTCCAAGTGGTTATCAGATTGGAGGTGTTTACTTGGATGAGGAGGTGAAAGAGGTGGATGCGCACATAGCAACTCTAAAGGAGATATGGCCCGAGTATGGTTGCACAATCATGTGTGACGGGTGGAGTTCAAGGACGAAGAAGCCTATCATAAACTTTATGGTATACTGTGATCGTAATATGATATTTCACACCTCTGTTGACATGACTAACAAAATCAAGTCGGCGGATTATATTTTTTCCCTTATGGACAAAGTTGTGGAGGAAATTGGCGAGGCTCACGTCGTACATGCCGTCACTGATAACGAGCCAAGTTTTAAGGCGGCTGGCGCGTTATTAATGGCGGAAAGGAGACACTTATTTTGGTCACCTTGTGCAACACATTGTCTTGATTTGATGCTAGAGGAAATTGGAAATATGAAGTCAATTAAGTCGGTATTGAATGATGCCAAATCCATTACCTCGTTCATATATATAACAGTCAAAAAGTTGTGAATTTAATGGAGTATACCAGAGATAGGGAGTTGCTAAGGCTAGGCATTACGAGATTTGCTACCGAGTTTATTGCCCTTGAGAGTCTCATTTGTGTGTACTATGAATGAATGGCGTGAATACAACCGTGAGAGGACCCGAAGGAGTGCGACCACTAAAGTGTCGAATTTAATTCTAGCAGATCGATTCTGGCAACGGGCTGCCGAGGTTGCTAATATTATGGAGTCCTTAGTATTGCTTTCGAAGATCGTAGACCAGGATAAAAAGCCTACATTATCTATCATTTACGAAGGGATGGATAAAGCAAAACTAGCAATCCAGGCAACTGTTGGAAACTGGAAGAAGTATTGGCAGGTGATCGATGGAAGATGGGAGAGACAATTGCACCGAGGCTTGCATGCCGCGGGATATTTCTTAAATCCGGTGTTTCAGTATTCATCTAATTTTTCAAGCCATCCCGAGATAAGAGCCGGACTTAAAGAGGCCATCAAAAGGCTAGAGCCAGACGTACAGAAACAGGCCTTGACAATAAATGAGGTATCACATTTGTTTCCATCGAGTTATATTTATTTCATATATGTATTGTTTATAAATTAATTTGTTTGTCTTTTAGGTTAAACTCTTTACAGATAAGAGAGGGGAGTTTGGCTCAGATCTTACCAAGCAAGCAGTCAAATCTTCTCTTCCAGCTGAGTGGTGGAAAAATTACGGTGAGGATGCACCCAATCTTAGGCGCATTGCTATCAAAGTACTAAGTCAAACATGCTCATCTTCGGGTTGTGAGAGAAATTGGAGCACATGGTCTCTCATCTATACAAAACTTCGCAACTGATTGGCAATAAAAAAATTGCATAAATTGGTGTATGCGCATTACAATTCGAGACTTAAAGTTAAAAATTTGATGTACATGCGAGATACCGAAGATTTCTACAATCCGATAGACTTGAATTTAATATTTGAGGAGGATGACTTCTGGGATGAGTGGACCCGAGAGAATGATGAAGGGGTCTTACCAACCGATGACTTAGACTGGTTGGATGAATGTATTCAACAAAGCGAAGGGGAAGATGACAGGGGGGGTCACAATCAACCGGCACCGGTCAGTGTTCTTTCCAGTTCTGATGATGATCACGGTGGTGATGATAATTGGCAAGATATTCCTGGTACTTATGGTAATCATGAAGATGATGACGATGACGACGACGACGACGACGACGACGACGATGACGATGATGATGATGATGATGATCAAGGTGGCAAGGGAGATGTTAGTAGGGGAGCAACGAGTGGTAGCCGACAAAGGAGTGGTGTTGGTGGTAGCCACCAAAGGGGTGGTTCTTACAATACTGGTACACAGCATGATGGTGGTATAACATGGGCACAAGGAGATGAAAATTACTATGCCACGCAAGACACAGATCATGGTTATCGCCCGGGAATCAGTGAACAACGAAGGCATTTAGACAATTTAACGAAATTCCCTAGTAGTGACGAGTATTCAAGCCGATATGATCAGCAACGCCTTGATGATCAACTACGGGCTATGTGTTTGATGACAGATCATGCATACCGCGGTGGAAGACATAGTATCTCTGGGAGTGGGAGTGGCACAGATAATTATGGTCCGACACAACTTCCAAGATCTACCAGTACTAGTACAGGTGGTTACTATGATCGTTATAGAGACCATTATGGATCTACTAGTAGCGGCACAATAAGTGGTGATTATTATGGATATAATCAAGGGACGCAATATGGTGGGTCTTCAACTGATAGTTGTGGGTATAGAGGTTTTGGATATTATCATCACGGTAGTCAACCGGGAGATCATCATCCATAATTTCCAAATTATGGATCATCTAGTCAGTCATACCAACCATCTGAGCAGCAATATAGTTCATATTTCTTTCCTTACCCAACTGAAAGAAATTACCCCTACCGCAACTAGATAGGGAGATGAAAATGATGAAACATTGTAATCATTTATATTTGTCTTCCATGTAAATTTTTTTATCTAGTTTTATGTGGCATTAGATTGTTTTTCAATATTATTAATGGTTTACTATGCAATATTGAATCTGACAACTCTGCCGCGCTTCAGTATAACCAATTTTACAATGCAATACATATTGAATGATGGGTTTGAATGTATCTTATTGCTCCACATTGTTAATCTTATTTTTTTAAAATTTTCTATATTTTTTCCGGAATTTTTTGCTCTCTCTAAATAGCGTATCTTTGCGTATCGCCCGATACTGCGACCGAGTTGAAAATCGGGTGTCCCATACCTGGACCGATACCGAGACTTTGAACCATGGTGATAATGGTCCCGCAGGACGGGATCTGGGGTTTTGCACGTCTAGGGTGTTATCTTTGGCCTATGAAGCAAAGAGAGAAGGAGTAGGGAGAAGAGTTTGATGGTGTCCGGTGGCCGAAATTGCATCGTAGGAGTTGCGCCTGAAGCTAGGGCTTGAATCAGCCTTCATTTGAAACCGTGGAGGAATGTGGGATTTTCTTTTGGCTGCGTGGGTTGTTGCTTAACATCTAACCGGCTGCTGGGGTAGTCTGATGTGGGTTCGGACCTTGGCCCCACCTCCTCTTATGAATCATATTTCTTTTATTTGGGTCATGGTGTTGTCCCGGTGGCCTGGTTACGTAATTTTAAGCCCCAAAACGACGAGTGGCTTTGCCGAGGTGTACCATTTGGAGCAGTTTTGGCATGTACTACATTTCAGCTTGGAATCTAATTTGGGCCCAAATATTTCATTTACTTGCTGTTCTCCCTTGGGCTGAAATCTGTTTTGGAAGTTTACACCCATGTTTCATCTCTGACTTCTAAAGCTCATGGAAGAGCTTTTTTAATAGGGGGAGTATGATGTGAATCAAGAATACAAGGTCCTAATAACAATATTTGTCATTTGTATTATTTTTTTTTTCTGTTTTTAGTTGTTACATATTGTATTTAGCTATATAGGATTTAAATGGTATCATTAGTGTTGTCACGAGGCATGCCACACATGGGTTACATCACTTATGACCTTAACGGTAACACCTTCTAGAATATTTTAGCTCATTCTAAGGAATATTTCCGCTCAGCCTATAAATGTAACCATTTACTTTGTGGGCTTATTCAATTATTACATTTGTGAGAGTTTGTGCTAGAGTTATATCTTTTCACTGCCATTCACGCGTGTCACGTGAGATTGTGAAGAGGGTGTGTATATGAGGATCCTTGGGAAGTATAATTCTCATGAAGATGAAGATACTATTAACTTTCTATGGTGCACTTATTATTTCTAGTAATTTATTGAATATAAGCTAAGTGAAAGATTATTGTTCCCTTCTACTTCAAGTCTTTGATTTTCAAAATCCTCAATATTTACCAATTCATCACTCAATGCCCCGTATAGATTGTGCTTCGATAAAGTTTTTAGGGAATTTGTTACAGTTTTCCTGTTGCAATCTTTAACATGTTTGATGGCTAATCGATTATACTCTTATTTCATTTTATTTTTCTTTTAGATTATAAGTACTCTTATTCACTACATGTTGAAGCAGTAAAATTGAAGTTGCATACCAGGAGGCTGTTGCTTTGAGGAGGCAAGAGGAGCTCATTCGAGAAGAAGAGGCTGCCTGGCTTACTATTAGTGAGCAGAAATCGAAGAAGGAAAAGAAATCAAAGAAAAAACAGGTTTGACAATTACCTACACATAGTTGCACGTTATGAGAGTTAACAAGGTTCATATATGAGAGATCTGGCCTTAAATATGTTTGTGTTATGAATGAATTTGGAACAATTGTTTAATGCTTATATGTGCACGGCTGCAGTGTGCTAATATGTTGTGTTTGTGTATGTTGAAACATACTAATAAATATGTATTTTGTGGATTCCATTGTAATGTTGGACGCAGAGGGATATTTTACTATGTTAACAGTCAGCTCAAATAAGTGAAGCTCATGTCTAATATTTCAAAACTCAAAGGAGGCCCATTTCATAGAACACATGAATTCGGCCTAAATTTTTGTCAAAACACTTGAGGCCCAAATGAAATTTACCAAATGGAGAAGTATCACTAACTTAAAATTTTGAATCAAAATAAACTAGGAATACAAAACTCTATAAAATACAAAAAACACATTTTTAGAACACTTATGTTAGGATCAATATAAAAAGCTTTTATACAAATTTTACTGATGTATATGGGTGGCTCGGGAAATATTTGTATTTTTGTTTATTTTTATTTTCATGTCTAGTTTAGTAGGGTAATGTTCCCTTGGAAGGTCTAGTGTGCCTTTTTAGTCATTTTACTTTTTAGAGTTATTTTGGCTAGCAAGATAACTTATCATATAAATAAGGTCATTGACCTCCTTTTGTAAGCACTACTATTATTTTTTATATGAATTAGAGAGAGTTGGGCCAATGTTCTCTAAACATGTGTAGTTTTTAGATTAAATCGCTTTCGTTCTCAACTACACATCAAATTTATATTAGAGCCTCGTTCGATTATGATGTGATCGCCATAGTCGTCGTTATAGAGCCATTGGTAGGGCTCAGAGGAATCAACTAACCACTCCTCCGAACTAAACCCTTGCCGCCAATGGTCAAGGAGAATCACCTTCCCCTTTAGCACTATACCCTCAAAACCCTAGATCTGAAACCCCTAATTTCAGATCTGTTGCAAAACCCCCCAAACCCCATCCCAACTACCCTGGTAGGTCTCACCCTTCATCGGCTAGGTCTCACCCTTCATCGGCCGCCCATACGCCTCATTGGAGTCGTGCCACTTCCATTTGGGAACTCAGATAACCCCCCTCCCTATAAGCATACGAAGGATCCGAACCTCAAATTCGAAAAAAGATGCTCCTTCCTCATGACAAGGTTACCACCTCGTCGTCCTCCAATGAACATTTCCGACCTCAGGCGACATTGGTTGTGGCTCTGACATCCACTATTGAACCCTTCATCGCCGGATCTCTTTATCTTCCAAGCCACAACCATGAAAATGTTGAACGAAGTCCTAGGTCTATGAGAATAGCGTCCTCTCACCGTCATTCCTACTTTTTCGGCATCCCACCGACCTCGCTGGAGGTAGGTGATAGTCGCCGGGCTAGAGAGGACCTTGCTAAAGCTTCAGCAGGCCCAAGAAGTATCAAGGCAACAACCGCCTTTTGCAGTCCACAAACCCTAGCTAGAGTTTCTCAAATTGAAAGCAAATCTGAAGGTAATATCCACTTTACCACTTTCTCTTTTAATCGCAAGTCTGCCCCCACTTGTAAGGTTCCAAAAATTACGCAAACACCGTCTAAAATTATTTTCAGCCCCTCCCACTATTATTTCCTCTATTCACGTACAAACCCCAAAATATTTGCAAATCCACCTCTCACCACTTCTGAAAATTATCTAGAATTATTCTCAACATTTGAAATTTATATTTCAGCGTCCAAATTTTCTGAAATTCCCGATTCCACCACAAATTCTTTGACAATCATATTTCAACCCTCCAACCTTTCGAAATCACGATTCGGCCCATTTATTTTCCCAAACCCCCAATACAAGCCAACTTCATTCCCCAGTACCTATACCAGTTTTTATTTTTTGTGGAATGAAGCTGGTGGTATTGATTATGAGAATGATATGGTGATTTGTATCGAATTTGAGCGGTTGAGTCGTATTGTTGTCGAAGAACTCCAAGATCGCATAGATCGTTTGGGCCGGTTAGGTGACAATCTACATAAAGAGCAGAGCTTCAGAGCTTCAATTCCATTTCTATTGGGGAGTCTGAAGAGCGCCATTACCTCCTAAGTGAATGTCGCACGTGGTTCCTTGAGTTTGAAGCGACGTGTGATCATTGGGTACATGAGCGGGCAATGCGCTTGGCCTGGTATTTTGACTTTCTTCGCCGGTTTGACCTGTCCTTTGTTCGACGTTGTTTTCGTGTATGGCGATGCCCGCGACCCAATCACGCATGGTGATGACCTCTCCAAGGATGCCGAGGACCCCTCCGTGGATGGTATTGATCTCGAGTTCTCTTCGTGTGATTTTAATATAATTTTTGAGGACGTCTGGATTATCCGCACTTGATTCCGCGTTTTGGAGGTTTTCGAGGTTGGGGACTTCTTTCCCATCTTTGTGGAAGAAGAGGTTGGGTTCTTTATCGGGGATTTCTTCGATATTTTTTTATTGAAAATGCTTGGGGTGACTCGCACGCGTTTTCGAGAGGTGGGGTGGTATGATATGGTTGATTTTTTCTCACTCTTTGGGAATGATGAGGATAGTTTGTCATTGCTTTGGGTGGTTGAGATGGATCGGGTGTATATGGATCCATTTTGGGAGGTGTTCGAGCCGCGTACGGTGGTTGAGCTGAAGCGCTTAGCCTCACGGATGCTCATCATGGGCGACTCGGACCACATTTGGTATTGTTGGCCCTCCCCGAGTCGTCGGTGTGATGGTTTTCATTGTAGAAAATTTCGAGGTTGCGTTCTTTTTTGGCGATTGTGGTTGGACTTCATGATTCCTTCCTAGGGACTTTTTGCTAGCTGATATGCAGGTCGTTTCGAGGACGACTTCCCTATTAATTGGGGGAGTTCATCGATAGTTTCTTTGATCATCTTCAATGTTAGGGACGGGCTTTTTAAGTGGGGGAGAATGATGTATGTGGGCGGCCTGGAAATTATTTGTATTTTTGTTTATTTTTATTTTCATGCCTAGTTTAGGAATTTTAATCTTTTAGTTACTATAGGTAGTTTATGGTAATATTCCCTCGGAATGTTCTAGTGTGTCCCCTTTTGTCATTTTACCTTTTAGAGTTATCCTGGCTAGCAAGATTCATAAATAAGGCCATTGGCCTCCTTATGTAAGCACTATTACTTTTGAGATGATTTAGAGAGAGAAATTGGGCAATGAGCTCTAAATATGTTGTTATCGTGTAGTTTTTAGATTAAATCGCTTCCACTCCCAACTACACATCAATTACAAAGGGAATTTTTTTTTTTCCCTTTTCTGAAAATAACTCTGCTTTATCACATAAAAAAGATCGTTAATGAAGGGGGTAAAAAAATTGGATTTATAAGTTCTCCACAATGTAACTTGATGGCATATTAATTCACCCATTATACATGACTGCTGACTCGCCTGATAAAAATACAATCCACATGCTATCGAGAAGTTCATACATTGAAGTATTAAAGGCCCTTCTTTGTGGCTTCCCATCCATACTTTTTCTATTTGTTTTTTTGTTTTTATTTCTAATTCAGATGAACTTCATATTTTCATAATCCATGTTACAGGGTAAACAAAAACGAAATAATAAGAAAGGCAAGGACAAAGGAAGAGATGAAAAGCCTGGTGTTGCGGTAGAAGACGAGCCCCAGCCCGAAAGCCGTATAGATTTGGTGCTTGAAAGGCCCGGTACAGTTGAAGATGTTTCCGACGTGTCAGATTCTATAGATTGTGTTCCGGATATACTTCAGCCTGATTCAGAAGACAGAGATTCCAGTCCTGTAAATTGGGACACTGATACGTCCGAAGTTCATCTTCCTACAGAAGCCAGTGGCAGTGGAGTGGGTGGCCTTTCAGCTGTACAAAATGAAGTAAGGAAGAGTCCATCTGTAATAGATGATAGCTCATCCACATGTTCCACAGACTCACTTCCGTCGGTGGTAATGAATGGGCCATACAAAGGGATAAGTTCACTTCCAAATCACAAGAGTCAAAAATCGCCTAGCAAGTAACATTTTGCTTACTCTTTGCAATGCACACAGAATAGATGTAACTACATATGATTTGATTCCTTCAAATTTATCATTTATAATTTTTTTCTTAGAGGAAGGAGTCAGAGAGGCAAGGGAACTTCTGGCATGATTGGATGGGCCGGTAATATGCATAAACATTCATCTGAAGCTTTGCCAGATGTTGGGCAAGCAAGTGATGTGTCTGGAAGCTGCAAGATGGCTGAATCTGAGTCTGAGGCAGTTGTTAACTCCTTGCAGGATCGGATAAAGTGGCTTGAGCAGCATGTGATGACGAAGGTGGTACACTATATATATTCTCTCACTGAATTTCGTGTTTGATAATCTGAATAATGTAGGAGGGTAGTGAGCAAGGGTTGATAATATAGTATATGAATTGGGTGACCCTTTGATAGTAAGTTGTAAAGAGACTGGAGAAGAACCAAAGAGTGTGGAAAATGGTAAAGAGACGTGAGAAGAATCGAAGAGTATGTGGATACGAGGGTGAGAAAACAAGCACTCTTGAATTAGAGAGACTACATAGGTGCGATTTGTATGAATGTGACACTATAAGGTTATGAAATGTCGAAGTGTAAGCTGGGTCTCAAAGTAGCAAAGTATCGACTCTTTGAGGCTTAGGGTTATTGATGATGATGAAGGTGAAGGTGTGTTGGTGCCAGGTGTCTGGAATGGTTAGTTGTTAGTAGCGAATTCTCTCTTAGTCCTCTAAAATAGCTGGGCGTGGAGATTGCTTGGCACTAGAACCTTGTGTTCTAGTCTTCCAATCCACATACCCTCTTAGTTCCTGCCTCGTCCCTGTAGGTAGCAGCCAGGCCATGTTGGCCTCTGAGGTCCTGCAAACCTGATTTGAGTATAGTCATAGCTGACACCCTGGTGGCGTTGTCATGGCAATTGGGCTCCTCTAGAGTTATACCATAACTCTAGAGGGTAGTGTTCTATAAATCACAACCCTTCATTGGAATATAGGGAATACCAAAGGCTGTGATGAAATCACACCATCTTATTGTTTGAAAAAACATCAATACTTGTAAATTTATTTTTGTATCTACAACTCGATCTTGACCTAGGACAATCACTCTGCCCCTAGAGTTATACCAAAACTCTGGAGTTCAAATAGTTTAATTTTGTATCTACAACTCGATCTTGACCTAGGACAATCACTCTGCCCCTAGAGTTGTACCAAAACTCTGGAGGTGATCCTTGTTATGAGGCTGGTTACATTGCATTGTTGGCGATGTAACTCTATGCCAGCGGATAATCTCATGGTTATTTAACTGGCGGGTTGCTCCCTGCCTTGCTGTTCAAATAGTTTTTTCCCCTAAGAGGTTCATTTCCTTTTTCATCTTACCCCTTACTTTCCTTGTTCATTCTTGTGGGTTGTTTGGGCTATATGCTTTCGGAAAGAGAATATATATATATATATATAGAGAGAGAGAGAGAGAGAGAGAGAGAGAGAGAGAGAGAGGTTGGTTCACAAATGAACTTTTTAACCCACCCCACCCCACCCCACCTCACCCCACCCACACCTACACTGCCACTGGTAGAACACCCAACAACTAATCAGTTATAAACACTCATTCGATGGTCAAGTGTAATTTTCGTTCTGTTCTCTTCCCGCTAATTTTCTGTACTATCATATTTGCTATGTGGCAAATTACTGCTTTCAGCCAACCCAACCAAAAATTCCGCAAATGCCTAAGATTTATTTTTCCAATCTTCTATCGATCACTAATTAATCCTATCTCATCCGACCATTTGGTCCGTTCATCAATAAATGAAGAAAAAACACATGATATACTTGCTGTCCAGATTATTAATGAACCATCACTATACTTTGCCTGCCACTTTTAAAATTGAGCCAAATTTGACCCACTTCCATCGATAAAGCTTGCAACATTTTATGCCCTTCTATAAAATTTAGACCTTAAAGCTTTTGATAATCAAAACCCACCATAAAATCAATTGTGTGAGAAATTATTCCAATTTTCTTCGCTCTGGCTAGAAATCGTTATTGTTCTCCTATATCCCAGTCATTTATTATTTATTGTGCGAATGGGGTTCGAAGTTTTTCAAATTATTCTAATAACACTTTCGGGGAATTTTATGTCCTTTTTTTGGGATTTATGAGACTCGGGACCGCAAACTCATCAACGAATTTACGTCAACCTCATAATATGGGGTATGGGGTATGGTGCTGGGTGGGTACGAATTAAAGTGGGGCTGGTATGGCGTGGATGAAGGCAGGGGGGGTGGGGTTGTGATGTGCAGTGTAGGTGCAATGGGGTTTGGGTGGGTGGTAGTTGGGTAGGAACGGCGATGGAAGATGGAGGGTTGGGGGGGGGGGGAGGGTGAGGGGTGTGTGTATATTAAAAAATACACGTGTCCGTTGCCGCTGGCGATGACCAATTACAATAAGGAATTAATGCTTAATGGGTTATTTTTTAATGTCTTATTAGGTTCATTAAAAAGTTCATTATTTTGGTTCACTTGTGAACCTCTCCCTATAAATATATGTGTACAACCAGTTTGCTCCAAGAGCATGATATCTTATCCTCTTGACGGTCTGTATTCCTCATTCATTTGTATTGTGACAAATTTGAATAATCCTTTTCTGGATAACTTAAATGGCGTTAATACTGCATTCTACTCACTCAAATATATACCCATCTTAAAGTTTTGATTCTCGTAACTGCTCCCTATTGAGTCGTTTGAGGATTTTCAACTATTATGAAGCGTGGATCTGGATAAGGAACATGAATATGATACGATATGGACACTGACTACATATCCTTAAAAGGTAGGACACGGGCGCAGATAACATTTTAGCATATGAAGTAAATTGTGAGCACAAATTCTCATATATAAATTTAAAATCACAAGTTTTAATTTGAAATTTTAAAAAATAATAGTTACAAAAATAATTATCTATAATGTGGTAAAAAAATAAATCAATAAGGATTTAGCTATATGATAGCATTCCTTTTGTCCATATTTGGCATCCTAGAAGTTTGGGGCACAAAGAATTTTATATATCCTTATGGACATGTGAAATAAGCGGTAAAATGTCGGTGAAGTGTTGTCGTATGACATGCTTTCAACATGAACATATTACCCTTTTTAGAAGTGTCCATGTTACATACCTTTCTGGGAGTTTGAAATTTTTACAGTCATAATAATTTTTTATATCACAGGTCCATTTCATTCCAAGAATCCTAAATTACTTGTTTTTTTTTAAATTCTTTGAAGTGTGGATTTCCACCTGACACGGTGAGCTTTTGACTTCCTTATGTTGTAGGAGGAGGAGGTTGTGTCTCTGCAAAAAAAACTGACAGTCAAAGACGAGGTAAATACAGAAAGACCTCCCAAACAAAAGACAACAGAAGTGCTGTCCTCTCCCCGGAGCCCTCCCAAACAAAAGACTACAGAAATGATGTCCTCTCCCCGGAGCCCTCCCCAAAGTCCACCATCTACTGTTAAGCCCAAGTCAGATTCAAAGATTACCGATCCTGTTTTTGTTAGGAAACCATCTAGAGATATCCCCCAACGGACTCAAAAAGTAGCCACACCGATAAGTTCAGCAGAAACTACACTTGCACCGAAACCTTATGTTCGCACGGCTGCAACTCCAAAACCAACTGAAAAACCCACGTCCCAGCAAATCCCTGTCCCACCAGAAAAGCCCACAATGCCTGTCCCATCTGAAAAGTCCACATCACAGCAATTACCCGTCACAACTGAAACACCCTCGACGCAGCAAGTACCTGTCGTAACGGAAAAGACCATAACGCAGCAAGTGCCTGTTATGTCGAGGCATGTAACTGATCCTGTAAATTCAGGGTTGAAGCCCGTTGCCCCTTTTGTTTCCATGGTCCAAACAACTCCCTTACTATCACGTTCAGTGAGTGCTGCTGGCCGGTTGGGTCCCGATCCTTCTCCCGCAATCCATAGTAACGTTCCCCAGTCGTATCGAAATGCTATGATGGGTAGCAGCAGCCCTGTCACTGCAACTTCAGCAAGTTTCACTCAACCCCCAAATTCATCGCCCTCATACTCGCAATCGCCGATCCTCCTGTCTGCTCCCATTTTTTTACCACAGAGCTCTGAGAGAATGGAGTCGAGTGCTATCCGGCCTAGTGTTTCCTATGGAATGATGAATCATGAGGTGTTGCAGAGTGCCCCCCAATGGATGGAGTGCCCTCAAAGGGGGGATGATAGTAGCAGAAGCATAAACTCTGACTCTTCTTCCTTGTTTAGTGACATGCGAAACTTCAATTTGTACAAGCCTGCCAGCACATCCGGGCGACTGGCTCCTGGTGTAATGGCAGATGAATTTCCACACCTTGACATCATTAACGATCTGCTCGATGATGAGCAAGGAGTTTTTCTTAGGGCAGCTCAGTTCAATCCGGGGTTTCAAAACTATGGAAATGCCCCTCACCATCTGAACCGGCAGTTCAGCTTCCCGGGTGACATCGGCATGATGAGTGACGTGGGTCCCTCGACCAGCTCTTGCAGGAGGTTTGAGCGGACAAGGAGTTACCATGATGAAGAGCTCCAACATGTGTATGGCTCTTCTGGTGGGAGTCAGTTTGACTTTGACTTGATGAGGGACATCAATCCCCAAGCTAATAATCTACAGCCTTATGCTAATGGGCAGATTCCGAACCAGTGGCAGATGGGTGGTTCTGACCTATCATATCTTAGCAGCTTGAGGAACACCGACGGTGGTGATGCTTACCCGTATAATATTCCGGATTACTCAAACCTGGCATATGGCGTCAATGGTTATACTGTATACCGGCCCTCAAATGGACATTAAAAGGAAACTTTGTGGCGAAGCTTTGCCCATAAAATAGCGGGATATTGTCTGATTAATAATGTATTTGAGGGGAGAAGTATTTGGTCTTTTTAGATTTGGAGGGAGGTTGTAACCAATCTTTTAGAAAACATTTTGTAAAGAGTGATTCTGGCTTCTTTATTTCAGCTTTTGGCTTTTGCTTGCTGTTATATCCGTTTATTTTACCAGATTTACCCTTATTCGCAACCTTCAATATATGAGGTCTATATAATCTGTGGCCATATTTTAGTTTGCGGTGTTGCCATGTGTTGTTCATGCCAATATGTAGACATAATAATAATAGTAATTTTGGTGATTTTAAAATATAATTAATAATTTGTTGATGAAAGTATATTTGGGGAAGAGCGAGCTTTTAGCTGAGTTGGTACCACCCGAAGAATTAAACTAACCTGAACTTATAGAATGAAGTCGTTTTATATGGTTCCAATATTAAAAATTAGAATTGAGAGGTTTGGTTCTGGTTTTAAGTTTAAAAATTACAAAATTTCAAACCAAACCGATGGTAGAGCCGTGCACAAAAACACATCAAAATGCGTATTTATTTCATGAAGTTACATTTTCACCCCTTTTATATGTTTTGTTCTACAGGATAACATTTTATGTGCTACTGTTGTATTTTCTTGAAATTAATATCTACAGTTTAAAGTTATTATCGTAGTTTCTTCACTCTTTATAAGTTTCTTATTTGAAGTATGACAATGATCCTTGTACTAGTTTGTTAGTCTTTGTTTTGGGGTTTTGACTTTAATACATTACTAGTATTCGATTTTAGACTCGAATACATTTTTGTATAAAATTTAGTCCTTGCCCAAATTATTTAATAAAACCGTTTTAAGTGTAACTGCCACATGATTTTTTTTTAAAATTCAAATAATACAAAGCCCCCCCAAAAATAATTAAAAGATAAACAAATTAAAAATAAGGATCAAATACCAAAAAGTCTATTATTAAATATTTTTTAATACACACTTAATCCAAATTTTTTATTTTGTACCAAAAAGTGGCATGGTAAAAAATTTTTTGGTGCAAAATAAAAAGATTTAGACTAAATGTGTATTAAAAAATTTCAAGAGACTAGTTGGTATATGCTCCTAAAAATAAACTGCAGAAAAATATAATAAATAAAAATAAAATAAAGAAAAAAACAAAACATAGTTCGCCTTGATACCCCACCCCATCTCGCAAACTCCTTCTCCTCTACCACCAGCGCCCCTCCTGTAACTCACCACACAACACCCACCTCCTTCTCCTCTACCACCAGCGCACCTTCTGCAACCCACCCAACTCCTCCTCTACCGCTGCTAATAGAAAGGAAAACGTAACTCGAAACTCCAAATCGGTTTTAGATCTCAAAATTTTGAAGGGTTTTGTAGGCTCGATTTTGATGTCATTTTGTGGATTCAGATCTGGTGGGTTTATGGTTCCGATTTGCAGGTGGAAGTGAGGAGGTAGTGGGGATGTTGGCTGTGGAGGGCGGTTGGCCCTTTCTTAGTTGCGACGGCAGTGGGATGAGGATGTGATGGGGGGGGGTGGGGGGTGGGGGTGGGGGTGGTTTGCCGTTTTTTTTTGGGTCGGGGTTTGGGGGGTTGGTGAAGAAGGGTGGGGGTGTGTCTACCGAGGATGACAGTGGGTGTTGTGTTAGGTTTTTTCGGCACTCTTTTTTTTGGATAGATATTTATTTGATTTTGTAATTTATTTACATTCTTTTACTTAATAAAGTCACGTGGCAGTTACATTTAACGGATTTAGTAACGATTTTGGACAGAATTTAATTTTTAAATAAAATTATATTTAAGTCTGAAAATCAAAGATTAATAATGTATTAAAGTCCGCCCTCCCTTCCTTCCTTCCTCCCTCTTTATTTATTTATTTATTTATTATTCTTAAACAATACCAAGCTCTTTCTTGACTATCAAATGTTCTACATCAATTTTAGTTGTGAAAATAGGTGGACCTAGGGTTGACTTTTGGTCAGTTTGGTCGGCAAAGAGAACATACAAATATCAAACTAATTTTAATATACTAAAATCGAAATTTCCATTTGTACTGTTCCGTACAACCTAACGTAAAATAAAACCATACCGTGCGATTTGTGGCAAAATTGATTTTTTTTTCGGTAAATTTCGAAATAACAAAAAAGTATAAAAAATTTCATCAAATAGAAAACTCAACCATGATCAAAATAATTGAAAGCCAAAATTTAAAAATTAACTTTAGGCCTGATCATTACAACTTGTTCAGATACTGTTTCAGAGTATAAAAAACATAAAAAAAATAATTTAATGAATAACATATCAAACTACATCATTTTTTATTTAGTCAATTTTTGACCAAAGTAATGATGTTTACCAAATTATAGAAATAACATAATTTTCCAAAAAGAAAAAAAAAATGAAAAACTAGGATACCATATCATTAGTCATTTTTTAAAATTAAAATAACAATGCAGATCAAACTTTTAACCCAAAGTCTATTAACTATTTAAAGCTTAACCAACTTATTTTAACAAGGGTAAGCAAAGTTGATTGGAAGGACATTCCCACATTCAACTAACTTGGGACTTCATCGAAGCACTAAAAGATAATTTTTTTTTATCATTTGGTCGTTTGGCTCAAAATGAATTTTTCGCAATTTAAAAAAAAAATGGGTCAAAAACTGAGAGTTTAAACTTGTCGTTTTTTATCTAATTCAACGTAAACATTATTTTCAGGCTTTTTTTTCACCCAATTAATAATAGAAACCAACCACCCTAATTCAAAAAATTTGGTATCTCTAACATATAAATCGACATTTTGGATTGTAGTTTTGGTTTCTAATTTTGGTACGGTAATTTTGATAAATCGCTTTTTAGATGTATAAATCAAAACCAACCACAAAAAATTCGGTAATCTCGATTACCGTAGTTTTGATTTTCGGTAAGTAAAAAGGTAAACCATTACTACTGTTTTTTTTGTACAAGAAGGTACGGTACGGGTTTTTACCGTACCACGAACACCATTAGGTGAACCAATAACCAAATGAACCAACTCCAAAATTAACAGGATGAGTTGGTTTCCAAAGGTTTAGCTTTGATTATGGATATAAAATTAGAGAAGTAACGTATATTAGTTATGGTATTAGTTTTGATTTAGTCACACGACTACACCAATATTGAGTATATCTTGTTATGCTTCAATACCTATTTTTCTAGAGCAACTTCTATTGATCTACTCGTATATATTCAAGATACAATGATAATAATAAACAAGCATAATAAAGACGCAAACAAGAGAGAACAACAAAAGTACAATAACGAATAATAAAAAGATTAAATACCTTATATTCTTCTATTAAAATTTCGAATATCCATTGTACACCAACTCCACCCAATTAAATTCAAATTCTGAGCCAAGATTTCTCTCAATCTCATGCTTCCATGTGTTTTCCAAGTGTTTTTTTATGTACCCAACCTCGTGTGTTCCATTCCCCATGTGACACGATGAGAAAATCCTCACATAATCCACACAACACACTCAGAATGCATGATACGTTCACTCTCACCCCTCTTTCACCTTTGAGAAATACCTATGGGTGAGAGGAAAAATATTCCACCTCTCATCCCAAACCCTCATCTTAGGAAGATACTTTCATTCAGTTTGAAGACACTCTCTTTAGCCTCAAAATGAGTTGAAGATATTAGGGTTTAAACAAAAAAATATTATTTTATATTTGGAACACATTCGTGACCCCCCCCCCCCCCCCCCCCCAAAAAAAAAAAAATAATAATAAAAAAAAAATATTTTTTCCCTTTTGTCACCCGTTCGCTGTCACTGCCACAACATGTTCACTGCAACGAGGCACCCTTCACTACCCACTAAGTTGAACAGAAGACATGGACTAGTGATTTCGAGCCAAATTTCACATACTTCACAAGCGGAGTTGAAAATACTCATTCTGCCCCAAATAAATAAACCTATTTTGTTTTAAAATATCTCAACATTTTTTCATTTGTGAATTGTTCAGGAACCCACCTCATTTGCTCATTTGCTGACTCTATGCAATTGAATGTTTCTCTCAGGCATGAGTTATATTACAAGGTATCGAATGTATAAGTTTATTCATTGTTTTTATTTGTGATTTCGAGTGTACTTTCCTTTTGTAGACATGATCAACAAACCAATCTCCATAATCATTAACCACATTTGATCTTGGTAAATGATTGAGTGTATCCTTAAAATCCATTAATTTCCAATTACGGATTCTTAAATTTGAACTAAAGGAGTATAAGATTTTCAAGGGAGCTAAGGTGTGGTAGCCCATAGACATACTAACCCAATTACAGTCTCTCGGGAGCACAAAAATAAAATAAAGGGTTAATTACACTTATCCCAACTTTGATCCCATTTTCACTTCAACGCCCAAATTCTTATTTTCTAAACTTAACCCCCTCAACATATTAGACAATCCTTTTTAAGTTTTTGGACACAAAATCACATGCCTTGAACGTGAGGGCATTATTGTCCAATCCAATTTAAATTGACTATTTAGAAAATAAACATATCATTATTAAGGTTAAAATGGTAAAAAAACACAAAACCCAACATCCCCCTCCCTCCCTCCCTCTCCCTGTCTCTCTCTCCCTTACACACACACACACACACACACCGTGAAAGCACAGGGGCTATTAGGATTCACTTTGTAAGAGGTGGGTACTTCAAATAACATTAGTATTAAGTGAAGCGTAACCCCTTATCAAGATCGGGAGTAACACCGTTAGATATGAAGCATAGGTCAGAGCCACAGGATAATCGGAGACAGAGAGATTCAATATTCAAAGTTGCATTAAAGAACATATTGACATGAGCAGCATATGACAAACACAATAAATGAATGGGACCAGAAGGTAGCGTGGTCGGAGGGAGAAAGAACAAACACTCTAGGCACAATAAAGACAAGGCAGGAACTTCAAGCTCAGTTAATGCCCGATGAGGGGTGCATTGAATGTGTGCGGGAGTTAATGTCCTCGCGAGAGTTCTCTGGTATAAGGAAATTTGGACAGCAATTCTGGGCTCTGGATCATCTCTCTTTTTATTTATTTGTTTGGTCTTATTTATATGGGGGAGAGGTTGCTCGAGTCAGCATGCCCTCGATCCCTCTGATGCGGTGCATTAAATACATGAGATACTGCATTTAATGCATGGGATCTGGTCATTTTGGCGGGAAAATATTCTATTGGTTCGAAGTATTGAGGGCATTAATGAAGGATATGACTTGTCAGCTTGAGGCTTACTCTAGGATGGCTATATGGTCAGATTTGGTGAACTAGACCTGCCATCCTAAGGGTAAAGGCACTTGAGTGCTACGCTCTTGAGTCCCTGACCGTCAGACGTCGTGATGTCAGGAAATGATTTAAACAGTGACTATTGTTACGTATCTAGTCACATCAGTCAGATGGGCTGGCACTCGGGGGGGGGGGGCAAGTATTGAGGGAGATCGAATGACTCGAGGAGGTTCACTCGAGTAAGTAAGCAATGAGTAGGCTCGAGTGACATTTGTCCTTGGTGAAGTTTTGTCCAAGTGTGCTAAGAGGGTTGGTAATAATTCCTAACGTTGTCTTGTTCTCAATCCTCCAAACAATGTCCCTACGAAGTTCCCAATAGGAGGTTGCTTGATAGAGCGTGAAATCCCTCCCATGCCCTGCCAGGCATGGTCCCTCGTGGGTACCAAACGACCTCACTCAATATATACATTCATAAGATAAAGTACATAATACAACTTTCTATTTCTTATTACAAACTATTGTCATTCGGGTGACCTTTGTTCTTCGAATTGGGTCCTTCGAGCCAGGTCCATTGGAGGCTCTTCGAGGTAGAGCGCTGCGAGCTACTTGCTTGTGAAGAGTCCTCGAGGTGGGTCCTGCGAACCACTTGCATGGAGAATCTTCGAAGTGTGTTTGTGGGAGATCTTTATTTGTAAATGATCAAATCTTGGCTACGTTAATCATCCATGTGGGGGACCCCCCCCCCCCCCCCCCCAACATTTTCCCCTTTGTAGAGATATTTGTTTATTACATGAAGAAATATCTGTACGAAACTTCCATTTATCTATGATTTTCCTTCTTGGGGAAAATGAAGAGATTTATTCAAATTTCCCCCAAAGCTCTTCCTTCCCCAAGGTAGACAAGACCCCCAGGAATGTCTCATTAAATGCAGCTGTCGTTTGCGTTTCAGTGCATCACACGTGGAAGTGCCAGGGCAAGCGCGTGAAGTCAACATAACCATTCGATGCGTCGTTCCCAAAATCATCATCATAGCAACCTATGGTCTTCCATGACCATGAGTGTTTGGCCAACACGCCAACCACATAATTTTGAAACGCCATCATTACACTTTTCCAAACATCACCTTTTGGAATTCATGTTGCCCCTATAAAAAGGGACGCACCTTTAGTTCAAACTCACCTTTGAGTTTAACTTTCTGAGTTCAAGCTTTTCTGTGGGAGTTTATCGAAGAAATTCTTGCCTTCTTCAACTTCTTCACCCGTTTTTCTCCATTATCTTTTATTTTCTTTTCTTTCCTTTTCTTTGGCACCAGTAAAGAGAAATCTTTCCGTCAGGGGCGCATCTCCTTCCACCCATGCACGCAGGCTTAGTGGGCACGATACTTTCATGCCCCTTACTTTGGAGAGAACGATCATTTCTGGGCGACGGTAGAGAGGTTTCCTGGTGCTTTGGTGCCGATTGAGGAGCCAAACTTGCTGATGGAAGAAGGTGAAGATGCTGAAGACTTCGCTTATAACCCTACCGCTACTGTTACCCATTTCCGTATAGAGTGTGGTGATTTCCCCTATTCTAAGGTGGAATTTGAGGCATCCTCTGGTGCCAGTGAATGGTTGGGCCCTTGGACAGAGTATATCCATGCAAAGTACTCCGTTCAACTGACCCTCGTAGGCTTATCTTATTCCATGTGGTTGGGTGATCTTACCTTTGTTAAGAACAACACCGCTTTACAACTGTTGGTGTCCAGGTGGAGCCATAGGTCACACACCTTCGTGTCCACCTGGGGTGAGTTCACTGTTACCCTGGAGGATGTGTGCGAACTGTTGGGACTGGAAGCTGCTGGATTTGACACCTTCTTCGAGGAGGCTATCTCTAGTGAAGAGAAAACTCTGAGGAGCGAGTTAGAAGAGATTGTGAAGGATTATATGGTCACTTATAACAAGTGCACCTACTCTGAGGTCATCAACTACTTTTACTTCATTAAAGAGAAGGCTGTCATCAAAGGCCGTGAGGCTGCTAGGGAGAACCCTCGAGGGAAAGAAATTTTTGAGTAGCCTCTAACTGAGGAAGGCTATGAGTCCAAAATCAAGTTGGCGAGGTACATATGGGTAATGTTGTCAAAGGTATACCTTTTGGATAAGCACCACGACTGTCCTCGTAAGGACCTGATCAATATGGCCGTTCGAATGGCCAGTGGTGTAAAGATCCCCCTCGCTGCCATTGTACTTAGGTCTCTAGACACTTGGTTAGATCGGTGTCTGTAGACTCCGCTCGAAGCGTTGGTAGGTTTGATGTGTCTAACTATGCAAGCAATATTCTTTTGACGACGTTCCTCTACACTCATTTCTCGGATTATGCCCCTGCTGGCCACTTCCCCAGTTCACAGGATGTGAGAGTCCCCCGTATTTGCTGTTGGAAGAATAAGAGTGTGAAAAAAACTCTGATAGCTCTGATTAATCGAGATGAGCAATTCAATCCTCGCCCTTATGTTGGGGTAAGCCAGTTTTTTACAAATAATTTCTTTGGTGAAGAAGAGCATCCCATTGCTCCTATTGAAGAAGCCCTTGCCAAAAATTTCCCCAAGCACATCGTCCCCCTTTTGTTGATCCCTTAATATTTGCCTTCATATACCGAATGGTCATTATTTTACTCTGTACATAGCCCCCATCGGGTAGCCATACAGTTTGGCTATGATCAAGGGGCCCCCCTCTTAAACCATTTCACCAGAGAGAAGCCCACAAATTTTTAGTTTGCTTGTTCAAATTTCCTCACTTCCACTGTTGTTAGTCTGTGTGTCCATTATCCTACTAACGCTGTGATCCCGAGTAAGAGAGCTCGAGGACGGAGATCAACGATTTTCAATGTGTTCTGAACCAATTGGTTCGCTTTCAAACTAACCTTCCCCGTTTTTCTGAAGTTGAGAGATTTCCACCCACTGAGTTGGGTTTGAGAAACTGCACCACCCAATCTTCTATTTTTACCCTCAGCACAGCCAACACCAATGCCCCCTCGAGCTGCCTCTCCTAGCGCTTGTGGATCAGGCGGTTGTGAAGAGAAGGAAAATGACTCAGTCTTCCATTCTTCCAACCGATGTTGCCCCTGGTCCTTCAAGGCCAATTAGAAGGACTGAGTCTCCTCGCGCTGCCTCAACGGGTGCAGCAGTTAGGGCCACTCGGAAGGCGCCTTTGGAGAAGCTTAAAACTGTTCCATAGCCTCCGTTAGCCTCTACTCATGACCCAAAGATTTTCGAAGCGGTAAGCCAGATGGTGGATCGTCTTCTCCAGACTTGGGAACATTTTAGTGAACAAAACAGAGCTTTCATGTCAGCCGAGATGTCTGCTCGTGGGTTTTATTGTGGCCCCAATCTTCTGGGGGTAGTAAAAATAGGAAAACGATTAGCCCCCTCAAGCTTATGATGGAGGAGTCGAGTGAGTCTAGTGAGGAGGAGATTGCTGAGGAGCATTTGTCTGGTGGGGATGTTGGTGAAGATGATGATGACGATGATGAGGGGGAGAAAGCAGAAGAGGAATAAAAGGAAGAAGAAGAAGAGGAAGAGGAGGAAGAGACCGCGTTAGTACGTAGGCGTAGGTTGAGGGTGATGGTTTCATCCTCGAAACCTGCCTCACCTCCCCAAGATTATGAAATCGTTGAGGATGTGATGGAAGAAGAAGAAGTAAGTCTCTTAACGTCTCTTACTCTAAATGTCCTTCTTTTATTCATTCTTTCTCATGTTGATGGCCTTATTTTGTTGTAACTTGCTCTTTTCTTCTTTCAGGTTGGTGTTTAGGTTGATGAGCATGATGATGTTGGAGAGAATCTTCCTCTCGAAGCAGTTTCCCCTACTATTTCTCAGGTAGTCACCCATTTCCCCTAGGTTCAGTTGTATCTGATACTACATCTAGTGACGATTATTCCCCTGACCTTTCTTTTTTGCGCGAGCAGGCTGGCCTTGAGAGGGATGTATCCTATGTGAGAGCTACTGAAGATGTACCGAAGTCCCCTGCGCCTGTCCCTTCACTGCTTGTGGTGAGTTTGTTTTCTTATTTGAGTTGTTGTTGCTCTTTTATCTTGTTGTCTAACTTTTAACTTCTACGTTGCAGGCACAATTACTTGCTCAAGCTATTCCTTCAGCCCACATCCAAATGCTTGTATATGTGTTCTTTCCTTCCATTTTAAATCAAGAAGGTGCTGAGCTAGCTTCAGTTGCCCAAGGAGAGGGTGAGCAGGAACATATGGTTGAGACGATGGAGAATAGGCAGGAGCAGGTTGCTGAGGTTGGGGGAAATGTGATTGCCCCCCAAAGTCATCCCCATTGGTAGCTCCTGGAGTGATTGAAGGGGAGGATGTGGTCCAGATGGCCACTCACGAGTTTGCAGATGAGCGATGCCTTGAGGTATTTCCACTCTTCCATCTATCTTTTGCATATAAATATGTTAGCTTTAAAATCAAAATCTCCCATAACCGAGGGTCAGGCGGGCCAAGTAAGGTAGGACTTTAAAATCAAAATCTCCCATAACCGAGGGTCAGGCAGGCCTAGTAATGTAGGACTTTAAAATCAAAATCTCTCATAATCGAGGGTCAGGCGGGCCTAGTCTTATAGGCATAAATCTCCCATAATCGAGGGTTAGGCGGGCCTAGTCTTATAGGCATAGATATCCCATAACCGAGGGTTAGGCGAGCCTAGTCTTATAGGCATAAATCTCCCATAATCGAGGGTCAGGCGGGACTAGTCTTATAGGCATAAATCTTTAAGTTAGCATAGTGTTTTTATTCATGTTTTCCTTTGTCTTTATTGCTAACTTCAACTGTTTGTTGCATTTCAGGTGGAGGTCGATCAACTTACAACTCATAGGCTCGAAGTGGAGCCTGTTGTTAAAGAGTTATTTCAAGCGCCGACAATAGCTTCAGTTGCTTCTTTAGGCGGGGACCGTGTACTTGGTGATACTCCTGCACCACTCGCTTCTCAAGTGCAAGAGAGTGATAGTGCTTCGCATAGCCAACGACTATATGCCAGTGATAGCATTTTCAGTATTCATCCACCTGAGGCAGCCCCTGAGGTGGTTATGCGACAAACTTTGGCCAGTTTCCCTTCTGTTCTGACTGAGCGTCCCCGTTTGTTGATCAAGAAATTGTTAGCTCGCTTTCCTTTGACCTTAACTGTTCGTTGTCTGCAACCAATTCCTGGGATGATGGCCTGTCGATTTCTTAGGCTTGCGATGGTATTAGAGGAAATTCTCAGCACCCCCCTCATGTCCTTCAGCCCTGTCACTATCAAAGTTTTATTGGGTAGGGTTAACATGTTAACCAATGATGGTTTTTCCATGACATGGATGGTGGAGCTGCTGCAGAGTTTCAAGAAGAGTGATCTTCCCAGCGTCTATGATCGTCTCCAGAATTCCCATCGCGAGCAGGTGGCTATCTCTAAAGAACTTGTGGGCCTGGAATCCCAGTTGTTGGTAACTGAGTAATCAGTACAAGAGGCTCGCAAGGCAGTTGCTCGTATAGAGGCACAATTGGTTAAAAAAGTGCAGGAGTTAGAAACCATCTACCAGACCCGAGAAATTCGCCAGAAGAATCTAGCTGACCTTGTTGCAGAGCAGAGCCAGCTTGAGCAGAATCTTCCCCCGCATCACCACCGACTTCTTAGTTCAGAGAATTTTTGCTTTATCATTGACGACCCCTAGCTTCATTATTCAGCGTTTCTTTTGTTGGTCTTGCCCATTTTTGTGAAGTTTTGAATTTTTCTAACTTGGTTGTAACCATAATGCTATCGCTTATTTGAAATAAAGAAACATTGGCAACTTTGATGTTTCCTTTCCTTTATGTTGTTTTAATTGAATATTGGCTACGCTTATACATCAATGCTAAGTACATCATGTATAATAAAGGGATCAATCAGTGAACTTGTGAAAATAAAATATTGATCTAGCGTATTCCCTATCAATTTTTCTTCTGACTATATTAAATAGGCGAGCCTAATTGCTTTAAAGCATAAATTTATGGTGTAAATAAAAAAAATAAGTCATTGAACAGGAGTGACAACACATACATTCAGACGTAATAAATCTTCAGCCACTTGTTATTCAATTTGAAAGTCACATCATCTTCCAGCTTAGATATCTTGCAATAACCCGAATCGTGGGCTGCTCAAACGATATAAGGCCCCTCCTAGTTTGCTTCGAAATTTGGTAATGACAAACCCCTTATGTGTCTCGTGCATGCTTTTAGAATTAAGTCTGCCTTCTTGAACTTCCTTGACCTTATTAACTGATCATAAGATCTGGACAACTGCTTCCTGTATATCTTGAAGTGTCTCGCAGCGTTATCCCTATATTCTTCCGGCTTCGAGTTGTGCATGGCGGCTGTGAGGGAGCATAGCACTTCGTAAGTTATAATGAGTAGAAGGTACCTCTAGTTCGACTGGCAGCACAACTTCTGCCCCAAATACTAAGGAGAATGGTGTGTACCCTGTTGGCTTTCTCTTCGTCATTCGATAGGCCTATAGAACTTTGGGGATCTTGTCATCCCATGTGCCAATGAAGTCTTTTAATATCTTTTCCAAAATATTCACCAACGTCTTGTTGGTAGCTTCTGCTTGCCCATTGCACTTCGGGTAGGCTACTGTTGACTTGTGGTGGATGATGGAGTACTTTTCCATGAGCAGACGTACTTCACTGGTTACAAAGGGGGTACCATTATCTGACAAAAACTCCTTCGGGATGCTAAAAGAACAAATAATGTATTCCTTCATGAATCGAGCTACTACCCCCGTAGTGGATTTCTTGAGCGATATGGCCGCCTCTACCCACTTCGTGAAACATTCTGTGGCTACTAAGATTCATATCTTCCCTCTCGACGAGGGGTTAATGGCTCTTACCAGATCGAACACCCAAGTATGGAATGGTAATAGAGTGGATAAAGAGTGTAGATCTACCGAAGGGGCGTGGATCATATTCCCATGTAGCTGGCAAGATTTGCACTTTTTAACAAAATCAGTCGAGTCTTTCTCCATCGAAGGCCAGTAATAGATCAAAGTCATTAGCTGATCATAAAGTTTGGTCCCCCAATATGACCTGGCTCGTGAGCTTGCTTCAACACCTCTTCGGCCTCTTTACTTCTTATGAACCTTAGGGGCCTATCATGATAGCCTCGTCGGTACATTTGCCCATCTTGCAAGAAGTACCTCGGTGCTCGCCTCTTTATCTTCGTAGCATCCTCTTTATCTGCTGGCATTAGTCTGTCTATCAAGAAGTCCATGTAGGACTGTCTCCAATCTAGCGGTTGGTCAATGAAGTTGCACTATGCCGCTTGATAGAGAAGGCTACACTTCGAGCACTCTCTCTGTACTGTGGCGGCTTCTTGTCTCATCGAGGGCCAATAGTACCCTGCTCGCTGGATCCTTCTATATAGAGGGATCTCAGTAGTCTCACAGCTATTCTCGTATACTTCAATCAATCTTATCCTAGCCTCTTCAGGGTCCACACACCTAGATAGCCAACCTCCCTTGTTCTTGTAATATAAGTTACCCCTGGCAAAAAAGTATTATGCCAAGTCAGCCAAGCTAAGTGGTCCTTCCCCTCTTTCTAGCTGCTTTCTGATTTCACCTTTCCAATCATCTTTGTCTTCTAACGGCAGCATCTCCGACACCGTCGAGGGGGTCGTCCTCTTTGTGATTTAGACCACGATTGATTCTCCATCAAAGGCAATATTTTGTGCGATGGTGGCATAGGCATCCGCATGCCTGTTCATCATTCGGGGGTACCTTTTTATCTTTACCACCTCAAACTGGCCCAGGACTCACTGGATGATCGTATGGTAAGGCGCCAAACTTATGTACTTCAATGAAAATTCCCCCGTCACTTACTTCACCACCAAGCTTGAGTCCCCTTTGATTGTTAGAACCTGGATGCCACTCCTCAGTTCTTCTAGCAGTCCCAATACTAAGGCCTCGTACTCCACTTCATTATTCGAGCATTCAAACTCCAGTTTGAAAGATAAGCGAATTTCTTCATTTCCTCTTCGGAGGATGACACCCGCTCCTCCTTTTTTTGATTGAATAGCTGTCGAACTCCATACTCCAATCCTCCAGGCTAGATACTATAAAATTGGCCTAGAGATAATCCCCCGGGAGCTCTTCGATAGGCGGCTCGAATGTTCCCGTCGAAAATATAGCCAACAGATCTGCATACGCTTGGCTTTTGATAGCTCGAGGGACCACACACTTTAGATCATACTCTGAGAGGATTAAGAACCATCTAGCTGCCCTCCCTATCAATACAGTTCTAGCAAGCAAAAACTTTATGGGGTCACATCTAGTTACTATATGAACCGTGAATGATAACAAGTAGTGCATAAGCTTTTGTGCTACAAATACGAGGGATGAACAATGCCTCTCGATGCTAGTGTATCTGGCCTCGGGCCCATGTATAATCCTACATAGATAATAAATAGGTTTTTCAATGCCTTCGCTCTCTTGGCCCATTAAAGCTCCAATAGACCGTTCTGTTAACATGAGATATAAGCGTAAAGGGATACCTGCCTTCGGGGGAATCATTGTCAGAGGAGAAGTAATGAGTGACTTCAGCTTGTCTATGGCTTCTTGATGTATTATTTCCCATGCAAACTTCACGCCCTTCCTCAGAATCTCCATCAAGGGATGTGTTACCTCAGCCAGCCCTAGGACAAACCGCCTCAAGTAGGATACCTTGACAAGGAAACTCTTTAGCTTCTTTTGCTGATTTTGGCCTTGGAATATCAAGGATGGCTCATCATTTATCCAAGTCCATTTGTATCCCCTGGCGGTTTACCATGAACCCCAGGAATTTCCCGCTCGTTACTCCAAAGGCGCATTTGAGAGGGTTCATCTTTAACTTATACTTTTTGCAGTGAGTGAATACCCTCCTCAAGTTGTCTAGGTGGGATTCTTCCTTCTTGGACTTAATCACCAAGTCGTTAACATAAAACTCAATAGTCTTGTGGAGAAGGTCGTGGAATATGGCCATCATCATCCTCTGGTATGTGGCTCTGCGTTCTTCAATCCGAAAGGCATGACCATGTACATGAAGTTGCCCAAGGGTGTTCGAAAGGCAGTCTTCTCCGCGTCAGTTGGATCCATTTTTATCTGATTATAGCCCATATACCTGTCCATGAAGCTGTACATGTCATGGCCCTCTATTGCATCGATCAAGCTGTCAATAGAGGGAAGTGGGAATTTGTCCTTCGGGCACGCCTGGTTCAGATCTCTGAAATCTACACATATCCTGATTTGGATTTATCTTTCTTTCCCACAGGTACAATACTGGATAGCCATATCGGGTGTTGTATCGGAACTATAAACTCCACCGTGAGCAGCCTCTGTACTTCTTCCTTGATCTTCAAATCCAACTTTGCTTTGTATGTTCGAGTGGCCTGCTTCACTGGGATTGCTGAGGGCAAGACATTCAGTCCGTGGCAACTTACCTTCGTGACAACCCCAGGCATCTCGGTGTACTTCCATGCGAAGACATATTTGAAATCTATCAGAAGTTTGATTAACCCCTCTCGAGGGGCTCCCTCAAAGTCCTTCGATATAAATATGGGGTTCGAATCCCCTCCTTCCCTAGCAAAATCGATCTTTTCCAATTCCTGGATCTGTAACCTAAGGCTATCTTTTCATACATTCCGGCTCATCCTCCACTTCTTTTACAAACTCCTGGATCCCAGAGTTATCAATTACTAGGCATTGCCCATGGTTATCCACCAGGAAGCATTCATACACCGGGTCAACTTCATCATCTAGTTTCTCAAATGCCCACTCACACCTTCATAATCTATAGATAATTCTACCGTTAGGTAAAACCACCCGATTGCACTGTCGAGCTGCGTCTCTTTGGAAAGGTATCTTTTTATGATTCTCATCCACCTCCTTCATTGTTCGCCTACTAATAATGCTTTGTGTCTGAAGTTGGTGTTCGATGGGATCAATTCGCGGGGTCATCCGATCACGAAGCTGGCTTGTTAGGCTGGGGGGCCTTACTGTCCCTAGATCACGTTATTCTTCATAAGCCACAATAGTTCAAGTGGGTGCCCTCACATTCTCTCGAGTTGACGGGATCCTTATTCCCCCGGTATATCTTATCATTATAGTAGCATCTTTCGCCAGATCGGTATATAAATCTGCATCCACCATATGGGCCTCTTCCTTTGCAAAAGGTTTCTTGGTAGCCCGTATCACCACCTCCTTACCCTTTATGTTTGCCTTAGCACATTGGTGATAGGTGGAGGGTACCAACCCATGGTTGTGCATCCATATCCTACCCACCAATAACTGGTATGACGGCTCACAATTCATGATGTGGAATTTAATATAGGAAGTGATGTTCCCCATCGTAATGCCCACATTAACGTAGTCCACAGACTTGGAGGACTGATTGTCATAACCTGATATTGCTAACGAATAGGGCACTATGCGACATGCATTATATTGATGGATGCCCCTCCATCCAATAATACTCGTGAGAAAATGCAGTCATTCACCGATGCAGTAACATACAAAGGTCTATTATGTGGATACCTGATCATCCTATTCGCCTCCGAGAATGTAACTTCTGAGAGATATCTACTCACCAATTTAGCCATAGGCCCCTTCCATTTCAAGTGTGGGGCCATATTTTTCTTTGCAATATCTAAAATGGCCCTCGTAACTTCCAGCTGAGAATCTTCAAGAAGGCCAACCTGGTCGAAGAACCAGCCAAACTTTGGTGAGCGAGCCACAAGTTCACACTCAATCCACGAATCCGTTCGATCCTCCTCGAGCTCATAAACTTCTTCCACATCTCTATATGCAGCCTCATCATATGCTATCACTGCATTGACCTCTCCTAGAGAACAAACTCCCATATGCCTGCTGAGCATCTCAATAACATCATATGCTTCTACTTCTTGGTCCTCTCCATCTTCAGTCTTATCATCTAAATATAGGCAAGCCAACTTGAAGGTGCATTCTTTGAGAGAATCTTTGAAGCCACTATCCGAAGTGTCTTTGGAGTCATTCCCTTCGAGCCACTGTTCCATCATTGATTTCTCGGCCTCCTCATAGAAGGCGCTAGCCATATGGGCCCCGTGGGGCGGTAAAGGGTTGTTATTTACATTAGTCTGCGGCAACTCAATGTCTCTATTCTTCACATGGCGGTCAATCAACCTTCTTAATGAAAAACACACTTTAGTAGGATGATTTACCCTGTTATGGAGTGCACAATAATGGGGTTTCTCTCTGTCTTCTCGGGTGAGCAGCGCGGTGTGGACATTAATCGACCTGCAAAATTTATCATGGACCATGAGATCTTACAGGTTCAAAGCTTTCTCCACTGTGCAAGGTATCTCAGGAGGATCCTCCTCGTCTTCAAACCTTCTCTTGTTGTTTCTACCCCTTCTACCTCCTTGACCTCCATTACCTCCTTCTCTAACCCTGTCGTCTGTGTAGTTGATCCTCGATGTTATTTCCCTCCCTGAGGTAACTGTTGGCCTCATCAACAAGCTAGGTAAGGCGGGAGGTGGTACTATGGGCTTTACCACTAATGCGATATTCCTTGCTACCATAAAAAAGGCTGCAAACGTACCTTCTCTTGTCTCGTTAATCAGGTGACATATGTATTCGAGCAGCAAGTCTTCTGCACATACCTGTAAAAGATTGTCCTCTCGTGTCTCCTCCCTCACGTCTAGGGAGCGCTTGCGAAACCTTCGGATATAGGCCACAACATCCTCTCCTGTCTTTAACTTCTCACGCACGAGCTGGGTGAGTGTGAACTCGTCCTCAGCCAAGAAAAACTTTTTCACAAACAAAACATGTAATTCTTCCCAAGAACTTACACTACCCGGAGCTAGGTGGTAATACCACGTGTAGGCTTTCTCTGTCAGGGATTTTGAGAACTCCATTAAACTTAACTTTTTGTCATTACAATTGGCCCCCAGATTCTCGATGAACCTCTTGACATGCTCCTTGGTATTCACACCTTTCCCCGTGTACTTTTCAAATATTAGGGGAATATAACCCACTGGGTAGGGTTCGTTATTATGATCCTCTGGGTAGGGAGTACGAAAGTCATCGTATATGGAGGAGCTCTCCCCTTTAGACACAATTATGAACTTCAGTAGCTCTTTCTTCATATCTTCTAAGCTGACTGGAGAGGGGCTAGCTGATGACCGCGTTATTGTCACCGGGGTTGTTGAGGCTGGCGCACCTACTCCTTGACTTATCACGACGGATGGATCTGCTGGAGTTACTCCCCTGTTTTGCAATGTCGGTTCCATTATCACAGGTGGGATCATGATAGGACACGCACCGCCTGAGGGTGGTGGAACCATGGGGAAGGTGTTAACGGAAGCAGGCACTGCCACCCCTCCAGTAACAGTTGGAGTTGGTATATTGGCTGGCGGTGTGGTAAAGGAACTCACTCTCGTGGGGGCTCCCAATATTTCTTGGGCTGTCGGAGTCTTAATGAGCTCTGCGAATAGTCCCATCATCCCATGCATATGTGCCTTGCCTATTCCCCCTTGCGTGGCCATCGTCTCCATGACACCAACGCCAGGTGCGCTAAGATCTATCCTTGTCGTTCTCCCCGCTTTAGGAAACACAACGTTATTTGCCTCTTCTTCACACTGTATGGCATCGAAATCAATGTTTCTAATGGTGTTATCCTATGGCATCTTTTCAAAAGAGAATACCTCCCCAGTAGAGTCACCAAATGTAAGAGGTGGGTTCTTTAAATACCATTAGTATTAAGTGAGGCGTAACCCCTTATCAAGATAGGGAGTAACATCGTTAGAAATGAAGCATAGGTCAAAGCCACAGGCGAATCAGAGACATAGAGATTCAATATTCAAAGTTGCATTAAAGAACATATTGACATGAGCAGCTGATTGGGCATAAATATTGTATATTTATTCCCCTAATTTCAGTATATTTGTGAACCCGAGTGATGTAACATATATAGATTTGATGCACATTTATGCTACTAACCTTCGTTGGCGAGTATTTCGTGTTTCGTGCTTCTCTTATTGGTTTTACAGGTTAATTATGCAAACAGTGCAAAAGAGGAAGCAAGACAATGCTAGAAAAGCTAAGAAGGCAAGTTCAAGGGAAATTTAGTAATTTTTCAGCCCGATCCGGAAGGATAAGTCAACGGGAAAGTTGAAGAGCTCGGAACAACGAGAACACTGGAAGAAACGACACCCAAATCCGAGCTACGGTTGATGAGTTATGCCCAGTTGAAGTTGAAGAAAAATCCAAGAAAGGAAGAAAAGAAAGCAAGAAAAAAATCTAAGTGTAGCACTCGAGGCCAGCACACATTCGCGAACCCAGGCCGAACGGGTTTGGGGGGCGAACCGGTTCGGGGTACACGCGAACCGGTTCGGGGTCCCTGATGCGCGAATTTGCTCCCCAAATCTGATTGGTTCCCAAGACTCCTTTTAGGTTAAAACTCTAAAAAATAGTAGGGAACGTAGGCAACAACCTAGGGGCAGCCATTAGGGATAGTTTTAGTCAGTTTTTGATAGAGAGAAAAAGGGAGGAACATCTAGGAACATCAAGGGAATTAATTGCTTCAAGATTTAATCATTACGGTTTTGTTTTTCAAGTTTTAATTCAAAGTTCAGAATTCTTGTCATTATTCTTGCATGTTTAATTACTAGTATTCGATTCAACTTATTGCTGCGTTCATAATACGTATTTGCATGCTTCAATCTAGTTTCATCATGAATTCTTCCACATGCAACGTTACTATTTCATGCGTTAGTCAGTTTAACATGTCCGGCTAGGGTTTAAAGGTTGGGATGCATGAACCCAACCTGATGTGTTAGTGCATGTGCATAACGTTAATCCGATGAATTTAACGATTGATTTTGATCGTATCGCGTAATTACATAATAATTGTGGATCTTTATATCTCGTTTACCTCTGGGTACTCGTGATGATTTAGAGTACAATTTGAGTGCAATTACCGCGATACCGATTTACTCATCCTCAGATTAGGTATGACGCGGGCTTGAACCTCGTATACATAATGCTCGGGAGTCCTAAATTCCGGGTCTGATTAATCGGATAAATTTATGATTGACGTTGTTACTGCACTACACTAGGGTCGGGGGATTGCATTCCCGTCCTATTTTCTCATCATTTAAGTTTAAAAAGTTTTGATTCAATTTTTCATTCATAATTTAGGTACTTTAGTTAGTTGCATTTTTCATCATAATTTCATAATTGCAGTTAGCTTAATCAATCCCAAAAACCAAATCAATTTTTCATTTTCTTCTTAGAGTCGAAGTTAGGATTCCTCCGTCTTGTCCCGTCGTCACAACGCCGTTGTCCTTTTTCCCTGAGGATCGATACCCGACTTGTCGGATTATTACTTGAGCGACAGGCTTGCACTTGAGCCTAGAGAGTACACACTTTAGAGACACATTCTGAGTCGTGTCAGCAGCATATGGCAAACACAATAAATGAATGGGACCAAAAGGAAGCGTGGTCGGAGGGAGAAAGAACAATCACTCTAGCCATAACAAAGACAAGGCAGGAACTTCAAGCTCAGTTAATGCTCGATGATGGGTGCATTGAATGTGTGTGAGAGTTAATTCCCTCGCGATAAATCTTGGGTATAAGGAAATTTGGGCAGTAATTTTGGACTCTAGATCATCTCTCTTTTTATTTATTTGTTTGGTCTTATTTATATGGGGGAGAGGTTGCTCGAGTTAGCATGCCCTCGATCCCTCTGATGGGGTGCATTAAATGCATGAGATACTGCATTTAATGCATGGAATTTGGTAGTTTTGGCGGTAAAACATTCTATTGGTTGGAAGTATTGAGAGCATTAATTAAAGATATGACTTGTTATCTTGAGGCTTACTCTAGGATGGCTATATGGTCAGGTTTGGTGAACTAGACCTGCCATCCTAAGGGTAAAGGCACTTGAGTGCTATTCTCTTGAGTCCCTAACCGTCAGACGTCGTGATGTCAGGAAGTGATTCAAACAGTGACTATTATTAGGTACCTAGTCACATCAGTCAGACGGGCTGGCTCTCAAGGGGGAAAGTATTGAGGGAGATCGAATGACTTGAGAATAAGCAATGAGTAGGCTCGAGTGACATTTGTCCTGGGTGAAGTTTTGTCCATGTGTGCCAAGAGGGTTGGTAATAATTCCCAACGTTGCCTTGTTCTCAATCCTCAAAACCATGTCCCCGCGAAGTTCCCAAGAGGAGGTTGCTTGATAGAGCATGAAATCCCTCCCATGCCCTGTCAGACATGGTCCCTCGTGGGTACCAAACGAACTCACTCAACATATACAGTCATAAGATAAAGTACATAATGCAACATTATATTTCTTATGACAAACTATTGTCATCCGGGTGACCTTTGTTCTTCGAACTGGGTCCTTCGAGTCAGGTCCGTTAGAGGCTCTTCAAGGTAGAGCGCTGTGAGCTACTTACTTGTGAAGAGTCCTCGAGGTGGGTCCTACGAACCATTTGCATGGAAAATTTTTGAAGTGTGTTTGTGGGACATCTTTCTTTGTAAACGATCAAATCTCTTGGCTAAATTAATCATCCATGTAAGGGGGTATTAGGATTCACTTATATCTTAGGTTACACACACAAAGATCCAATTTTTAATCAAATTTTATCTTGATTATAATTAGGTGTGAATGCAAAACAAAGTCCAAATAAGGTATGCCAAACCAAGCAATCAAACCAAACCAAACCGAAGAATAATTGGGGAAAAATTACTTTCAGGCAAAACTTATATTCAACAGTGTTGAAGACTCAAGAGACCACGATATACTTACAGACAACTTAGAGCTCCACTAAGTTTATTGCAATAGTGTCTTTGAATCTTTGACAAAAAATGATGCAGTCTAGCATCATCCACAATAAGTAGTTTTTGCTTCGGTATCCACCGATCAGCCTCAAGAAGCGAAATCCTTTATTCTTTAGAAGGAGAGTAGTAACTTCATAATAGTCATCTGTAGAGAACGTTTTACTAGGGCTTGACATAGTATATGGAAAATGGGTTTGACAAACTCAACAAATCATATTAGGGATGTATGATTTGGAAAATAAAAGTTGTTTCAAAGAAACAAGAAAGGAAAACTTTTGGGACAAGTATGTGAGTTGATTTTCACCAAAAGAGTAATGTAAAATTATTCAAAAGTGTCCTACTTATAAAAACATGAATTTCGAGGTGGCGGACTTTGTTCAAATAAAAACACCACTTCTTTCGAAAGAAAACCTATGTTTCGTTCTAACGAGGTGAAGTCTCATTCAAACAGACTGCTTAGTTCGTTCCAACGAGTGAAGCTCTATTAAATAGATAAATACCACTTGAAGTTTGTTCCAAAGAACTCAAACATTCGTTCCAACGAAGATCCAATCTCGTTCAAACAAATCATAAAATATTTTTTATATTTTGAAAAATATTTTTATAAAAATTCATCGAGTAAAAAAGAACATCCAAGAATACATTTGACTAAGTAAAATCAAAATCTCAGATCCATATACCTCCATATTGTGTTCGTGATGATTCCAATGACTTGAATTTGGGAAACGATGCTTGTTCACTAACGTGCCTTCAAATATCGTGGAAGTATACGCAGAGGTAGTGTTCGATTTGTAACGGGATACGCCAAATTATCTAAACTATGAACACTATTTCTCTTACATATCTCCCCCTTTGGCTATTACGGTAAAAAAACAAAAAATCGAACCAAATTACAATAAAACCCCCAAGACAATATTCTACTAATGCCCTCCCAAATACAAAAAGGAATCACATTCGAGACTTTTTCTTCAACTGAAATTCTTCATCTTGTGTGGTCCATGAGGTCATCATCAAAGTGGAAGAGGCCTACACACATGAAGCAAAAGAATAATGTGACGCATATGAGAGTTTAAAGAAAATTAAAATTCCCCCTCAATTAGTTCTTCCCCTTTTTGTCCATAATAGACAAAGGGTAAGATAACTAAGCATGAATAAAAGCACCGCCTAAATCCAAATGGAATAACACCACAAATATAATCAATAAGGCATATGCGATGATATTTCCAAAATGCTTCCAAACAACTATTTTTGAAAATACTTATTGTAACACCCTGTGTTTTTGAAACATAAAATCTTTGTGAAATTAAATTTCGAAAAAAAATAATTTTTCGAATCTATTTAATTTTGGTATGTAAAAAAGTTGGTATTTATTTATAAAAATAAGATTTTAAATGAAATTTAAATCGGGATTAAAATTTGGAAATTATAAATTTTTAAGTATAAAAATGAGGTGAGGATCCGACCTAAGAAGAAAAATAAATAAATAAAAATATTCGACTTTCCGATTGAGTTGAATTTTTTTGAACAGCTTCGTCTTTCCTTCACCTAGAACATATTGAAATTTCAGTCAATTCCAACGGTCCGATCATCCCGAAAGTTTTTTTAGCGTTTGTGTTTGATTATGACTCAAATTCTTTTTGGTATATAAACATAAAGTGACGGGTTTAGGACCTTTAAAATACATTTTAGCCTTCTCAAAAATCAGTAGCCTCCGATAATTTCTTTTTCTCTCATTTACAAAACCTAAACCCCATTGAACACAACTTTTAGCCCAAGTTTTGAAGTCTCAAACCGTATTTTCTCAAGATCATTCAAGAACGAGTCATTATTGATTTTTCAAGAGGAACACAACCGTCTAATCAGAATTTTTGACTGAGTTTTCTACAAGCATGAATACTTCTATTTTTTCTATTTAGTACTATACGTTTTAAATGTCACCTAAATATTAAATTACGTGTTTTTCTTAAAATAAACTAGAAACCTCGATTAGGGACAGTGAAATCTATATTGAGACAGTTTTTATGAAAAATCTTAATATGAATTAAGAGTTATAACCGTTGTGTGCTTAGGGTAGATGTTGAGTTTTTGTTAATATGAATGTAGATTTGTATGTAAAAATCATAGTATCTTTATTTAATTAAATGGGACTTGTAAAATCACACGAAATTACGTAAGTGTAATAAGGAATCTTTGTTGTGTGCATCATAAACTTACATGATGTTGAAAATATATTAGTTGCATAAAATATGTTGTTTAATTATGAAATTGATTGAAAGGATGAAATTATATTTACTTTTGATCTTATGGGAAATTGGCAGACTTGTTGAGAAAATGTCTTATGCAATTTATTTATTTAATTATATTTGAAACCGCGGAAACGACGTGATTTTTTGGTAGTTATGCTCTCACCTTAATTTTAGGAGTACGTGCTACGTATGGGACTAGTAAGTATGTCTTAGCTATGCTTAACACTTTCTAGGTATGGGACTAGTTAGTGTAGATTTTACGAATGTGATATTTCGAGGTGGGGCAATTTTTAGTGTCGTTTCGTTGATTCGATAGTCTAGGCGTGAGACTAAAAGGAAATTAAAGGTAGAAATTCATCCGATATGATAGGGTAGGTCTTACTTTTACTGGAGGCCTCTAGGTATGGGAGTAGGGGTAGATTTTAGGATTTATGCTCTATAATAGAGTGGGGCTAATATAAAATGATGAAATTGAGAAATTAAGAATTAATGCCTAAGATAATAAATGGGTATTAAAATGGATTAGCGTTGCCCATATGTGCAGGGATAACAATAAGGGGGACCTGGCTATAGCGACGTGGTTGTGTGTAAGCACCAATATGTGCAGGGCTGGCAGAATACAGGCAAACTGTCTATAGTGACATGTCGTGTGTAGAACCTCACCAATATGTGCAGGGCAGAGAGAATATGAGCGAACTGGATATAGTGAAGAGTTGGTGTGTGGTGTAAAACTTTGGGTGTGCCAAAAATATGTGCAGGACTCGAGAGAGGGTGAACTGGCTATACCGGTGTCGCATAAATTAAAATGAGAAAAATGAATTAAATTAAAGTATAAAAGTTAGTTGAATATTGTTTCATGATAATTGGATCTAAATAAAGGGGTGGCCAAGTTATGTGGGTAAGTAGTGATAGTTATTTTTATTTGAATGTTAATTTATATCTCGTTTAAATTAAAATACTCTATTGTGATGTTTATCATGTATAATGCTACTTTCTGGGTTCACGAACCCTAATTTAGGAGAGTAGCTAGTATTCATGTGGTGGGCTTTGACCCATTGCGTTGACTAACATTTCTAGTATAGCGCTGGAGTAACTGTATAGGAGTGAATGATGAAATTTTTGGAGATGTAGCTGGAGTTTTATTTTAAACGCTTTAGTAGTTTAGATTTACTTTCCATTTCCGTCGCTTTTATTGTGAGACTTTTGTTTATGGATTTGGTGACCAATCGGTTCCATAGTTGTTTACGGTTCCTGACAGATATTCATTGTTGGATGATTTCATTGAGATTGATATTTATTTGGAGTTGGATTTATTTTAGATAGTAGTGTGGCGATGAATTTAATATTGCTTGGATGTTTATATTTAGTGGATGAATTTGATTATTATCTTGTGAATTTTTTTTATATGTCTCATATATCTATCACATGCTGAGAATGATAACTTATTTAGTGACGTCTGACGTAGTTTGGCGACGTTGGCTGGCCACCTCGCTTGCCAGAATTCGTGGGGTGTTACAGATGGTATTAGATCATGGTCTTAAATCTCGTGTGTTGTGAGTCCGTTTAGCTTCCGCGTTAACGATCTTTGATCCCCTTTGTTGATTCGTACTCCTTAAGGTATTGAGTCTAGTATATATGTTAGTGGTGTTTCTTTGGAGATATGGAACTTTTTTAAGGACGTGGTAGGCATTGAGGTTAGGAGTAGTAATCTTGATATGAGGATGCTTAGAATTGATTTTGGAGACGAGATTTATTTTGAAGATTTGTTAGTGCTGATGTTAGCTATCGTAAGAATTAATTTAGTGACGTGAATTGATTTCAGGACTTAAGTGTTGCGATGACTTTTGGAGATATAATGAAGTGGTGATTCGTGGGAGAGCGTGATACGCCGTTATTGTAATAGTTATGTGAATATAAATAGTCAGGATATATATTGTATCTTTTGTTCGTGGTGTAAGTGCGTATGGGATTGGGTGTATGGACGCCCAATTGTGGCATTCTATGGTAGGAGTATGTGAGCCTTATTTTATTTTTGCGCGTTTACGCTTAGTTAAATTTCGAGGACGAAATTCCCGTGCTAGTGGAGAAGTATGTAGCACCCCGTGTTTTTGAAGCATACAATCTTTATTAAATTAAATTTAAAAAAAATAATTTTTCGAATCTATTTAATTTTGGTATGTAAAAAGGTTAGTATTTATATATAAAAATAAGGTTTTTAGTGGAATTTAAATCGAGATTAAATTTTTTTTGTATAAAAATGGGGGGAGGATCCCACCAAAGGAGAAAAATAAATAAATAAAAATATTCAACTTTCTAATCGAGTTGAATTTTTAGCAGATTGTCTCGCCTTCAGCAACAACATATTGAAATTTCAGCCAATTCCAACGGTCCGATCGTCCGAAATATTTTTTTTAGTGTTTGTGTTTGATTAAGACTCAAATTATTTTTGATATATAAACATAAAGTGACCGGTATGGGACTTTTAAAATATAGTTTAGCCTTTTCAAAAATTAGTAGCCTCCCATAATTTCATTTTCTCGCATCTACAAAACCTAAACTCCATTGAACACAACTTTAACCCAAGTTTTGAAGTCTTAAATCGTGCTTTCTGAAGATCATTCAAGAACGAGTCTTTACTGATTTTTCGAGAGGAACGCAACTGTCTAATCATAATTTTCAACCGACTTTTCTACAGGCATGAATACTTTTATTCTTTCTCGTTAGTATTATGCGTCTTAAATATCGCCTAAACATTATATTACATGTTTTTCTTAAAATAAACTAGAAACCTTAATTAGGGAAAGTGAAATCTATGTTGAGGCTATTTTTATGAAAAATCTTAATATGAATTAAGACATATTGTGTGCTTAGGGTAGAGGTTGAGTTTTTTTTTTAACATGAATGTAGATTTGTATGTAGAAATCATAGTAGCTTTATTTAATTAAATGGGACTTGTAAAATCACACGAAATTAAGTTAGTGTAATAAAAAGGAAAATTTGTTGTGTGCAACATAAACTTACATGATGTTAAAAATATAGTTGTTTAATTATAAAAATTAATTGAATGGATGAAATTAGATTTACTTGTGATCTTATGAGAAATTGATAGAATTATTGATAAAATGTCTTATGCAATTTATTGATTTAATTATATTTGACACCGCGGGAACGACGAGCTTTTTGGGCAGTTATGCTCTCACCTTAATTTTAGGAGTACATGCTACGTATGAGACTAGTAAGTATGTCTTAGTTGTAAGCATGAGACTAGTTAGTGTAGATTTTTACGGATGAAATATTCCGAGGTGGGGCTATTTTTTGTGTCATTTCATTAATTCGACAGTCTAGACGTGAGACAAAAAGGAAATTAAAGGTAAAAATTCATCCTATATGATTGGGTAGGACGTACTTGTATTAGAGACCTCTAGGTATGGGGACTTGGGGTATATTTTAGAATTTATGCTCTATAATAGGTTGGGGATAATATAAAATAATTAAATTGAGAAATTGAGAATTAATGCCTAAGATAATAAACAAGTATTAAAATGGCTTGGTGTCACCAATATATGCTGGGCTAACAATAAGGGGGGAACCGACTATAGTGACGTGATTGTGTGTTGGCCCCAATATGTGTAGGGCTAACAAAATACGGGTGAACTGGATATAGTGATGTGTCGTGTGTAGAACCTCACCAATATGTGCAGGGCTAACAAAATGCGAGCGAATTGGCTATAGTGAAGGGATGGTGTGTGGCGTAAAACTTTGGGCGTGCAAATAATATGTGCAGGACCTAGGAGTAGGTGAACTAACTATACTGGTGTCGCATAAATTAAAATGAGGAAAATAAAATAAATTAAAGTATAAAAGTTAGTTGAATATTGTCTCATGATAATTGGATCTAAATAAAGGGGTGACCTAGTTATGTGGGTAGGTAGTGAGGGATATTTTTATTTACATGTTAATTTAAATCTCGTTTAAATTAAAATACTCTACTGTGATATGTATCATGTATAATGCTACTTTTTGGGTTCACGGACCCTAATTGGGGAGAATAACCAGTATTTATGCGCTGAGATCTGACCCATTGCATTAACTAACATTTCAGGTATAGCGCTGGAGTAGCAGTATATGAGTGATTGGAGAACTTTTTGAATATGCAGCTGTAGTTTTATTTTAGATGCTTTAGTAGTTTAGATTTACTTTCCATTTCAGTCACTTTTATTATGAGACTTTTGTTTATAGATTTGGTGGGCCCATCGGTTCCATATTTGTTTACGGTTCCTGCAGATATTCATAGTTGGATTATTTCATTGAGATTGATATTTATTTGGAGTTGGATTTATTTTGGATATGAGCATGGTGACGGATTTAATATTGCTTGAATGTTATATTTAGTTGATCAATTTGATTATTATCTCGTGGAAAAAAATTTATACGTCCCATATATCTGTCACATGCTGAGAATGATAACTTAATTAGTGACGTTCGACGTAGTTTGGCAGCGCCAGCTGACCACCTCACTTGCCAGAATGCGATGGTGTTTCACTTATGTTGATTTACCCATGGAAATGTTCACAGAATTACATTTTGTTTTCATAATTCGGATTTTTTTGATATTTTTGAAGAATATTTTTAATAAAATGATTCGAGTAAAAAAGAACATCCCCGCATACATTTGAATGAGTAAAATCAAAACTTAAAATCCATACCCCTCCATATTGTGTTAGTGATGATTTCAACGGCTTGTATTTTAAAAACGATGCTCGGTCACTAATATGTCTTCAAAGATCGTGAAAGCATATGCGAAGGTAGTGTTCGATTTGTAACGGGATAAGCCAAATTATCTAAACTATGCGCAATTATAAAAGATTGCTCTTACATACCGATTTGAATATACACAAACATTGATCTAAAATATTTTCCATTCTCTCATTTTTTTCCTAAACCAACACGCATCTTTAAGGAACTTTATTATTTTTACTTTTATTGGAATATCCAAATCAAAACTTAAATAAAAAATGGCTGGAATAGGGGTATCCATCTTTATCTTCAAATCTGTGCTTGTTTTGTTAAAGGTGTTTTTTGATTGACCCATGACTTATTTCAACAATCCCACAAAATTCTATTATAGTTAATAAATTAAAAAACTTGTAAAAGTACTAGCATACCCCCCGTTAATAGCCCCCAAGCAATTGTCATACTGAAAAAGCCAAACTCTCGTGTAAAACAAAAAAAACAGGCATTCTTATGTGAAATCAGTTACGAAAACCAAAAGGACTCTCACACATAAGATTTATATGTGTAAGAATTAAAAAAACAAAAATCCCGATCACAAAAGGTTCAATTATGTAAAAAAAGAAAGAAAGAAAAAAATCCCGATCACAATATTTCATTTGAACTCAGGCGCACAACATTTTCTTTATTCAAATAATAAAGTATTTCATGGCTTTCCAAACAAACCTATCAAGCCATTCAAACCATAAAATCTTTCGATACAGGTTGTTAAAAGAAATCTGACTCAATTACCACTCAATTTGTGCTGCATGCAATCTCCAACATGGAAGAATTTATAATGGAAGAATACAAATCGATATAACATGTAAATACCATCATATATAAACTATCATTAGCTATTGACAAAATAGATTTTTAATTTCAATTAATTTAAATTACAGAAAACACTTTCATGTGAAAATATTGTTGCGAATTCGTTATCCTTCATCAAATCATATAAGAGTGATAATAGTGCTATGGGAGACGTGAGAGAACACCAAAAGATTAAATAAGATGACAAATTAGAATGAGACTTTAAATAACATTTTTAATTGACAAGGTACAATTGAATTATGAAAAAATAATAATATTATTAATATTTATTGTTAGATACGAAATGATTATGTATGTGATAAGTTGGTATTTTATTCATGGGATGATTTAATTGCACGATGTAAACATGTAGGCAAATCTTGCGGTATGGTTGTGTGTATTAAAAAAAAAGAAAATCCAAAGTATGGACGATGTGGTTGAGTAATATTTGGTTGTGAAAGGGGTGATAAATTCAAAAAGTTCTTGAAAAATATTAGTAATGAAAAGCCATTGAAGAACAATGAGAAGTCGAAGAAGAATTGGAGAACCGGGATGAAAAAGTGCGGTTGTCCATTTTTGTTAAAAGAATTAAATTACCGCTTAAGGACTAGTGGAAAGTTAATGTTATCTGTGGGTCTCACAAACATCCACTTGATAAAGATACCACATTTGAAGTTCGTTCATTCATGGGGAGAATGAGGAGGAGAAAATAATTCTTGATATGAGCGTATGTGGGTTCAAACCAAGAGATATTCTTTATGTGCTATGGATCAACTATTGAAACAATATACACTTTTAAATAAAATAACCAAATTATTGAGAAGCAAGGAAGAACAAAAATGAAATAGATGATGAACATATTGAATACTTCGCAATTCATGGAATTTACAAGAGATCCACACACGATTGAGGTGTTAGATATATTTTTTACACCAGTATTCTACTTACATTGCAAAATGCTTCCCAGAAGTTCATCTAATGGATTGTACATATAAGAACAATAGACATGGGATGACTTTAATAGAGATAAGCGGTGTTACATCAACGAACAAGACTTTTATTATTGGACAAGCATATCTTAAATCGGAAAAGGAAAATAACTTTACATCGGCATTGGATTGTTTGAAGGATATTTTACACACATATACAACTCCTTATATAATTCTCACTAATCGACAACTGGCCTTGATAAATGCCGTACGGGTAATATTTCTCAAAACATCACACTTACTTTATACATGACATATGTTTAAGAACATTGCAACACATGGCAAGAGATATTTCAAAACAATGCACGAGTGATAATTGTTTTCACAAGATTGTAATGTGATAATTAAGAAAACATTTAAGAGTTATTATATGCCGCACTTTCTGATTTTAAGTCCCGTTATGACTTATTTAGTGATATCCTTAGCTATATTGCTGATAGTTGGCTTGAAGTCTACAAAGAGAGGTTTGTATCCCCCTGGACAAATAACGCAATGCATTTTGATAATGTTACAAGCTATAAAGTAGAATCACAACATGCATCACTGAAGAGGTATTTTGGTTTAATGCATGGTGACCTCATCAATAAATTTAAAATGATAGATAATCTCCTTACATATCAACATGTAGCCTTCAGAGCTTTGTTTAATAAATATCTAAACTCGAATATGCATGCACATCAGATTGCTGATTTTGATAAGTTACAAGGGTTTAATTCATATGCTGCACTTGAGATCATTTTTTAAGAAAGAGAGAGGGGAAATGATGTAGGGTTTTATTTTTATAGTTGTGGTTGTGTGCTGAAGCGTACTCATGGCCTTCCTTGTTCACATGAGAATGTACATTATCAGAGTGAAGGAAGGGGCATCCAATTATAATCTATCCTCCCACATTGGAGGAAGCTCAACAACATTTCAGGGGACATTCGAGGGAAGTCACTTGAGTGTGACATGGAACTATCACTATTTAGGGAGAGATTCGTGAGTGCAATCGAGGAACACAAATGTATGATGTTGAAGTATATAAAAGAGGTTAGTACTACAAAATTTTATTTCCGTTGGTAAAAAATTGATACATATATATTAAATTGAGTTGTAAATTCATCTATTTTTCTTTTATTGGTCAGTAATCCAACATCAACTAATATGGTACCTCCTTCAAATAACTGATTTCCAAATGGGAGGCCAAGAGAAAGCAAGAAGAAATTATCATGAAAAGGGTATTATAGTAAGAAATGAAATCCATTATCATTCGAATATGCGAAGATTATTGAGGAACGTCAAATCCAATAATAATAAAAAACTTTCATGTTATACCCCGCCTAATAAAATATCGGGTGATCAGTTCTATATCAAATTAAACAAGAATCTCATTTGGTTCTTATAGCATCACTGTCGATTTTTTGTAAAACTTACTAACCACCTAGTATTAAAAAAGAAACGGTGCCAAATTTTATCTTTTTATCCACCAACAACAACATGCGGATGAATATAATTTAAACCATTCACACAATAACCGAGTCAACCATAAAAATGAATAAATACAATCTCTGCCGAATAAACCATAGGCTACAAAATCCAAATTAGAAGACATAAACCACCAGAAATAATAAACTGAGTACATCATCTGACTAAAACAAATGAAAGAAGTAGGGCGGCATGCCTAAATGAAATACTAACTGCATCCTACTATATGAATGAAATAACTGAAGCGGCTAAGACTAAATCCTGCAACATTCACATATGTCGCAGCTGCGTACCCTGGAATAGAAACAATCATGACATCCCTGTGGCTGGACAACTAAAAGGTTTTGAAAATATTTTATAGCAAGAGTTAGAACCCAAAATATTTTGAAAATATTTATCAAGTGAATTAAATTGCATTCAATTAAAATACATGAATGCTTTTCATATTTAAGCTAGTGTCGCACTCCCTTGAGGACCGACTCACCCCTCAACTATTTTGCACACCTAACGCTTTTCTATATAACCTACCTAGTCACCTACCCTATAACTAGTTCTCGATAATATCCTTCTTGTCACACTACTCTAGCCCGTGTATGTTTAATATATGATTTATAAGTTATTTATCACATTAACTTAATTAACCATTTCTCATTTGGGGTCATATAGCATTCTCACGTGTTATATATAATCAATACAATTCACATCAAGTATTTTACCCGTATATAAATATCTACACCATATATACGTATCATCATATTACAACATTCACACACATGTCATAAATATATAACCATCTTCCCGTGTAGGCACTCACCGAATGTTTCTCTACAATGCTATCACTCCACGTATACTCATCCACCTGGACACCCTGCCACGGTTAGCTCCCCGAATCACTGAAACAAAATAAATGCCGCAGAGGCGGTCATAGTTCCTCTGGAAATGAGATCGAATCATACCCAAGACGTCTCACCACTAAATACGGACGCTATGACCTGGGGACTATACTCACCCTGCTTCTCAAGCCAGGAAATTCACCCACATCGCGCATTCTCCCATGATAGCACTAGAGGAGTATGTATTCCTATAAATATTATTCACACTAATATTTATAAAGCGCACACACACACACACACACACACACACACACACACACACACACACATATATATATATATATATATATATATATATATATATATATTCTCTTAAACGGACTTCCTTAAAGAACGGATTAACGAAATTTTATCCTTATCCGACTGTGGTCCCTAAGACATTTTGTTATTTTCTTCAGATGGTCCCCCTCTTATCTTATATTAAAATATTAACTTAAGACTATATATTTAAAAGATTTATAATTTAGACACAAATTGGTATCAAGACCTTAAAGACTTTATAAACTCACCAAATTCCGACCAAAACCCTAATTTTGGTATCAGAGCCATAAGACGCTCCTTTTAGACCTATAGTAAAAAGAATTTAATGCCCTTGGAATTTATCCCTCACATTTACAAAGATATTTTTGAAACCAACCCAGACTACCAACATATACCCATAACTGATTTAGACCCAGTAGGTTGCTTAACCTCACACATAGACGGTTGTTAACACACTGAACACATCCCAGCCAAATACGCAGATAGCAAACAAGTTACCGCCAGTGCTATTAATAACATAATAGACCAAAATGAGTGTATATTCCTTATATTGAGACAATTAATAAAAGACACTCAAACCCTAGAAACAAACATAAAAAATATATCTAAAAGACTACTAGAAATAGATAGCCAAATCTTAATAGACCTAGTACAAGTTCTACAAGAAATTAATATTAAGACTAATCATATAGAAGTCCTTAACAAAGACATTTTTAGAAATTAAAACTTTAACAAAAAATCAAGACAGTGAGTTAATTAAACTTACTAAGGAACAAGCTAAGCTTATCCCTAGATTAGATAGTTATCTTCCTAATTAAGATAGTTATATCATACTGGAATGATGTACCAAGAGACCTCTCCATTCAGACCTTAGCAGATTTTTGCCAAAGAATTTTAGAAAAGATAAATGATGATAGATTTTATTATAAGCTAAATGAAAATGAGATTGCCAACGTTGCTAAAGAAACTAGACTCATATTAGAAAGATTTAATTTAATTTCTACATCCATAACAGCTACCCAAGACTATAACAGTAGCTTTGTTAAAGACTTACATTTAGATTTAAAAGCTAAGACAGAAGGATTAACCACCTTCTACACAGACTTTGTTAAATTCCAATAAAATTTAGCAAATTATCTTAATAATATGAAAAGCCATAACCTATCCAAAATGGATAGTATTATTAATGAACTTAGACTAGACATGGCCCAAATAGAAGAAAAATATGAAAAAATTATGAAGGGAATTAACTTTATATATAATAAACCCCCCCAAGCCGAATTAGACTCTCCGTTTATTTTAACTCATTTAGACAAAATAGAAAAAACTATAAAAATCATAGAAGCTAGGATGGCACACGAATCTGTGCATAAATAAGAAAAAGAAGATTAGGTAAAAGAATATATTAATAATATCGCTAATTCTCTTGTTAAAAATAATGAAGATATTAACAATAATGCAAGAAAAGAAAACAATACATTTAATGAAGAAATCCTTAGGCAGATAAAAAGACAAAAGGATTATTCAGATTCTTTAGAAAGGATTGAAAAAATACTTGAACAAAAAAAGGTAACCACCTGTAAATTTAGAGAATCTCCTTATGTAGGAACTAAGGAAGGAAAGACCATAACTAGAAGAATCATAAATGATGGATTAGATAAGACTAGTAAGATAGTTTGCTCTATCCCAAATATTGGACAGAGTAATTGTATGCTCCAAAGACTTAAGGATTCATCCTCCAATGTTATTGTGACACCCCGCCTAATAAAATACTGAGTGATCAGTCCTATACAAAATTAAAGCAGGAATCCCAGTTAGCTCATCCTTAGCATCACTGTCGAAAACCTTTTTAAAACTTACTAACCACCTAGTATTCCAAAAAGCTGGTGCCAATTTTATCATTTTAATTAAACAACCAATAACATGAGGAAAAGATAATATGAGTCATACACCACGACTGAATTAAATCAATTGAATAAATAATAAACTACATGCCGAATAAACCATCGGTCACCAAAGTAAATAGTCCAATACAAACATACAACACCTGGATAAATAAATCTGAAAACTGTACTGAAAAGTCTAAGTGACAAGCCCGAAGTAAAACTGAAACTGATAAATGATTACATAATTAATTCCATTAAATTACGACAAACTAGTAATTTAAATTTTTCTCTAATTAATTAACTATTAAATGCATAAAATTACGGGGTGTTACATACTCGCCCCCTTACAAAGGAATTTCGTCCCAGAAATTAGGTCGTACCTATGGTGAATAGTCTCGATATTTTTCCCGCATATCCTCCTCCCGCTCCCAGGTAGATTCGTCAACGTTGTGATGACCCCACTGTATTCTAACTAGTGTAACAACCTTGGATTTTAGCTGGCGCTCACTATGGTCGAGAATAACTACCGGTCTCTCCTCATACGAGATGTCTGGCTGTAAATCAATTTCCTCGAGTGGAATGCTCTAGAAGGCTCTCTCGCTCCTTCGATATTTCTTCAGCAATGCCACATGGTACACGTCGTGTATCCGATAAAGGTTCTCTGGCAATCCCAGTCTATATGCCACTGGTCCCACCCTCTCAATAATAGGAAAGGGTCACACATACCTCGGTGATAGTTTACCCTTCTTGCCAAACCTCATCACTCCTTTCATAGGGGACACCCGGACTAATACCTGATCCCTAACCTCTAACTCCACACGTCTCCGTGAAGCATCAACATAACTCTTCTGCCTATCCTGAGCTATCCGAATCTGCCCTCGAATCAGGTCTATCTTGGTAAATGTCTCCTGGACAATCTTCGATCCCAATAATTTGTTGTCCCCCACCTCTAACCAATAGGAGGTTGAACGACAAGGTCTCCCATACAGTTCCTCGAACGGTGCCATATCGATCGTGAATTGTTAAGAGTTGTTATACGCGAACTCTTCCAAAGGAAGATATCTCTCCCATCCTCCCCTAAGGTCTAAAATGCACATCCTGAGCATGTATTCTAGTATCTGATTGACCCTCTCAGTCTGCCCGTCGGTCTATGGGTGATAGGCTATACTCAAACGTAGCTCTGTGCCCATGGCCACCTGAAAGCTTAGCCAAAAATGGGCCACAAAAACTTTGTCTCTGTCAGACACAATATTTATCGGCACCCCGTCTAGCTTAACAATCTCCATTATAAATAGATGTGCATAACGCATCATCTCGAAGTTTGTACGAACCGGCAGGAAGTGGTCCACCTTGGTCAACCGATCCACAATGACCCATATGGAGTCGTGACCCCTCTGTGATGTAGGTAACCCTGTAATGAAGTCCATGGAGATTATCTACCACTTCCATACGGGAATCTCTAATGGCTGTAGCATCCCTGGAGGTCTCTGATGATCCACTTTCATGAGCTGACACGTGGTACATTTTGAGACAAACTCTGCTATGTCCCATTTCATTCCTGCCCACCAATATTGCCTCCTCATATCCTAGTATATTTTATCCCCTCCGCGATGTATCGTAAATCTCGAACCATGGGACTCAGTCATAATAGCGTGCCTCAACTCTTCATGCTCTGGTGCAATTAACCTCCCATTTAGGCGTAGGCCTCCTTCCGAGCTGATCGAGTAACCCTCTGCTCCCTCAGCTAACAACTGGCATACCGTGTCCCGACAGATCTGGTCCTCTGCCTGAGCTCTCACAACTCGCATAATGATCTCCGGTGTGATGGGTAATGCTGACATGAAGGCCCTGGCTACATCATCCTCTTGCCAAAGCTCTTTCCACTTCGCTTTCTAGACTTCTGATATTTCCCCAATTGATCTCCAGCTCAATGCGTCTGCCACCACATTAGCCTTACCAGGATGATACTGAATATCAAGCTGGTAGTCTTTCATGAATTCTAGCCACCGCCTCATATTCACTTCCTTCTGTGTGAAGAGATACTGAAGTGACTTGTGATCCGTGAATATGGTGTACTGCTCTCCCAGCAGATAATGTCTCCATATACTCAAAGCAAAAATAATTGCTGCTAGCTTTAGGTCGTGAGTGGGGTAATTCCTCTCGTGGGGCTTTAGATTTCTGGACGCATAAGCTATAGCCCTATTCTCCTTATAAAGCACACCCCAAGTCCCTGTAAGGATGCGTCGGTGTAAACCCGATACTCTAGTCCTCCCCTCGGCAAAGCAAGTACGGGTGCAATTATCAACTTGTACTTTAGCTCGTCGAAAGCTAATTGACAATGATCACTCCAAATAAAAGGCACCCCCTTCCGAGTCAGATTCATCAAAGTCAGATTCATCAACGGAACTACCACCTCCTGTGAGGTCTCCTCCTCGATATAATACAAGTGTGTGCGCGACCCTCCCTCAGGTAGAGGCATCACTATTAAAAACATCTCCTGTTCCAGAATGGAGAACACGATTGTCCTCTCGTAACAATCTACAGTCGCCCGATAACCTGCCAACCAATCCATACATAGGATGACATCGTACCCCTCCATATCTAACACTAATAGGTCCACCGCTAAACTAAGCCTCCCAATCAAAATGTCCACTCCCTGAAAAATTGAGTGAATAAATGCCCCGCTGCCTACTGGCGACTCTACACACATACGAAGACTACCTGCGGTCTTTAGTAACCCGACCCGTTTAGCATTTAGATTTAATGAATGAATGAGATTCCCCCGTATAAAAAATTATTCTACTCTCATGACCATGGATGAGAAACATACCCTCAACTGCTGGCGGTGCCTGATGTGGTGGAGGATTGGGAACATCCCGAACGTTATACACACGCACATAGTGCATTTTCCCCTGCTACTATGGAGCTGGTGGATCCGGTGCTGCTGGCGGCATCTGTCCCTACTGCCCCTATTGGGCACCCTGATATTGGCCTTTGCTCCTCTACGGGCACTCCCTCTTGAAGTGTCCTGTCTGGCCGCAAATAAAACAACGTCTCTGACTATCCCCCTATCGTTGGCCCTGACGTGGCTGGACCTACTGGCCTCCCCCATGATTCCCTTGGCCTCGACGGCCTTGAGGAACATGCTGCTGCTGATTTGGGCCTAGTTAACCCTGCCTAAATCCCTGTCCTCCCGATTGAAACCCACCAGGCCTAAATTTCTTAGCCTGATTCCCTTGCTGACTGCTAGTCTGCTGCTGAGTACCACTTGCGTCACCACCAACAACTGTCTTGCCCTGCTGGCTCGGCTCCCCTACTCTCTTGCTCCCCTTCGCATGGAAGCGATGATCCTGACAATGTACAAGAGCGACATTAATGACATTTTATACATCACCAACTCCGAATTACCAATCAAATGCTGTCTGATCCTCTAGGCCAGGCCATCCATGAACCTCGACTTCTTTCACTCCTCTTCGCTCACCTCATTTGGCATAAAGTTCACCAAACGGGTGAACTCCTCCTCATAATCCACCACTGAATGGTCACCCTGCACTAACTCACTAAACTTCTTCCTCATTTCTGCTTCTATCGCCGGTGGGAAGTATTTGCGGTTAAACTGCACCCAGAACTCGGATATCATCATCAAATCTCTCTCCTCAGCGGTGGTAACTGACTCCCACCACTGTAAGGCTGTCCCCAACATACGGTAGGTAGCAAGCATCTCTTTCTGCACACCGGTACACTCTAGCAGGTGGGTGACCCTTCTGAAACTCTTGTGGCTGACCCTTCTGAAAGTTCTCCCTAACTCGTTGCCAAGAAGGTGGTCCTACTGGAGCCTGAACTACTGGTGCCACTGGAGGCGGTGCCTGGGGCTGTGGAAAATGAGCTGCCATAGCTCGCATTGCTGTCTCAACTGCCTGGGCCACTATCACTGCTACCTGAGTAGTGGAGATCAACTCGGGTGGTGGTGGTGGTGGAGGTACCTGTGGCTCCTGATGAGCCTCCCTTAACTCATCCCTAGCCTCAGCCCTCTCCGCCCTCTGTCTCTTTGGTGGCATCTGAAAATAGATTGAATCGTACAAGTACACAATTATACAAAAATCTAATAGTAGAAAAATGATTTTTCAAAAGCGAAAATGAATCAACAGTCCTAATAATAGGGCTCTATAATAACCGAACGCTACGTTGAAACGTAGTAAGCCGTAAAAATCCTAAGAACACTAGATGCTCTCATACCATCTGTGACACCCCGCCTAATTAACCCCGGGTGATCAGTCCTAAATTAAATTAGAACAAGTTTCATAGTTGGTTCATTCTTAGCATCATTGACGCCTTTTTAATTACTAACCACCTAAGTGAGAATATTAGACTGGTGCCAAGTTTTATATTTCCATTAATATAATGAAATACTCATGAGGAAACAAAATAATTTAAACAATCACAATTAACTGAAATCAACCATTCACAATTTAAATAAACTGACCAAATAAACCATCGGTTCAAAACCAACAAAAGTAAAGACAGATAAAGATAAATCTCAACAAGTCTGACATAAATTAAATAAAGCTGTGAGCACATGCTCGAGTAACTGATAGCAAATTTCTATACTAGAAATGAAAATGAATGAGGCGTCTATCAAACTCCCGCAACATCCACATATGCAGCAGCAACGGATCCCTTGAATGAGTCAAGTCTGGCGTCCCTGTGGCTAGATACCTAAAAGGTTTTTAAATATTTTTATACAAAGAGTTAGAACCCAAAACATTTGGAAAATATTTAGTAAATGATTAACTCGCAGTAATAAATATGTATGCATGCTATTCATATTTTAGGTAGTGTCGCACTCCCTTGAGGACATCCTCACCCCTCGTCTAATGTGCACTACTAACGCCTTAATTAATTTCCCTAGTTATTTATCCCATAACTAGATAACCGATATAACCCCTTGCAATCACCCTACTCTAGCCGAGTATGCAATAATTATGATTTCTAAGTTATTATCAACATTAACTTAATTAATCATTCCTCCTTTTTAATTTATATAACTTTCACACCCGTTATACATATAATACAATTCACAACTTGTATTAATTTACCCGTATATAATTATTTATCTCATTATATACGTATAGTCATATTACAACATTCACACATATGTTGAAATAATAATTAATAAATGAACATCCTCCCGAGTAATAACTCACCGGATGTATATTCTCTAAAGTGCTATCCCACTAGGTGTATTCACATAACCTAGTTACCGCAAGTTAGAATCGCTCACTAACTTGGTTAATAACATAAATATTGGAGGCGGTCATATTCCTTCCCTGAAAGTGAGATGCCCCTCACCCATATAATGGACGCTATGACCTGGGGATATACTCTCCCTACTCCTCAAGCTAGGGGATTCACCCTCTATGCGCAACCTCACTTGGTAGCACTAGAGTGTATAGAATAATAATATCTATCCACTGATATTAATGCACACACCATATATATATATACTATCGCACACCGTATATATATGTATAAAAATAAGATACCCCGGCTTTACCGTGTACTGAGTCCGTAACACAAGCCTATACAATTTATCATGAGTTTATGGTCTAACCCTGATTATTAATTAATTAATTAAATTTCTCTTGGTATCGCCCAACCAATATACTCGGACTCACCCACTCGATCCGTATTTAATTATTTTGGAATATTCTTCCCCCAAATTAACCATCGCATGTCACGCATAAATTTCCTCCAAATCCCAATTACTTTCCCTCATAATTGATTAGAATATATGTCCTATTTTTTTCTCATTAAATAAGGAGTGGAGGAATTTTAATTAAATTTCCCTTATATACTAAAACTGGCTGAACTGCCAAAAATCCCGACCATCGATCGGTTGATCCCAGCCATCGATCGATCGATCGAACAGGTCTTTGTCTTCTCCGAAGACCTTTTTCTGCCATGGACGAAAACCTTACAATTCCAAATCCTTCTACAGCCTAACCCAAGTCCTCTCATCAATATAACACACCAAAAACATTATAAGGAACCGCCATAAAGTTCCCAAACCCCGTTTAATTTCTGTTCTCTCCTAATTTCTGAATTAGGAAAAAAACCCGTGTTATTCGTTAATTAGTCTCAACACCAAATTACTATTTCAAACTCGTTCATAATTCATCTGGTTTTTTAACATATGACCATTTACACCTAAATCTCAGATTATATCATGAATCGCTACAAGAATTTCAGATTAGGAGGTTGATTTACAAAAACCCTATTTTTGTACTCTCTTTACCCCAAACAAATTTTGATTCCCACATCACACAAATATGAATCGTAATTCAATTAAATGATACATCAAGTTAACCACTTGCCGTATGGTTTCGTAGGGTCTGATCCGGAGTTGTGATTCTCAAGGTTGATGATGAAATCCCCTTTGGCTCTTTCCTTTGTCTCCCAATTTGTTTCCCAGTGCTTTTAACTGCTCCTTAGGGTATTCTCTCCCACTATGTGTTTTTCACAATCCAATCAGTCGTTCCCTTTTTCCTTTTAATTATGTAATTAGGCTTAATCCTATTTTTAGCCTAATGGGCCAAGCCCAAGTGACCCAAATACCCCCGTGTGGGCCCGGTTATGCCTAAGAACACCCCGAGACCCATTTACTACCCCCGAGGTACTCTATTCCGACTATCTTGGCTCTTCCGGACTCAACCGTGGACTCAGAATTGGCATCCATATAAGTTTATAATATTTCTTATCTCCCACCTAACTTAGTCTGGAACCGACTCTCGGTTGAGATAAGTAAACTCCATGACCTTAATATTCTTAAGACGTAAATTAAATATTACTATTTACCTAGTAAATTAATTTCCCACAAATATTAGCCAATTATTCACCCGATTAATATTTATTTAAAAATTCCATAATTAATTCCATTAAATTACGACACACTAGTAATTTAAATTTTTCTCGAATTAATTAACTATTAAATGCATAAAATTATGGGGTGTTACAAAACATATTTACAAATGTTACAAAACAGATCCAACATTAGAGAGTGATTTCTTTCTAAAATAATCAAGAACAACCTAAGATCTACGTGACTATATCACTGAAATATATCTTTAAGTTTCTAAAAACAGGAACGATATCTATTTTGTGTTAGGCTATTGAGTGAAAGATTTAGATCCAAGAGGATTTAAACAAAAACCAGAAAAAACCTAAACTCTCACAATATTTTCTAAATTTTTTTTGCCAGAGTTTTGTTTGTGTTTACGAATTTTCTCTCTTTTTCTTTTTCTTCTCTCTTTTTATTTTTTTTCTCAGACCCTAAGCCTTTACAAAGATTGAAATTATGAAGACGAAGGCACATATGTATACTTGTGATGGAAGGGTCTGGAATCCTAAGGGAAATCAAGGGCTGAGATTAGTTCGACTATTCAAAATCTAAATCTTTTGTCTCACGATGCACCACACAAGGAATGGTTTTGATGGGTTATTTTTAAAGTCACAGGGTTCAAGTTAGATTACATGCAAGCCTTAGATAACAATTGATCCAATAGTGAAGATTTGATTATTCAATACAGACACAAAAGAAACACAAAACCCTTCATTAATAAGCCAACACGTGTATGAATCTCAGCGGCTGAAAAATGCGTATTTTTAAACTTAAAAAAAATATCATTTACACCCACACAATTCTCTAGCGCTTTCGAATTCTACCCAAGGCAGTTTTTAGGAAGTTTTTAGAATATGAAAATTAAACCCAAACATTTTAAAACCCTAAATCTAATTCTTAAAAAATGGATTTTAAATGTTTAAAAATTGCTAAAAATTCCTAATAAATGTAAAAAAAAATCATTTTAATCCATATTAATACACACACCTTATATATGAACTATATTATAAAAATGTGCGATCCTAGAGTGTGTTGTGTGTTGGTTTTCTACCTGATGGACTTTGATCTTTGCTGATGTAGACAAGCTCTTGAAGATGTAATGAAGTAGGAGAAACTCAACATAATTTTATCTTATTTTCCAAACTAGTTGAGATCCTATATAGTGTAGACTTAAGTGAGTCAACTATATAGTGCACTTCAGCTAAAATGAGTAAAATACCCCTGAAGTTGTGTATTACATTGAAAACATCCTGAATAGCACCAACTGCATCGTCAAGCGTTCAAATACCTACAAAAACTCAAATAAACCTTGCAAAACACACACACACACACACACACACACACAATATATATATATATATATATATATATATATATATATATATATATATATATATATATATATAGAGAGAGAGAGAGAGAGAGAGAGAGAGAGAGAGAGAAGGTTATACAATTTATGAGCGTAAATACGGGAATTAACTGACACATTTGTGCTAGAATGCATACAGATAACGAACGCTAATATACAATATTCGTGACTAATCAGTCATCACTTAATCTCAAATTTGATATGTCTTTGTAATAGTGAAATGTAGATTTGGTCATATCTTGAGCGATTAACATATGTAGGTATTCAATATAAAAAAAGGTATAGAAAAGTCCATAATCTTTATTTTAAGTAAATTGGAATTAATTGTGTTTTTCTCTTATATATTATTTTATATTCCAGGAAAGCATATGCTGTCATTATGTTCGGACTTTGTTCAGAAGCGAGTGTTTAAATAAATAAATTAGTTAATGTGTGAGACTTCTTTTTTATTCATTTTAATTACGCTAGATTGATAGAGTTTTGGGCACATTCTTTTATTTTTTGGTATGTAAGTTTGCATTTGGGACTACCTTTATTTCTCATATTATTTAGTTAATGCTTTTATTTAGGTTTAACCTATAATCTTACCCGAATATTAGACACCTGCCTATATGGAATGTTTCTTCCTCTTCGTTTTTTCTTACATATATGGTTAGGTCAGTTTATCTTATAATTATACCTCTCTCACTTGTCGCTGCATTTTCTAATAGAAAGAGAGAACAGTAGCACGGAAAAATTAAATAAATTTAAATCATTATAATGAGACTACCACAACCATGCTTTAATAACAAAAGCCTGTGGCCTTTATGTTTTTTTGTAGCAAATGAGAGCATTTATAAAGTACAATGCTAATGAGCCAAAAATGCTATTTGTCAAATAAAATGTACAAATTTTCCTCAATACTATAGTAAGATATATTTGATTGTCTGGAATTAATGGTACATTAACAACAAAAAAAGAATGAACCACCCGCCAAATATCTTTCAAAAAATATTATTAATAAGTTTTTTTTTCACCTTTGCAAAATAATTTTATATATAAAC